>OZ010577.1:119674024-119694024 GCA_963932145.1 Acanthosepion lycidas | reverse complement strand
AGCTAAAACTACTATATAACGATAAAAAAAAACATTAATATGTTACTTAAAAATCAAAAACCAAATAGTGTAAATAAAATATACAAAATAAAAAATAAGTAAATAAATAAAAAATAATCCATATAAATAAATTAAAAACAAATTAAAAAATTGCTCCCCACTAAAATAACTGTTAGAACTAATAAAAATAAGCATAAATAAGCAAAAACAAGTAACAATAATAAGTCCAAATAAATAAATAAATTAAAAACTGTCCACCCGCCAAAATAACAGAATAGACTACAGCAAGCTATCTAAACATTGAACAAATAAATAGCTTTAGTTATCTTCCCAGACCAAGACTATTAAATAAGTGACCTAAGCAAATCCTCCCCAATTTTTTTTTTTAC
The DNA here is from genome assembly GCA_963932145.1 of Acanthosepion lycidas. NCBI lineage: Eukaryota > Metazoa > Mollusca > Cephalopoda > Sepiida > Sepiidae > Acanthosepion > Acanthosepion lycidas. Next base: position 119,693,635 of record OZ010577.1, on the reverse strand, counting down.
TACATTAATAAAACATCAAAAACCGGAAAGAATAAATGAAAAACAAATAAATAAATAAACAAACAAGCCACTCCCATAAAAATAACGTCCAGAATAATTACCCACAATGCCCCACTGACCCATATATATAAATAGTCAAGGAAAAATACAACATTCGCAGACTGACGATTGCACCTGGCATGAGACTGCCTGTCGCCTCTAAGTGTTGACTTCAATGTTTGCTTTTATATTTATATGCGGTCTATCTCTGATATTAAGCACTTTATCCCATAAATATACCACACCTCAAAACTATATTTCTTCATATCTATATATATATATATATATATATATATATATATATATATGTATATAAGGTTTAAGAATGGATTCTTATTTATTAATCTGACACGTTTTAATTTATTGCTTAAATATTATTTTTAATGGATACCTATATTTGAGTAGATGCTTTGTATTTATTTCTTTATTAAAAAGTATATTTATATTATATATATTTATATATTTCTGTCTATCAACCTGAATAAGATTTCTCAAATATTCATGTCATTTTAGCAATAAATTAATATATATGTATATATATACATAAAATGATAAAAATATTTTATTTTAACCTTTTCACACATATTTATAATGATAAAATAAAAATAATAAAATGTCCTATGAAATAAGTGAAGTCAACATCAAGATACATCAGATGACAAAATTTGAATGTGTGTGTCTGTATCTTTAATATACCTATGTAAACTATATCAAAATGGGCATCCATTTATCTCACATGATAAAAGTAGAAATTTGTTTGATCAAAATTCTCTCCTTTGGTGGTGAGACACGAGGAGTTGCTGGAAAGTGGTCAGTCTTGATAGACAACTGCCTTCAGAACTCCAATCTGAGTTTTCTGTTTAGATTTTCTAGGCAGCAGCGGTTTAAAATCAGGGTTATATCTTTAGGTAAGCATCTGATTCGATGCACTTTAGACTGCTCAGCCACAGATTGTGTCACAGCCCACCAGGTTCTGTTTGTTGACCATGTTCACCATAGTCTATGAATATAGAATACAGCACATTACGTAATCTGTTCAATGAAACAACATTAAAGATTAACACTCATGAGTCAGACACTCTATTGAATCTGACTATTTCACCAATACCACCAACAGCTCATTTTGGCTGGCTCACTAGTAAACCAGGATACCCAAAAATTCCAACACCATTTGCCTTTTCAAAGAATGCACATCTCCTCTTTCAGATTTTCTCAAAAGCTATATCTACTCAGTTTCATATCCAAAATGTAAACAAAGCAATTTTTAAAGAGTTAAAATTGTAACTGGTGTTTAAGTACCAGAAACTCAATACTTGTAGACTGACTTCCTTTCAATATATCGTCACTGTTTTTAAACAATGTTTATTACATCTAACTCTCCATGCACTTGAGAATATATAAATGAATATAAAATATCACACATTGAGTGCTAGTGTTAATAAAATAGTTTTTTTCCCTTATATTTATGTTTATTTTAAATACAAAATTCAAATTTTTTAAACAATCCCCATATAAAAAATATATTTCCCCATTGCAATAACCTGATATATTTAACAAAATTTAAATTATATAATTGGTCAGTCTCAATTCAGCACCCGACGATTGTGTTGTGCATGAAACTCTAAGTTATTCTACAAGTGAGAAAAAAAAAATCTATATTTATTAATATATATATATATATATATATATATAAAGTGAACATAGAAGTCAACACTTAGAGGCGACAGTATGTTTCATGCTAGATGCAATCATGGCCAGACGATTGCATCTAGCATGAAACAGCCTGTCGCCTCCAAGTGTTGACTTCTATGTTCACTTTTATATTTACACATGCTCTATCTTTGATATTGAGCACTATATATATATATATATATATATATATATATATATATATATAGTACAGGTAATAAATCCATTGGTATATAATCCAAGTAGATCCTATATTAAAACTGATCCACAAAAAGAGCTCAATGTATTTATTATAACAGAGCATATAAATTACATAATGGGGAAATCCAAAATTACCTCATGACTATAGACAATTTCAACCAACATCAGTATGCTGGCCTTGTTCAACTCAAATGGTAGACAGTATCAGAATTTAAAATTTAATATTTAAAATAACAGTTGAAAGAATTGATACATAGCCAAACCATAACATAGCAGACAACACAAAGACTGCCTGAGTGGTTGTAAGGGAAGGGTGGATGCTGTCTGGCTTAAATGAAAAATTCACTACACAGATTCAACCTAGATATAAACTTTAAAGTTTGTCATTTATTACCTATTTTTGGCCGGCTAAGAAAATATCAATCTTTGAGGCATGTCTAGAGGATATTTCTTTCCCATTTTTCCAACCCCCAAAAGAATTTATAATTGCTCACTTTTAATACGAAGAGATGAAACTCATTCATATTAGTGTAAATGAGTGAAAATTGTTTTTCTAACATTTGCAATTAAAAGTGGAATGTAAGGAATTTTAGTTTTTAACCTAAAATTGTTGGAGTATTTTTTTAATATTCAGTCACTGTATTGTGCATTAAAAATCAGAATTTCAACATCATTTGAGAATACACTTCACAAGTTTTCAATTTTAAGGTAATAAATCAAAAGTTACCGTTTTTATGTTTTCAAGAGAATTTATTTTGAATTCTCCTTATAAAACTTAATCAACTTTTGTCTATCAAAAGGTAGAAACCTAGAAAACAAATACCAAAGACTAACAGCACAAATTATGGATATTTTTCATACTAAAGGCATTGAATGTGAAACTGATAATATTTCAGTTGGTTATAAAGGTGTATCAGAAATCTCCATCACTTAGAATGAAGATTTACTATTGATGCTTCAAATGTAATCGATCAATCTTAAGTGGCCATCACTTTATCTCATCTTTAAGTAGAGTCTAGTCTGTTATGTTAATTAGGAATGTAATGTTCACAAAAATTTAAAATCATTAGGATTTTTATGTTTATTTCTATGAATTCGTATAAATTGTAAAAATTCTGGAATAATATATATATATATATATATGTATTTTTTTAATCTGTGTTATATAAGTTTCTCGATTTCTTTTGCTTTTCACTGAGCAGGATCCAAGCAGTCGAGCATGGATGACAACAATGCTAACCAATGAACAAAAGGTGAGTTGAAAGGTTAACTTAATTTGGGTGAGGTTCTTTTCGTTATCCGTTTGTAAAAATAGAATTATGAGGTTTATTCTCATGTAATCTTGTCTAGCCATAAACAAAAACTTAAAAAAGGACAGTCACTCCATACCTTCTTTTATAACACCTTTTCATTTCAGAGTGATATTTATATTATGTAAATTTTTATAACATTCATTTTTTATAATTTATTTTATTTTTATAATTTATAACTTATTTATTTTTTATATATACAAGATGTTGCAGAAAAATCTGACACTTGACAAAAAGAAAACGAAATAGGCAATAAAAACAAAAGTTATATATTCAGAGACCTGACAGTTTGAGAACTAACTAGTGTTTTTCTCTCTACTCTTTTCTACGATGGAATATAAGTGCAGAGGTAGTAGCTTCTCTTTGTATTGGGAAGAAGTCTGTGGAAGTGATGGCCTGGTTTAGGTTCAAGAGGACCATGGTCATGGACATTTGGAGGAAGTGGAAGGTGTGTGAGAACAAGAAAAAGTTTACTGCCAAACAAAAGGCCCACAATATTTGTTCTTCAGCCGTTAGGACCGACAAGTTCGTCACCACCATCAAGGAGACAGTAAAAAATGATGGAAGCCAGAGCTATGCTAAGACAGCCACTGATATGAGCTTTCGGATTGAGAAATCAGAGAGCCAATTTTAAATTCCATTCACTTACATGCAAATACCCTTGTGAAAGGTATAAATGCATCTTCTCTCATAGAAAGAAATGGTAAAATATTGTAAGAAATCTTATCTCGGTCATGAATCAAAAAAAATATGATCGGTCAAACATGCAATGGCATTTGACTAGTGACCTTGTGGTAAATCCAAATGTAAAATAAAATATGAAAATAAAATATCTGCATATATCTCTGGTATTATCAGGTATTATGATTATTTACATTATTTATATTATTCAGACTGTTATCCTCATCTTCATTTCCATATTCATAATGTTTCAGCTGTTGTATACTCTGGCCTTCTTCTCAAGGACACATGGCTCAATGGATAGAGATGTTGGTTAGATCCAGTGACTAGACTCAGAGAGTTGTGAGTTCAATACCAGGCTACAGGAGTGATGAACCAAAACCTTGGAGATTTGAGTTAAAGGGAAATAACTGAGACATCCAGAAAGGGCATGGTATGTGGAACTAGAACAATCTACCCTGGTGAATGAAATAAAGGGTTCAGTTCAAAATTCCAATCACCTGAAGAAGGCCAGAGTGTATAACTGCTGAAATATTGTGAATATGGAAATAACGATGAGGATAATAGTCCAAAATATAATAAATAATGAAAATAAAATATATAAACAAGAAAAAAGAATTAAGATCAAAAGAAGGCATTTGCGCTTTTCTTTAAAACCCTTATTTCTTTCTTTCTCTCTATATATATCGCTATCTCTCTCTCTCTCTCTCTCAACTAATGAGAAAGCAACCCTCAAATATAAAGAGGTAGAAGAAGAAAAAACTGAACCCAGCCAAAAAAAGTTTGTAGGACCAGAGTTTACTTATTTGTGACAATAAATCTACCAAAATAAAAGAGGGTCCATGCTTAACTTCTGCTATAAAAAAAAAAAATGAAAAAGAAAGGAACACCAGGAAATAAAAGAATTTTGGCCAATCAAAATAAATTAACGCAAAGAAACTTTTGATGTTAGCCAAAACCAAGATTTGTGCTAGTAGTGTGGGCATCTTGTCGAAAAGGATATAGACAGACAGTTGAGAGGCAAAAGAAGTGAAGGGACAGCCAAAACAACCAGCCAAGCATGTCGCATAAAGAAGTTAAGCAATCATCTGCTTAAGATATTTTCTGCCTTTCTTAGGGCCAAGAAAAAGACAGTAGATTGATGCTGCATCTATTTTAAGATGACAACTACTACCAAGGTTTGACTTCTAAACAACCACTCTGAAACAGACTCTGCTGTTTGCTACCAAGATCTGATTTATAAACAAACTTTTGCTACCTCGAATTACAAAGGACTCAATTGAATCTACCTCAAATAAATAAATATATATTATTTGTTTATACCCTTGATCTTCTTGTTCATTTTATTCCAAAGTTTCCAGTAAATAAATACTAAGTCTCTGGCAAATACCCACAACCTATGATAATTAGACAGTCTTGCATACAACTATTTCCACAACTCTCCCAAATCTAACCATTCTTAATTCCTTTTTACCCGCTCAGGCACTTTCCTGCTTACAATCCTCTTAAGCAGACATCAAAAACCACTAATTATACTAAATCTGATCTATACACAATTTATTCTTGCACATACATAACTTTAACATAGTTCTATTTATAAATTTGTTATCATAAGAGTTTAACAGTACTAACTAAAAATAAAATAGAACAATTATAACAGAATATTAAAAGTTATGATAAAGTTCTTTCTTACCACAAATCATATAAAGCACAATAAGAATTTAACAATACTAAATAAAAATAAATCATCTATAATCAAGACCACCCATAAAACATTGGGTTTCTTTTAAAAGCAGTTCATTATACAAAATTGAAGAGGTAGCAATATTATCAATTTTATTATTAATTACACATTTTAATTTGTATTTATAGATGTTAAAAGAAGGTTTATCATTTCACTGGCTTCATACTTAACACATTGCATGAAAATTTAGAGTAATAGCTTAAAACAGTCTTTTTAAAAATAATCAGTTTATTTGTTATTATACATATTTGTAATCCTGGGTAAGACAATAAACTACATCCAACAACAAGGCCTCTGATCAGGAGATTTTAAGGAGTGTGAAACTACCTCTTAATTGCTGGTTTTTCCAGCTCCACCCTGACCTGGGGTGGTAGCAACTGTCAGGGTCACAGCTATGGGCACATAATTAACCCTCAAAGCACTATGAAAGTGTAACAATAGGTTCAAATATGATAACATTTTTTTTTTTTTAAATACCAGCAATGGATTTTTGAAGAAAATAATCATTGGCAGCAATAAATTTTTGTAAAGAAATATGGCCAGCAATAAAAATCTTGTTAGCATTAAATAACCCATTGAGGTTGATATGCCGTAAAACAAATCAAACCAAACCAATATATACTGAGATAGATATAGATAGATAGAAAAAATATGGCTAGCATTAAAAATCTTGACAACATTAAATAACTCAATGAGGTTGATATGCCGTGAAACAAACCAAACCAAGCCAATATATACTGAGATAGATGGATAAAAAATTATGGCCAGCAATAAAAATCTTGTCAGCATTAAATAAGCCATCGAGGTTGATATGCTGTAAAAAAAAAAATCAAACCAAACCAATATACACAGCGTGGCAAATTATTATCGAGATAACTTTTTTCAAATATTTAAAAAACCATCCAATCAATTCACACAAAATTTTAAAACAATGTTGGCAACACTGACCTGCACAATCACTGAAATTTGCGCAATGTAAACAAACTGGCGCCATATTTGTTATCAGCATGGTGATTTGAGCGTGCCAAATTATTAGAAAGGTTTAATAAAATTCCCAGAATTGAGCAAACGAAACGTTTATTAATGTTGCACGTGAATGTTTATGATCAAAAGAAGCTAATAAATAAGATAATCAAACAAATAATAACAGATACAAACAAAGGCACAGTTTTAAACAAATTAATAGGGAATGTGCTTTTCCCTATTTTGAAATTACTTGAAGTTGATGATCCATAGAATTTGTTAATTGTAGGATGTCATCTGCTGTAATGCCATGAGATATGTCAAGAATTGCTTCCCACAACTCAGCGTTGCTCCTGAATTGTCGTTCGTTGGCGTACAGTCTTCGCTTCATGATGCTCCAAAGGTTTTTGATTGGGTTCAAATGCGGAGAATGCCACTTCATTTTTCGAGGTCCATCGAAGCTTAACTGTTTCAAATATTCAGTAGTCTTGTGAGTAGCATGTGAGGGAGCATTATCTTGCATAAAAACAATGGTCCTTCTGAAGTCAACTATTTGCCTTTTCATCCACGTTCAAGATGCTCCTTCATAAACGCTATGTATGCATCAGCATTCATTTTGATGCCATCTGGTACTCACTATGGGCCCACTAATGTCTTTCCAATGATATATTCGGATCCGCCCTAAGATTACAAAAGTCAAGGAGATGTTAATGATGATGAAATTATCTGTACACACATTCGACACATAATATAAAAGGCATATAAGAAAGACTGTATACAATTTACTCATTCTTTATCTTATCAATTTGTTGGATTCTGATCCATGTTTGATCCTCAATTCACAATTTACTCATTCTTATCAATTTGTTGGATTCTGATCTATATTTGATCCTCAACTCACAATTTATTCAGTACTAGCAGTAGAGCCCGGCATTGCTCAAGGATGTAACAGTAAGAGATAGATCAAGTATTGACCATCATAAAGACTGAAAAATAAAATTGACAAAGATTATTGCTTAAGGTTGACAGACACGCATGTCTTAATTAGTTTTTTTTCTTCTTTTTTTTACAAATTGGTCAAACCCAAACTCAAACAAAAACATTGTTTTCAATCGTTATGAGTCTACCGATTGAATAGAATTTTATTATAAACAATTGTCTTGTAAATGGAATTTTTAAAGCATTCTGAATGTAAAAATAAAGAAAAAAGTGTGCAAGACAATAAGAAACACTACCTGCCAAAAAAAAGTGAAGTTTTGAAATTGGTTAAAAAATGTAGGAAATCTGATCCCATATATAAACAAACACACACACACAACCAACCTGGGTCTTATAATAAGTATAACTCTATATGAGTTGTCCCCCTTTCATTCTGCCAACAGAATCGTGTTTTATCGTGTTTTCAAATTGATTTCGTGCAAAAACAATTGTATTTTTCCAATTTTTGGCACTGTCCAAACCACCGCAAGGTAATTTTACGCAGTCCTGTGAAGTTTTGTTGAAATCGGTTGAATAATGTAGGAAATCCGATCCAATATATAAACGTATAGACACACACACACACAATCTGCGTTTTATAATAAGTAAGATTACTATTTTTTATGTCTCTAACAACCACTGTCACCCATATAATAAATAATACTAATTTTTACATTTCCACATTTTGCTGTTCCTCATTTTCCACACATATTTTTCGTATGTATAAATGTTATAGGGTTTCTAATTATTTACCTGAAGTTATAAATCCCTGACAATCTTTTCTTTCCTTTTTTTCATTTTCCTTCAAGACAAGAATTTTCAAATTTTCACATACAGGGATTATTTCATAGTTTCTCTTACATATATTCTAATCAATACTCTTGTGCTTTACAACTGTTATTAAGTAAAACTTAAGAACTTGTTATTTTGGAGTTGACTGTAGAGAGCTGGAATCAGGGATGAAGGGAAGAATATTGTGCCTTGTGTCTCTTCTATGAGAAATATAAACCATTTCTTATAGCATAGAGCAAACACAAAAAGGTCTAACTAGTTTTAAAAATTCTCTTCTCTAAAATATGAAAAAACAATGCTCTACAAAATTTTCAACCTTTTGATTAGGTCAATTAATTTAATGACATATCAACCTTTACTGGGCGATTTAATGTCTGATAAAACTAAAACGACATTGAATAAACAGATGAGCAGAATTATGTCTGGTTCACGCCTAAGTCAAATGGTAGATTTGATCTGGATTGAACTTCAATTGTAGTTCCACAAGCAAGAAGTGTGATAGAAAAAACTGTTAGCACAGAACATACAGGTACATCCAGCCATTTCAACTAAGTCTATTATTATGTTTAAAAATATAAGAAATTGTTCAGATCTGCAATAACTGTTGTTGGGTAATTGAATGACAAAGTAGAAAAAATTCTTTGTAACACATTTCATGGAATTTTATATACATAGGGAGATCTAAATCTAAGCATCAGTTATAATTATACCCTGAAGATATAAGAATCAGTTATAATTATACCCTGAAGATATAAGAATGTTCAATTTTGAAATTTCTGGTACCCAATGTGTCTGATTACATTCAGTTTCCCAATGATTTTGCCATTTGTTTTCTTATCCTTTTTTCTTCTATCTTGTTTTTTGAATGAGAATGAACTTTCAGTCTTTTTTGTTTATTTGTTTTTGTGTACTTTCAGAAAAAGTTAGACTCGACAGATGAAGAGTCATCAGTATGGGACTCTGAAGAAAACATGTTTTTAGTTTGTGTCTATAATGTGTCTCCTGACCAACCTTACACAGTGTTCAAGGCCCCCGTGTCCAGTACAGCCCAGGACATAATAACACAGGTGAGATATATCTTCACTATCATACACTATGCACAATGTCTGTCACTAAAATTCTTCAGTTATAGAATGGTGTTGCAAAATAACATGACTAAATGACCAAACAATGCTTTTTATCATAGCTCAAAGCTGATAGTATTTAATTTATAAATATATAATTACTTTGCATATTGTTGAATTCTCCACTACATAATCAAAACTAAATATTGATCCCAAACCTATTTCTTAAATTGAATTCTAGAGTGTCAGAATTTTAGCCAATCAGAAATCAGTACAGGAAAAACTTATCTAAATTCTATCTGGTTACCCCCACCTTGTCTACCAAGACAGCTACTAGGTGGCACTGTGCAGGAGTATAAAAGTACAAAACAAATAAACACTTTGTTAGTTCCAATCTTAGAAATGACTATTAAAAACATCCCCCTCACCAAATTTATAGACAAATCATACAGATGCATGCTGGGATTTATTCCTATCCAATAAAATTAACCACTTCTCAGTCTCATCCACCATATTTTTGTTATTTCTTGCCTTGAAGTCAGAATGCTATAACCACTTGACTGTATCCCTTTTGTGTGTGAACACAATTCTTGCAGTGAGCTTTTTATTTTGCTTTTTGACTTGTGTACAGTGTAACCCGGATATAAGAAACCCTGATATAAGAGAAACTCGGATATAAGAGAGATTTTCTCTGGTCCCAAATTAGAGCCATACTTACCTAAACAAAATATACCAAACCCGGATATAAGAGAAACCCGGATATAAGATACCTCTTCTCCAGTCCCGACAACTCTCTTATATCCGGGTTACACTGTATATATTATTTATCACTATTTTTTCCTGTCCTTTTTCTTCCTTTTGTTATTTCTTATTGAGAACTTCATCAATTTCATTTGTTAAGCATTTTGCCAATTACATTTACCCATCGACAATTACTCTACATTTTTCCTCTCTTTTGTTCCAAAATGTCGTATTGTCCCTGCTATGAAAAACTTTTTCAGTCAACAACTGAACTTTACATCTCACCCACACATAATTCCTAACAGCAAAGCCTATATAATATTTCTATTCCTTTTCATCCATTTGTGCACTGAAAAGTATGGTTGCTTATATTGTTATTAATTATATAATAATAAAGTATGTAAAATTCCTGTACGTGTTGAAATTTATTCCTTTTGAAAATGCTGTATTCAATTTCAAACTCAGCCTTATCCATTACAAACTGTAACTTCAGCACAGTTACAACTGCCATATGGATGTCATTTTCTAAGCGTATCTTAGATGCGACACAAGGCCAAAAGTATGGGGCACCTAGTGAAGATCAAACTCACTATTCAGTTGTAATTGATCTAGTGAGACACAATGGAGTAATGGATTGTGGCTTGTATTGAGGAATCAGAGAGCCAAGTTAGAATTCTAGTTGAATCCATTACATTCACTTATGTACTAATACTCTTGAGAAATGTATGAATCATCTTCATCTCCCCCCAGCTATGGGTAAACAGTAGGACAAACTAGGAGTTCTATAGCCTTGGATGGCAACTGGTCTACAGCAGGAAGAAATGGCAACCTACTGCGGGAAAAAATCTGCCTTGTCAGTCATGTATCAAAAGATACATGATCACCTAAGTGTGTATCATGCATGGTACATAACTGACTGACTGAGACGAGCTTGCTAATCGCTACATCATTTCGAGTTGCCCTCTCATGTGGATGTCATGCATGGCACCCAAATCATTTAGAAATGTCTAATCTATTATCTGTATACAAGTGTTTTCTCAGATCAGTGATTAAAAATGGCTTCAAAGGAATGAATCCTCTTGGCCTTAAAAAAAATAGTTCTTTATCAGATGCTATAGGCCTGGCGCTACAAAATCACTAAGACCTTTATAAAATAACAAAAACACATTACCTGAAGATTTTCAACAACAACAAAAAAAATGGGTAAAATATAACTAGAAGAGAAAATAATGATATAATCAATGGTGTCAACTTTTCACAGTACCATAAACAAAAGGTGGGTAAGGAAACTCCCATCAAAACTAGAAAGAGCAATAACAGTGGACTTGAAAAATTTAATTTCCTGAAAAACTCTTTTGAGAAAAATATTTTATGAATTTCAACCGACAGTAATTCTAACTCCTCAGTCAATGATTGCCAAATATTTCCTGTATGAAAATGGTTAATTTCACCATTATCATTTCCTAGTCAATCTGTTTTCACTTTGATGAGTTAGCTTTAGAATCCCCTTTACAGTTATAAAAGTATTCTATACTTAACAGCTATATATTTTTTCCATCATTCACAACACAGACATTTCTACCAATTGCATTTTAGAATTTTTTATCTTCCAGTTACGTGTCACCTTGACCTATTTCTGAATTGTTATCCGAATACCATCGACAATATATTTACAAATAACAAAAAATATACTTATTTTTCATCAAATATATTCTATTTAATTTCATATTTGTGAATTACTTTTATATCCCCTCTAAAATTTAAATGCAGATTTTATGTATTTTAAGCAAAGATTGTTATTATGTTGTTTTGGTGGCTGCTGCTGATCGTTGTTGGCCTCGTCTTGACAGTAAAAGCATTTACTGTTAATTCTTTAAAAAATTCTTAAAAAAGAGTACCGACTATTATTCATTTCACAAATGAAATACTGAATTATAAAAAAACATTAATTGTATAAAAGTCATCACATTCCAGTGCCAATAGTCAAAAAGTGTCTACACGGCCTTGTGAGTGATGAATTATTTTCCACCCTACAACCCCTTCCCCACAGTGAAAACATTGAAAGTTTGTTACTACTCTGTCGCTATTTCCATGGAAAGTGCTCAGATGAACTACATTATATAGTTCTATCAGCTTTAAATGTCACAGCTAAGACATGCTATGCCATACATAATGTAGCAAACTATCCTCATTCCTTTTGTATTCTACTAGTGAAATGTAATTTCCACTCATATAGGTTCTTCCCAGAAACTACTACATTGTGGAACTGACACTCAATATTGATCATCATCATCATCCTTTGACTTACCTATGGTTGGTCAGAACTCAATTGACAATCCCTTTCTACACTGTTCAGTCCTGTATTGCTGACCCCCCAACCCCCAATGTCCACCCTGTTGAAGAGGATAGATATATAGATCATCATTATCCTTCAATCTCTCTATGGTTGGTCGGAACTCCATTGATAATCTCTTTCTACACTGTTCAGTCCTGTATTGCTGACCCACCAACCCCCAATGTCCACCCTGTTGAAGAGGATAGATATATAGATCATCATTATCCTTCAACCTCCCTATGGTTGGTCGGAACTCCACTGATAATCCCTTTCTAAACTGTTCAGTCCTGTATTACTGTCCCCAGATCCCCAATGTCCAACTTTGTGTCCCGAGCTATGGTGCCTGGGGAAAGTCAATTTTCATGAAAAGACACTACCAGAAGGAGTAAGAATGAGATGATTTCCCTGTTCGCTCGGTGGCAGTGGCCGGCAAACTGTAATCGTTTTCATTTGAGCTTAAGGGAGATTAGTTTCAGTTCTCTGTATATTGTGTTAAGTGTTGCATAGAATTTCCAACTGATGTTCTGGATTTTCCAACTAGATTTGTTCCATCCAGTCATCTTTCAAGATGAACAGTCAATGTCCAAGTTTCTGATCCATAGAGTAAGACTGGTTCAATCAATGTTTGAAAGATTTGGTCTTTTAAGGAGGATGTAAGATTAGAGTATCAAATCTTGTGAAGTTTGTTATATGCATCGCATTCAAGAGCTTAACCTGTTTAAGTCTAAGGATAACTATTATCTTCCTATATATCCTCATAAGCCGTGCCTCTTACTCTGCAACTCTCTGTCTTGAGTGGTTCTTGGGCTTTGTACAGAGTGAAAATTATTATTAAAAATATGCTCAGTGATAGCTATATTTATTTTATTTCTCTTAGAATCCTTTCAATGTATCTACATTTTAGCTACAAAATATTTATTTTATATTCTAGGCAAAAATTAATCTTTTTTCTTGAATGTACCTTTTTTTAAATACTGTCTGTTTTATATTTTAGGCAATGATGAAGGCTCGTCGTATTAATGTGTGTGATCCAAGAGATTATGTATTAGTTCAAGAACTTGAAATAGTGCTGGCATCTGATGGTCCTGGAGGACAGAGGAACAGCCGTACAATACATAAGAGTGAAAGACATGTCCTCAGTAATGAAGACAATGTTTATAACACACAGAATGAATGGAAGTCATTTGGTAAATTCATACTTGTCCATAAAGACCATTTGGAAGACGAATTGGATTTGGGGGTAAGTTGACAAAATTACATACTTGCAAATAAATTTCATCCTTGTGTTTCTCTTACAGGTTAATAATCTAGTGGACTAAAGTATTTATTCATGCATTCAATCCCAGGTTTATTTAGTACAGATTTAGACAGTGTAAAAGAGTTGGGCAGTAACTAAGAAGTACTAAATAGGGACAAGACAAGATATCCCTAAAAATGGTCAGTGGAATGAGAACTGTTGTGGACACCATTACAAGTGTACAAAATATGGATCTAGTTTCGAATAGCAGGCTACAACAAAGAGGGAATGAGAATTAAAATAACATTAAATATCAAATATATATATATATATATATATATATATATATACATTAAGAAATGGACAAAGTCCGACAATTTATTTATTAAAGACATTTTTTATGTTTAACGTTCTTTTTATAGATACAAGTATTTAAGTAAATACTCTGTTTATAAACAGTATTAAATAACATTTACCGTCCTGAATGTCCGAGAAATTTTCATAGAAAAGGACAAATATTTTCTATGAAAATTTCTCAGACATTCAGGCCGGTAAATGTTATTTAATACTGTTTATTATAAACAGAGCATTTACTTAAATACTTGTATCTATAAAAAGAATGTTAAACATAAAAAATGTCTTTAATATATACATATATATATATATATATATATATATATATATATATATATATATATATATGTGTGTGTGTGTGTGTGTGTAGTTGTGGCCAAAAGGAGGCTCTGTACATTTTAACCTATCGACAGTCAGTAGTAAAAAAGAGAGTTTCTAAATTGTCCACCAAGGTGAAAACAAGGTAGGCTGTCATTGACTTGTCTATTGACCAATCAAAGGACTTGTTACATTCTAGTTACAGCAATGCTCTTAAAGAGACCTCTGGATTGGCCACTTACCTTATTTTCTTATGAGAGGCTGTTACAGAATAATCTATCTCTGTAAATTAAAAGGATTAATTTTAAAATTTCCTGTAGGTTACCCAGATCGATATACAACTGAAGTCAGTCTTTCTATCTCTCAATCTTTTTTTAACTTTAAAATAGTAAAATTACAAGATCGTCTTAAACTTTTCTCGATGATGGTAGGGCGAGAAATAACTAAGCAGTACTAAATAAGACCAAAATAACCTTAGACATGAGAAGTAGAACAAGAACAATCTACCACCATAAATTAAATAAAGAGGTTCCGTTTCTAATTCTCTTTGGTGGAAATAGGCATATAAATAGATTAAATAAATGGGCTCAGTTTCTAATTCTCTTTGGTGGAAATAGGCATATAAATAGATTAAATAAAGAGGTTCCGTTTCTAATTCTCTTTGGTGGAAATAGGCATATAAATAGATTAAATAAAGAGGTTCCGTTTCTAATTCTCTTTGGTGGAAATAGGCATATAAATAGATTAAATAAATGGGCTCAGTTTCTAATTCTCTTTGGTGGAAATAGGCATATAAATAGATTAAATAAATGGGCTCAGTTTCTAATTCTCTTTTGTGGAAATAGGCATATAAATAGATTAAATAAATGGGCTCAGTTTCTAATTCTCTTTGACTATTGATTGGTGGAAACAATAACGCAATGTTTCTAAATAACTGGATGTGATATCCTTAGACATGTTCGATGGAATTAGAACAAATGAAACTCCTGGATTAAATAAAGGGTTTGATTGATTCATTGGTTGCTTGGTTGATTTTCTTTAGTAGCATATCAACTACTACGTGTTATTTAATACCAAAATCTAAAAGTTTTGTGCATAATTTTATACTTTCAGTATAAAAGGTATGATTTTAAATATATAGATTGTAAATCATTGTATTACTGATAATTTCACTTCAAAAATGTAATGTTGGTAATTTTTTTATAAAAAAATGTATACTGGTAATTTTACAATAAAAATGTATTGCTGGTCATTTTGCTATAAAAATGTACTACAGTGTAACCCGGATATAAGAGAGATTTTATCTAGTCCCAAATTAGAGCCAGTGTTAATGTATATAAAATAGACCAAACCCGGATATAAGAGAAACCCGGATATAAGAGAGTTATTCTCTGGTCCCGACAACTCTCTTATATCCGGGTTACACTGTATTGATTTGTGTTTGGTGGTTCACTATTTGCCCATAGCTGGGAACCTAACAGGTGCTGCCGCCCTGGGTTAGGGTAGACCTGGGAACAACAGCAATTAAGTGATGGTTGCATGCTTCTCAAAACCTCCAATCTCCTGATCCTTGCTGACAGATGTAGTTTATCATCATACCCAGGACAAAAAAAGGGTTTCGAGATTCCCTTAAGATTACTTGGATTGAGAGACATGTGAAGAAGGTGAGAAGTCACAAAAGCTGAAATCTTAGGTATATATTTTGGAATATATGTTTCGTAGAAAAGTGCAATAATAACATACAAAAGTATAACTTGTTTCATCTATAAATTTATACAAGTTCTTAATGAAGAAATCATAAAATATTTGAAGGAATATTTTAGTTTGAACAGAATGCATTTAAAAATGTAAAATTTTGTTCAGTAAGGAAATAACACAACATTGAAAGCCCTTCATTTTCCCACAGGAGAAAAATTTACAGAACCCTGTTCTTATTTTTGTCTGAATTTCTGGAATGAGGAGTTAGCATTATTGACTCTCGTACTATTTGCTCTCATCATTGTTATTATCCCAATGTTTCAGCCATTGTGCCCTCCAGCCTCCAACAGGTGCTTGTCAATCCAGGTAACATTTAGAGAATTTTAACTGAACCCTTTATTTAATCTACATGAGTATATTGTTCTCATTCCAGCGACCATATATAGGGATATATTGTAGGTTGTATATATTGTCTTTTTTATATATATATGTATATATTGTATATATGTATATATTGTCTTTTATTGTATATATGTATATATTGTCTTTTTCTTAACAGAGCTAAATAAGAAACAAATAAAAAAAATCTCTAAATATGGCCCTCAAAATGAGAACAATCTACCCCCAAAGATTAAATAAAGGGTAAAATAAAAATTCTCTGATGATGACTGGAAGGTACAATGGCCGAAATGCTGTAATACTAACCCCAAAATTGAGGACAATAGTCCACATATAAATAATGTAGATATCTTCTTATTGTTGCAGCAATATTTTAAATATTTTTTATTTCTATGATTGCAACTGTATTTGAATGTTTATATAATTATTTTCTTATAGAAAAAAATAAGTGAATTTTTTCTTGTAAACATTGGCCTTTACATATTCCTATTTAGAATGAATTTGTTTAATAATGAAATGCTTGCTTTTAATTCCATCCTTTTCTGCATACTTTCATTTTAATCTATTCTACTTAATAACTGTTCATTGATTTATATACTAACATATTGTGTATAATTTCTTTATTCTATTTCAAATTACAATTTTCTCTTACTAAGGAAGTAATACTAAAGTACTGCAGTCAAAGTGAACAAAACTGTTTTTGTTTTTTTCTTACACATTTATTCCTAAATAAATTGTGTTTATTTATCTTTGCACATTAGTGTAGTGATTCCCAACCTTTATTTGCTTCATCACCCACTTTCACATGGAAAAATTTTCCACTGCTCACCTGTACAGTCAATAATCAAAAGTATACCAAAATTGTTTGGTAGTAGTTTGTTACTGGTTCATATAACTGACTTTATGATGTAGTAAAACAAATACCAAAGAGAGGTAGCAAATAGCATTGACTTATGTGGCAGCTGCTGCTATCATATTAAGGAACAAACAAAAACAAACTGGCCATTGAAAATTATAAATATAATTTTAAAATTAAAAAGAATATACACTACTAGCAAGTAAAAAAAGAAATTTGAATATTTTTTGTTGTTCTTGGTTCTTCTGATTTATATCCCCCCCCCAAAAATGTTATATCATCTGAAGAATCATTTGAATGTTTATGACCTTTCTTAAAACTACAAAAAATACCAAAATATTCCTTCTTCACAGTGATATTTATGTCTCATCTAGGAATGTGACCCAATTAGCCTCCTTCCTTTTTTTATTCAGGTTCTTTTTATAACTCCTTTGAATATTTTTTTGGGGTAGCATATGTTGAAATACCTTTTAATACTCAAAATCCTTTATCACACACCAAAATTTCCAGCCACCTACAATAGAAGAAATCGTCCAGTTTGGGAAACCTTCATTAGGTAGTAGTACATCACATTTATTTCTTTCCAATATATTTTATATCCAACTAAAATATTTATTGAATTATGAATGCCAACATTCATGAGTCAAACTGAAGCAAAGATGTAAGGTATGTCATAAAGGAGACTGATTGATTGATTTATTTATTTTTAAGGGTTATCAACATTTCATGGGTTATTTAAAGCCAAAATATATTTAGGATTGTAGGAAGTTGCTACAGTAAAGCTGTCCCTCATCTAAGTACTGACCAGGCTTGATACTGCTTGACTTTGGTGATCAACTGATAACTGGTATTTTCAGCATGATTTGATCATACGCTATTAAAGAAGAGTAGATTTAAAGAATAGAGAAAGAAAATATCTTAAGTAATAAATGGCCACACATGTTTACGGAAATATATCATATTTCTGGAGTACAATATTTTTGATGGGATCAAATAGCTACAAATCCCATTACTGAAGTACAATATTTTTGATGGAATCAAATAGCTACAAATATCATTTCAGAAATACAATATTTTTGATGGGTTCAAATAGCTATAAATCCCAATGCTGAAGTACAATATTTTTGAAAGGATCAAATAGCTACAAATCCCAATGCTGAAGTACAATATTTTTGATGGGATCAAATAGCTACAAATCCCATTGCTGAAGTACAATATTTTTGAAAGGATCAAATAGTTAGAAATCCCATTACTGAAGTACAATATTTTTGATGGAATCAAATAGCTACAAATATCATTTCAGAAATACAATATTTTTGATGGGTTCAAATAGCTATAAATCCCAATGCTGAAGTACAATATTTTTGAAAGGATCAAATAGCTACAAATCCCAATGCTGAAGTACAATATTTTTGATGAGATCAAATAGCTAGAAATCTAATTTCTGTAGTACAATATTTTTGATGGGATCAAATAGCTACAAATACCATTTCCGAAATACAATATTTTCGATGGGTTCAAGTAGATAGAAATCCCTTTTCTGAAGTACAATATTTTTGAAAGGATCAAATAGATTGAAATCCCATTGCTGAAGTACAATATTTTTGATGGGATCAAATAGCTACAAATCCATTTCCTGAAGTACAAAATTTTAGATGGGATCAAAGAGCTAGAAATCCCATTTCTGAAGTACAATATTTATGATGGGATCAAATAGATACAAATCCAATTTCTGAAGTACAATATTTTTGATGGGATCAAATAGCTACAAATCCCATTGCTGAAGTACAATATTTTTGAAAGGATCAAATAGTTAGAAATCCCATTTCTGAAGTACAATATTTTTGAGGAGATCAAATAGCTATAAATCCCATTGCTGAAGTACAATATTTTTGAAAGGATCAAATTGCTATAAATCCAATTTCTGAAGTACAATATTTTTGATGGGATCAAATAGCTACAACTCCCATTTCTGAAGTACAATATTTTTGATGGGATCAAATCGATAGAAATCCCATTGCTGAAGTACAATATTTTTGATGGGATCAAATAGCTATAAATCCAATTTCTGAAGTACAATAATTTTAATGGGATCAAATAGCTACGAATCCCATTTCTGAAGTACAATATTTTTGATGGGATCAAATAGGTATAAATCCAATTTCTGAAGTACAATATTTTTGATGGGATCAAATAGCTAGAAATCCCATTG
>OZ010577.1:119626524-119664024 GCA_963932145.1 Acanthosepion lycidas | reverse complement strand
AAAATTATGGTCATTCATGTATTTTTAATCCTTAATTCAGGACAAAAAGAAAAAAGCAACAACTTACATGGGGTCACTCTCTCGAGGTACTGCCAGCCTGGCCAAGAAGATCGGTTCAAAGCGTACAGGCCGCAGCTCATCATCATTTGAACGATCATCCCTTAATAGTTCTGATGGTAAGTACCCTATGCTATTTTTGTCCTCTCAGACATCCCCAAAATGACAATAGCAGAAGGTGCTGAAAAGTTGTCAGTCCAACAAAGACAGAATTTAAAAAAATTCTAATTTTTGTAATCTAGACTTTTGAAGCATGCCCTCATACACCAAATTTGTTCAGAATTATCTAAACTGTCAGCTGTACACAATTGCTTTTGCAGATCAATGTTTCAAATTACTTTGAGCAAATAAAGCATGTAGGTTTTATTATTTTATTAAAGAACATTCTTCAAGCCTCATGGATTGGCACTACAGAATCACAAACAGTTACTGAACCTGAGAAAGCTATTTTCCTGAAAAATTGTTTTAATAGAAGGAGTTTATAAATTTCAATCAAAAATAGGACTTGCTGCTCAGTAAATTGGATGCCAAATGATTCCTTATAAGGAAATAACTAATATTACCATATATATATATATATATATATATATATATATATATATATATATATATATATTATTATAAATTGATTTATTTAAAATATGTTTTTGTTGCTACACAATTCTAACCATGTTTCAAAAATGGAAGCTAAAAGCTACGAATTTAATTTTGTAATTAAATTAAAGACATTAGTTCCATTTCATCCCCAAGTGAATTTTGGGGTAACTTTTTAAAATTACTGGATTTTAAAGACACAGCTAAAATCATAATTCACATTTCCAAGGTTACAGATAAATCTACTTCAACTATAAGAACACCGGATTATATATCTTACTATTCTTTCTTTTTATTTATATATACATATATATATATATATTAATATAGTTTATTGTTATACATTATTTATATATACAAAAATATTTAAGTAAATGCTCTGTTTATAATAAACATCATTAACAAAATTTACCAGCCTAAACATCTGAGAAATTTTCATAGAAAATATGTGTCCTCCGTAAGGATTCAAACCTGTATTCTACACAGAACCATCATATAGCCTGATGTTCTATTGATGAAATATTCCATACCTACCTGTCATCCCTCTGGGATAATGCATTTTTCACGCATAATCACCTCTTAACCAATCAGCATCTTAGTTTCAGCAAACTAGGTTTTTCATTGGCTGAGACCTTAAAACTGTAGCAAGCCTTCTCCCGCATATCGCTTTTGGAGCCGATTCTGAGACCACAAACTCAATAAATAGAAGCGTTTTGATTCAATTCAAACAGTCAGAACTCCAACCCTGGAGAGATGCTAAACAAATTCACGCTAGCCAAAACTTTGACCTAACTACACTTTTCATGCACTAATTCTTCTGTGTCGACAAACAGCATTTCGCTCTCTCAGGAACATTAATTACAACATATTAAAGAAAAGTGAATTGACTGACTACTAAACAGTATTTGTAAATCTCAATCCAACATCAAGACAACAGCTAAAGGTACACAACTCTTACAAACTTTGAACAGTAACTTTAACAAATGCACACATACACGCTAGTGACTGAACTCCAACAAAAGACATTTTCTAATAAGATAAAACATCTGGTTTAATTTCATACACAAATCCTAACCACAAGTCTACACACATTGAAACTCAGCATAATCCTTCTACATATTTTATTACAACTGGTCGCACTTGATCAGCAATATCTATCTTGATTGTGTATGTTCAATTGATATAAAATGAATGTTATTTGTTAAACCTTTAATCACGTTGTCCTCATTTTTGATTCCTCCTGAATGATTTTCCCTTCAATGTTCTTATTTTTATATTTGTTGTGGATGAATGTCTTGTGAACACCTACATTTCTAAGACTTCTGATAACCTAACCTTCTGATACACAAAATATATTCGCCAATCTGCAACACTATATCAGTTTAGCTACAAATGAGTGTCTGGTTAGCAAGGTCAATTTCACTGCTTTTAAACTACAAATTTACCATATTTTCTATAAAATTTCTCAGACGTTCAGGCAGGTAAATGTTGTTAATACTGTTTACTATAAACAGCATTTACTCAAATATTTGTGTATATATAAATAATGTATAACAATAAAATATATTAAAATAATTGTCAGACTTAGTCCATTTCATAGTGTGTGATGTCACATATATACATATCTCATTGACTGGTGATGAGACAGCAGATTTTTATTATTTTAATTATTGGTAGTGAAAGGTTTAAATTTGATTGTGTTAGATGCTATTTAAGAGATTTAGGCATATTTCAACTGGGACCTTGATGTAAAGGGATTTTATATCTTAACTGGCTATGACTTTGTCAGTCATGTTCATTTCCCTTAGTTTTTCAACTAGACTGCCTGAAGAGTGAGAGAGAGCTGTATATTTGGGAAGCAGTTCTTCTTTGATACATGTTTTTTGAAGAAGAATGACAAGATACTTTTGTTTAGTTTTTAATTATATTTTCATGTATATGTACAAGTTTTTTCTGCTATTATGAGAAATAACATCTCTCCAATGAAATCAAAACTGTACCTGACCAACATTATTTCTGACTTTAGACATTACATTCTCAAGAACGTGATTCACTTTCTTTCTAAAATGTTCTCTCTTTTTCCAGAATCCCTTCAGAAAGTGACTCGATGGCCATCTCCTGGTAAAAGTGATGGAAGCAGACGTGGAATTAGCAGTGGTGGAATCGGTGAAGAACTAAGTGGAAGTGGTTCTTCGCTGGAAAAAAGAAGTGGCCATTCATCATCTCGATTCAAAAAAATATCAAGCAAACTGAACATGAAATTTAAGTAAAACATAAAATTACTCGATATTGAGAAAGAGAAAATGTGACAAAATTCTGTTGAGAGGATAGAAATTCTTGAATATATCAATTTACATCATAATATAAATGCTGGGTTTTACCTTTGAAAAGGTAAAAATACAAAAAAGCATAAAAATCATTTTGTTACCATGATATATGTATATATAAAATTACAGTGAACTCATATAAAGTCTGTGTTTGCTAAAACATATATGTATATCACAAACCATATCTTTGGACTATAACTCGTTCAATTGTCTACCTTACAAAGTCATTATTTATTTATATTTTAAATAAAAGAAATGTCTTTGTGCATGAACAGTCAGAGCCAGAGTTGAGTCAAAATTTTGATGCCTGGTAAGATCCGAAGATCCCATGGCAGCCATCAGACTCAAGAAAGCAGGAGGTGAATGAAATTTCTAAAAATGATTTATTGATGAAAATGGAGGAAAAAATTTTGACATTTTTATCCCTTAAACTATGACTAATTTATGTTATTGAAAATCAAATGCAAAAAGGCATAATCATCAGATAACAATCTTGCCTACAGATGAAAAGGAAAATGTCATCAAACCATTAACTTACAGAAAAAACAAAAACATTTTTGATTGATAAAATTTTTTCATCAAAAACCAAATTGGCCAATGAGATGCTAGATTTGGTCTCCAGTACAAGTAAATGGAAAAAGATATTAGTTCTGACTCTTTATTTTTTTTTTTTTGTTGTTGTTACTGTTGTTTTGTTTTTGTTTTCTTCTTTGTTTATTGTTATTGTTTTGTATGGAGACTATAAGAAAAAATATCAGATCAGAACATTTAACTAAAAGAAATCAAAGAAATTAAAAAAAAAAACAAAAAAAAACAAAACACGTACACATATACACACACAGTCAAAAGAACTTGAGGAAAGGCTTCTTTCCTGTCAGCATTTCACTATTTATTTGATAGAAGACGACCACCACAATGGCTGGCGACAAATATAATAAAAAATGAAAAACAAACTGAAAAAAAGAAACTCCATCAAAGTGATGTTTGGAGAATGTCATTCAGCTTTGAGACACGTGACGACAAAACCAAAAGAAATAAAGAGGACAAATGGATGTGGAGAGCCCACCTGAATAATAGGTGAAGGTGGAATAACACAGATCAACATAAAAAGAAAAAAAAAATCTTGCAATGTAAAATACATCCGAATAAACTTAAAGGTTACCTCTATCAGCATGTAATATATGATGTGCCATGCGTATTGCTCACATGACTTGATTTCACCCATCAATGGGTGAATTATGTACTTCTCTGTATAAGTGTACTAATATGTACATATGTATGCATGAGTGAATGAATGAAATTGCTTATATAGATATGTGTGATATCAATCAATGTATGCTGGTATTAGGATTTAGTTAACATATGTATACATCTGAATACACACACACATGTCTATAGAAATGTTTACAGGTTTTTTTTATCACTTTAAGGTTAATGTTTGGACTGAAACCATTATCAGTTAAAAAAATAATTATAAGATTAAAAGGACTTAGAATTTAATTGGTCACTACAAATGTAGACGCACTAGAGAGTAAAAAAAAAAGATATTTGTTTTGAACAATTCCCTTACAGAGCAATTCCTGATTTACATTACCTATTACAAAAGTGTTTGAAAATGATACTTTGTAAAAATACGTATATACATACTCATGTTGGTAAGTATGTATGTATAAAAAGATAAGTCTTGATAGTATGACAATGAAAAGCCACAGGATGTTCAAAATGTGATGGTAGCAAGCATTTAAAGGTATTTGTTGCACTTGAATTTCTTACTTGAGTTTATTTGCCTGTATTCAAGGTATCACAAAAAGGCAAAACTCTGAGTTTTTACGAACATAACAAAGGCTTTTCCAATTTCTCTTTTGTTTTTAGAAGAGCAGGATGTGGAGGTTGGAGTGCTCCCTTAACAAAATTTCCATAAAAAAAAAAATATTGAACAAAAAGGTACATTCAGGGTATCCCCATATGATAAAATGAAAAGAAAGAAAAATTGAAATAAATATGTATATTTCAAATGATACACAACTGTTGATTTTTACCCTCCTCTGTCATCAATGCGACTCCTCACATTTGAGTATAGTAAGGGTGGGGAGAAGAAAAAGATGGAGGAAAGAAATAAAAAACAGTGTGATGTGATGATTTTAAAAAACAAAAAAATATCAATTCATTTATTGGTCAGAAATTTTTTTTTTTTTTTCCAGTTTGGAAAATTATTATTCTTTAAAATATTTGCAATATATGCCATGAAAAATATTTTAAATATTTGATATGTGTAATTATGAGAAAGTAGACAAAAACAAACAAAAGAACAATAGACAACAGTATTTTAATAATCAATGAATCAATCAATGAAAGAGACTTTAATATATATATATATATATATATATATTTGAATGCGTGTGATTATATTGGGTTGGTGCAAAAATAACGACGTAATAATGTCGTTTTTTGACGTTAAAAATACGTTAAAAAACGACGTTATTACGTCATTATTTTTGCACCAACCTAATATCTATACTTATTTTGATTCTAAACACATTGAAACTCAATGCTTCCCTGAATCCCCTCAAAATCCCCTCTACAGTTTGTCTCCGGTTCAGTTACATGCACTTTAGCTTAGTAAACTAACAACCACAGTCACTCTACAGTTTTTGGGGAGGGGGTGGAATTTGGTATTCCGGAAATATCTGACCAAATATGGGTGTCAGGGGAAAAGTGATTGTTTTGTATGAATTTTTATGATAATGGGTAAAAGTAATGTCTTTTAAAAGATAATGCTTTTAACTTTTTAAGTATATCCTCCCAAAATAGACATAAAACTAGACTGGACAGAAATGGCTGAAAGATTTTTTTATGGTGTTTCCAAATTCATGCATACAGAAATGATAATAACTGAAAAAAGAAAAATGGCAGTATTTCATTTGAACAATATGAAGTATCAATATTATACCTACATTTTTATATATATATATATATATATATATATATATATATATATGTGTGTGTGTGTAGGATGTTCCAAAAGTATGTTTACACTTTTAAGATTTTAAATGTGTTTTATTGAAAAACAAATGGCTAATTTATTTTTTGTCTTTGTTTTAAGATCTGTACACTCAAATAATGAAATCCTGGTTAATTTTATCAAATTGTTTCCTATCATGGCTCTCATATTTTTGTCACCAATCTCCAACTCTGAAAGACGTTCTTGCAAAGACTTTTGTTATCATCAATTTCTTAAAAGCACCAATAAAAAAAAATTTTTTTTTCATGCATATGACAAATATAATTCATTGTGGAATAAATTAATTTATTCTAAAATAAAATACATTTAAGAAAGTGTAAACTTGTTTGGGGCCACAATGTATACATATATATAAACAAATACACACACACACACATACATACATACATATATATATATATATATATATATATATATATATATACGAGAGAGAGAGACTTGTTTGTACATGTACTGACAGCAATTTGTGATCCATATGTGAAGAGAAAAGGTATTAAGCTATAGAATAAATAAGCGTTGACATTTCTTTAAACAAAAACAGGATTTTAGATAAAAATCTTTTTACAAAAAAATTTCAATGAAATTTTTTTTTTCTTTTTTGTAATTTTAAAACACCATAAACATAAAAAAAAAACTAAATTTAAAAATCTTTTGATGCGTTAAAAATCAGTTTTTATTGTTTATCTTCTTCGCCGATGGAAAGAAAAAAATTTACTGAAAAATAACAAAAATAATTTAAAAATTCAAATCAATTCACTCTTCATTCACCAAAATAAAAGGAGGAATAAAATTCTCTCCTTATTCTTTTTTTTTTTTTTGTTTTTGGTTATTTAATAAACATTCCTGATTAATATTTTATTTGTATAAAAGAAGAATCTGTAAACCAAAAAGTTAACAATTCTGTCTCATTTCAGAAGTGAGTTGCCTACTCCAATCTAACAAAATAAGAGCTCACTGGCAAAATGAAAAAAATTCCCACAAATGTGGGGGGATACTCATTGGACTCACAAATATATCACGGATGTTATTAATTGTAGTGTATACAAATATCAAGACGAAATACATGCATCAAGCATTATACAATAAGTCAACCCTATAATCATGACATTTTATTTGCTTGAAAGTGTCATAGAAATAAAAAAAAAAAAAATATACTGACTTTTTTATCTGAGCTCATATTCTAACAAATATATCATTGAAAAATTCTAAAAAATGTTCACCCTCTTTCAAACTACATATAATATCAATGAACTTCACTAAGAAATATAACATCAAAGGTGCCTGTTATGATTACCAAATCCATCTTGCAATCTAATTCAGAAATTAGTGAGTTCAATTCTCACCAAATGACCCATTATAGCTTTTTTGTGAAACTAAGCTGAACATAGTTATAACGTACTTAGCTGAAAGTGATGGTGATCAAGCAAGTCAAACAGATGATACACTAGTGTAGAGAGTTCAATTCTTATCAGTGCCCAATTATTGTGGAATTGTGACTAAGTTGAATAAATATCCATTATAAGAGCAAAAATTGGAAAGAAAGCTGGAAGTAAATAACAGAAGTCTGCTTTTATATATATATATATATATATATATATATAATCATTTATTCGAAAATTATAACAAAAATTTTTATGTTATAATTTATAATGTTATAACATAAAAATGTTTTATGTTATAATTTTTGAATAAATGATTATATTTGCTCTACTCTGTATTGAGCACTCTTTTAAAAATAGTATTCGTTGGTTATTGGAATTTATTCCGTATACACCAATCCTATACTTGGATATATATATATATATATATATATATATATATATATATATATATATTATGAAGTGTACAATTTATTCATAGTAAATGTTGGCAGCTATAAAGCCACTAATTTTTTTTTTTTTTTTCTCAAATAATATAAAAACCAACAGTGAAAAGTAAATATAGAAGGTATTGTGAGAAAAGTAGTTGTCTGTCTCTTGAAATGCCAACTCACACCTCTCTGATGTTTAATGTTAAGAATTTCTCTGATAATGATTTCATGATCATTTTGATTAATATATATCACCATTTTAAGTACACATTTGTCGGACTATTTCACTTTTGTTTTCTATAAACTTAAATAGACTATCAATGTCTCTGAAATGTTAAAAAAGAGAAAGAGTTAGATAAAATTAAAAACCTTGATAAGTCTATTTGCATATATACCCAGTACTGAAGATATATTTTCACTTTTATTTAATTATTCCTGGTATATGACATTATATTGTATATGATATTGTCATATGCATCATATAGTATCTGACATTATATTGTCATATGCATCATACCATATATGACATTATATTGTCATATGCATCATATTTTATATATTATATTGTCTATATGCTTAAAAGACTCTTTAAATTTCTAGGAAAAGAATTAAAAAACAAACATAACATCTTTAAAAAAAATCCCCTTTTTTTGTGTGCAGCTTAATTGTAGATGTGTGGATGATGTAATAAATATGTGCTGAAAGTGGAATCAGAGAACTGAGTTCAAATCCCGGGCTCTTCTGTTGCATTCACTTTCACACAAACGCCTTTAGAAAAAACATGGATCAGTCTCTCTCTCACCCAGCTATGACTTAAATAACAGGGCAGTTTCGGTTATCCAACCTTAGGTGGCAACCATTCTAGGAAAAGACAACTCTGTATCCAAAACCCAGCCTGAAGAGGGATAGACTTCACTGAGCTATCTTTCTTTAAAACCCTCACTGTGCTATAAATGCAGTACATGAAGTGCATCTAAAATCCTAGGGTGTTAGGGACTTGTGATCGTGACATGTAGCTTACAACATCAGAGCTCACAACTTCCTATGAGACAGACCGCCTGCCCTACAACAGAATACCTCCCTTATCTTTTATCTATCTATCTATCTATCTATCTATCTATATATATATATATATATATATATATATATATATATATATATATACTATGCCACATGTATTTATATATTCATATAGTCAAGCAATAAAAATTTGTATTTGAGAAAGCAGATTAGTACTACAATAATAACTAGAAATAAAATTTAAATAGTCATATGTTGAACACTTTTATAATCATAGTAAAATCTTCCTTTGTTGATTTTAACATTCTATACAATTTTGTAGGGTGTGAAGCAAGCAACTCAGTTCTATAAAAACCTGCTTGGTATAAAAGCAACAGCAGCAACATCTAGAGTGGTAAGTCTGTGGCTTGATACTCTACAGAGAAGTCTACAAGTTTAACATACATACATGATGGCTGTCAATTCATTAAGACAGTATGACTATCACTGAAAAGTATGATCCATGGTTTTAGTTTTTGTGAGTATGACATACTATTTTTGCATATGAAACACTGAGTTCTTAGACTTCTTTACCTAGTTTCATACCCTGAATACACATTTTGATTTGAAAAAGCATCCATCATGAATAGTAGAATAGAGAAGTAAAATAAAAATGAAAAATAACCTCAAATATTCAAAAAAAAAAGTAAAAAATATCCAATAAGTCTCACAGTTTGCGAAAAAAAAAAATGAACGAGTAAAATATTTTCTGTAAAGAAATTGTTAGACCAATTCTCTTAAAAGTTAAATCATGTCTCAGAAATAAAAGCAAATAAAGGGGAAAGGAATTTTGGGCTACGTAAAGAAATATTAGGAAAATGTAAGGGAGGTAATCCATGTTCGATGGAGAAATCCTATTAACCATGTTTGTATGATGTCAAAAAAAAAGTTACTTTAGTATGTAAAATATGAGAGCAGTTAAAGAACAAAACTGACCAAAATAATTTTTTATACTTAGAACGTATAAACTTATTTGCGTCTTAATTCAATTATTTAGACATATTTTTCAGAAAAAATGTCTGTTTTCAATACGGAGGAATATTATAAAGAATTAATTATCTCCCTTCTCTCTAACACCCGATAAATAAAAACTCGCGTTTTTTTTTTTTTTTTTTTTTAGACGTTGCTTAACTTTGGTTCTCGTCCGAGCATCGAAGTTAAGCAAAGTTGAGCTTGGTCACTACCTAGGTGGTTGACCGCAAATACCCATCTCTTCTGTCCCTCGCTGGGTCTTGACTGACAACCAGACTCCCGCAGAAAGGAATGAAGGCCTCGCCAAGTCAACAATGAATCGAAAAGAGACATGGTCGTCCAGACACTGAGTGAAGGAAGGAAGTTATAAAAATAAAATCACAACGATATAGCCTACAAAATACATTATTTAACATTTATATATATATATATATATATATATAAAAGGTTGGCCAGAAAGTTATGACTCACTTAGGAAGAAGAAAGAAAACCACATTTTATGGAGCAACACCAACATTTATTCTTCAAAATAAAGTCCATCTTTCTCAATGATCTTCTGCAAACAATCAGCCAGCATCCAGTCTGATGGCTTTGAATGAAAAATCTGTAAACAAGCTTCCTTCATTTGATCAAAAACAAAAGTGTTGAATTGCTGGTCACAGAGGAAGTGTACCATTGTGCAGAATAGGCCATAGTCACTCGGAGCAATGTCGGGACTGAATGGTGGATGTGGAAGAATCTCAACACTGTTAATCTGTTTAAACTTCTCCTTAGTCAACTTGGCAGTGTGTGGCCTTGCATTATCTTGCTGAAACAAAGCCCAACCTCTATTGACCATAGCAGGATACTCTTTCTTTAGTTTGTCGTACATGCGGTGTAGCTGCTGACAATACAGATTAGCATTGATGTCACGAATGTGTGGAACAATCTCAAAATGCAGTGTTCCTTGGAAATTCCACCAGACAGAGATCAAGCAAGATTTACGGTTTTCTTTCTGCTTCCTAAGTGAGTTAGAACTTTCTGGCCAACATACATACATACACACACACACACACACACATATATATATATATATATATATATATATATATATATATATATATATGTGCACACAGATATGTAGAACTATATTTATGTATTTTAGCATGTAGATAAGTTCTGTTTATTTGATAATCAGATGATTATCATAATCCTATTGTTACTAAATCAGATCCCTTATTGCTACCTTAAGGGATTTAAATTTTTAGGCATAGATGGTGCATAAACAAAGAGAGGCAGTGATAAGACATTCCATTGGGTTCATACATCTGCTACAAACAGGATAATTCTTTTACTGTCAATGGCTATTTCTGGTACATTACAAAATTTCTTCATTGAATCTGAAATCCTACCAATCATTAATATCGAATTAACACGTATTTAAATGTGTAACAAGGGAGACAACTTAGTAGTTCCCAGTTTCTACATTTACTTCCGGCATTGAAATTATACTTTTGCTGATATCGTGCACAAACAGCATTCTGAAGCCATGGAATGGATTTTATTTACCATATAAACAAGTGGGTATGTTTTTTTCAAAAAACTTTACTCCATATATATATATATATATATAATTTGTATAAATTTAATGTTCATTGTTTTTCCTTATATTGGTGTATATCATCTTTCTAACACACACCACTGAATATAAATGCTTACTAATAGAAGGAATTAGTCACTTGCTTTAACCATTCTGGTAATTAATTTGGTTTGATTCATACCCACAAAAGCAATTTCTAGTACAAGATAAATCTTTCTAGGTTGCAATTTGCAAGTGTATTGACTAAATTTAATCCTTGCTGCTAAACTTAGTAACCAGCGACAGATCTTACTTGTTTTGTACACATAATGATTAATATGTTCATTTAATGTTTCATAAAAATATAGTATAATGTATTTTTGCAAAAAGAAATTTAGTTGTGTACTAGACAAAAGCTTTTATGACCAATGTTGTCCTTCACGTCAAAGAAAACTTTGTTTAATAATTCATCAGTGGATCTGAAAGTGGCTCCACAACCCAAATCTGACTGTGTAGAGTTTGAAGCAGTGGGGACACTGGAAGTCAGTAGTAGTGATCACTGCCAGTTGCATGGTGGTGCTATTCTCTTTAAGTAGTGAGTTTTTGATCCTGGATTTCTTTGAAGTTTGCAGAGGTTAGATGAACAATGGCATACCAATGTAACTCCTTTGGTCTAATCTTGCTCTAGTGGAAGTTAGCTTTGTTTAAGTCTTTGTATCATTTCTTTGGTTGGCCTTGGTGCCTTCTGCCACAATGAAGATCTCTGTACAACATGCATTTTGGAATGCTGTGTTACTCAATGCAGATGAAGTGGCCAATCCATTTGGACTTGTGCCTTATTGAACTTAGATTTGATGCTAATTTGCATAGTCTGAAATTTTAAGGTTGGTGACACGATCCTATAATGTGATTACAAGTATGGAGTGAAGACCCAATTTATTGGTATGTATGCAGTACAGGGTCCACATTTCACATCCATAGAGAAGAGAGAACCATTGCACTTTTAATTTCATTTACAGGCATATGAAATATATATATATATATATATATATATATATAAGTAAACACTGAGGTTAACACAAAATGGTGACAGTCTATTTCATGCTTGAACATGATCATCTGGCCATGTGTGTTGTATTTTGGCTCAACTGTTTATATCTGCTGGTCAGTGGTGTATTATAGATAGTGAAGTTGCTGATATTACAATTTTGCACACCCCCCACACACCAAAAAAAAACAACTAGATAAATTTATAAAATGAAAAGAAACTTATTTTTAAAACAGTTTTTTAAAAGTTTAACTTCATAAAATTAATTTAAAATAACAACAGTTGGACTGTTGCAATTATTAATAATTAAATTTAATTTACAAACACTAGCAATGGTTTTTAAAATTTTCTGTAAATGTGTTTCTGCTGTCAAATGTTTCTAAAAAGAAAGTCAGAAAGATAATGAAATGTATTATTTAAAATTAAATCCACAAATTATGAAACAAATATTAAGAAAAAGGGAAATCTATTCATATTTATTTTTTTGTTTTTTTTTTTAAACTAAAAACAAAAAACATTGTATGGTTGACTGTGTCAAAGGAGATGCAAAAGTGTAATAGGACCATAAGGTCCACTGTATTATCCTGGTGTATAT
The DNA here is from genome assembly GCA_963932145.1 of Acanthosepion lycidas. Lineage (NCBI taxonomy): Eukaryota > Metazoa > Mollusca > Cephalopoda > Sepiida > Sepiidae > Acanthosepion > Acanthosepion lycidas. Next base: position 119,650,982 of record OZ010577.1, on the reverse strand, counting down.
TGGGTGGGCAGTAGCAGTTATGTTTCAAAATTATTCTAGAGGCTATTGATTAGAAATAATTGCGGATATGAATGCAATTATTTGTATGTATTTTATAATGCTGTTTGTTAATGTTTTACCCATTATTTATTATTGAATAATATATATTTATATATATATATATATATATATATATATATATATATATATATATATTGTTTGGTTTATTTTGTTTTACGGCATATCAACCTCAATGGGTTATTTAATGCCGACATTATTTTTTAGGATAGATTCATATGAATAGAATATGTATTCTTTGGTTGAGATTGGTTTGGTTTATTTTGTTTTATGGCATATTAACCTCAATGGGTTATTTAATGCTGACAACATTTTTAGGATATATTTGTATGAATAGAATATGTATTCTTTAGTTTAGATTAGTTTGGTTTATTTTGTTTTACAGCATATCAACCTCAATGGGTCAATTAATGCTGACAAAATTTTTTATTGCTGGTAATATTTTGTTTTGTCAAAAATCTGTTTCTGGTAATATTTTTCTTTTGTATTGTTGGTAATAATTTTTTTCAAAAAAACTATTGATGGTAATAGTTAACTATTTGTCCATAGCTGGGACCCTAACAGGTGCTACCACCCTGGGTCAGGGTGGACCTTGGAACACCAGCAATTAAGAGGTGGTTCCATGCTCCTCAAAACCTCCTGATCAGAGGTCTTGCTGCTGGACGTAGTTTATCATCTTACCCAGGATGAATATATGCAGATGTAGTTTAATGTCTTACCCAGGACGAATATATATATATATATATATATATATATATATATATATATATATATATATATAATTAGATTATCTTTAGTGACCAATGCCACAAATTCAGAAAAAGATTCTTAAAATTAAACTAAATACTTTAGTGATGCTAATACAAAATACTAAAAGATTAAAAATGAAAGCAAACAGAGCAACTTCTACATCTATAATTTTTAATTATATTCTAAATATATCACTGTGAAAAGTCACTATAATAGTGATTATTATCAACTCTTTTTTTATTTGACATTTTGCACAGACAATATTTTCATGTATTTTTTTATATTAATGAACTCATGATAACTCTGTCAACCCAACTCTTTAAAGTCAATTGTATTTTTAAACACAAGAGGTCATAAAAAATTTTTTCAGTCATATGACAAACAACTAGGATAATTAGTAAATATTTTCTTGGAATGTTTACATTTGCTTAGAATAGGGTTGATATCAAAATCACAAAAGCAATAACAACTAAACTTTAAAGATAGATATCTTCATTTTAATTGGCTCATATGTACACAAATATCGTTATCTTCTGAATTATATTTAAAATTTGGTCCAATGTTATTCAAAATTTGGGATGGGAATGATCAGAGATAAGGAAAGCCTCTTTTCTTCGTTGTATCAGTCCATCTTGGAAAACTTGATGTTGACAACAACTTCAGAAAAATCATTAGATTTAGAAATTAGACTTTCACATGATAGGAAATAAATGTATAAAAATTTATTCAGAGAAAAAAAATAAATTTTTTTATTTTCAGTAGATTATTGATCAGTCTTTCTATTACTCTTCCCTTCCTCCAAAATAATTATAAATATAATTATCTATAAATATAATTTAAATTATATATACATATAATTATATATAAATATAAATTAAATTATATATAAATATAATTATATATAAATATAAATGTAATTATATATAAATATAATTATATATAAATATAAATGTAATTATATATAAATATAATTATATATAAATTAAATTATATATAAATATAAATTAAATTTTTTTAATTATATATAAATATAATTATAAATATAGTTTTTCTTACAAAACATTTTTTTAAATGAAATTCATTCAAAATTTTATGTATTAAATGTATATATAAATTCCAGGTAGATAAGATGTTCAAATATTTCCAAAAGATTTTGTTTTTGGAAAATAGTTGCCAAAAATTGATGCTGCTGTTGTCTTACTTTTCAAGCATTCTGGTATTTTAATTTGGATTAACTGTTGTAAATTACAAATTACAATATTTTTACTTTTTCATAGACTGGAGGTAATTTTTAAGAGTTTTATAAAAAGGATTTGAACAATATTCTTTGTACAAAATTTACTTTTGCTCATTTCTGCATGTCATTTGCAAGGATAAAATATTTAATTTTAAACAGGAATTTTTTTTAACTAAGTGAGGAAAAAAACACCAACATGATTTGCTGAAAGTAATTTAATATTATAAATCTCTATATTTTTTCATAAAATTAACAAACATAAACAATTTTTGATTTTGATTTTTTATTATAGTTGAAAATTACATAACTATCTATCTGGTTAGGTAAATGAGATAACTAGATAAAGTGATATCTCATGCCTGATGAATTGGGTAACCAACAAAACTTAAGTTGCACATCAAATGTAGGTATATGTGTATTTATTAACATATGTATGTATGTATACATACATATATATATATATTTATATATATATATATGATAAAAATGTAGTTTTAAAATATGCTATATTTATGGGTTAAAGTGATCAATATCAGGGATAGAGCATATGTAAATATACAAGTGGACATTGAGGTAACAACCAGTGGTGACTGGTTCACACTTAAAAGATGGTCTAAAGATTGTGTTTAAAAATGAAAGTGTTGACCTCAGTGTGCACATATGTGTATATATTTATATGCAAAATTTACAATAACAAAAAAGATAATAATAACAACAATAATAATAAACTATATAAAAATAGACATTATGTTACCTACCAAATCCATGAGATCTTTTCAAAACAATATATCCAATCTTAATATCAAAATAATTAAAACAAAATCCAAAAACTATTATGGATATGATCAGAACCAAAAATGTCCATTACAACAATAATTCAGAAGCAGACATAAAATAAACTATCACAGTTGCTCCTTAGAGTATAATGGGTAAACTTGTAAAAATTTAAAAAAAAACATATTTATGAACATAAGATCTACATAACAATTTATTCAATGTGTTGTACACAAAAATAATTTCAATCATAACTTCAGTCTAAAAAAAAATGCAGTATTTATTAAAAGAGAAAATAACTTAGACAAAAGTTCTTGAAAGTGCAATTACTGATTCTTGCTAAAATGTTAACTTACACCCTGGATTTTTTTCAAATAGCTCCTCTCTTAGAAAGAAATACTCCTTTCTCAGGCCAACATACATGACTATAAAAATCTTTTAAAATTAAAAGAAAACATTTAACTTAAATTCTTTTAAATATTTTGAATAAATAAATTGATACATAAATAATTAAGCACAATAAAATAAAAATTTTAAAAAATAAAATAAAAATTCAACAGCAACAGCATTTACTCACTTTCATTTATTAAGCAATAAATCCCTTAGCATCCTCTATAGTTTACCTTTTCTTTTTAGTATTCTCAAATTAAAAATTTGAAAAGCTTTTCTTTTGTCTATATATGGATCAGTGACATAACTAGAGCATGTGCCACCCAGGGCAGCCCTTGACTCACTTTTAAAACTAGTTTGTGTACCATTATAATATTATTTTCACATACTCAACTATAGTATGCTTTAAATACAAACCAAGCATACTTAAACTTTATCAGTAACAGTGAAAAGGCAAAAATGACATGTAGGGGGAAAAAAAGAGTGAAAAAAATTGGGACCATCTTTATTTCTGAACTGAAAATTACAACTTTCTACAATGTAACTTTTCTTGCTTTTTGTTGGCAAATTCTTTAATGACACTGTCAAAAACTATTTCATCTCTCAATTGTCACTCTCTAGACAGTAGATAAGCCAATATATATGTCATAGTTTAAGTGACTGAAAATTGAAAAGTTCCTTCAGCTGTGATTACTGTCCCACCATTAAAATCACTTTTATTTCTATATAGGCTTATAGCCTACAGAAGACATGAAACCTGGTGGTCCCCGTAAAAGTGCCACCCAGATAGGACCAAACCCCTCTGCCCCTCCCCACCACTAGCTACACCAGTGATATATCATGGGGAACACATTTTCTTGACTAAGATTTCTCAAATGCTCAGACTGTGAGATGTAATACAGATATAAATATATAGATACATAGATAGGTATATAGATAGATATAAATGAAGAAAACCACCTCCTTTATAAAAGATCTGAGTCTATTAGAATAAGAATATTTTCAATTTTGTAGGTACCAACTATGACTATAACTACCTTCTCCACCTTTGAGGGTGGTGGTGGTTGTTAGTACCTACAAATTAATTAATGAACAATTACCATTTGTTCAAGCATCTGAATGATTTATATCATTAAACTGATAGTAATATCAAAGATAGGGATTTTAAAGGTGATTTTTAAACTGTAGTCTATATGCAACTTTGTTGTAACTCTATCTCTGATATTGAGTATTGCTAAAAAAAAAAAAATTAAAAATCAACAGAAACTTTATCTGTTGTTATATAATTTGCAAATTTTATATGCTTTGAGAATAAATCCCAAGGAAAATAAGGGTAAAGCAGTGTACTCTCCTGCCGGAAGACCCTCTTCTAAGAGAAGAGACTGTCAGGAACCTTTGTTTGTTATTATCCTGAGTCAAAAACCAAATCATCAAACAATGTATGTGGGATAGGACAAGAGAGGGCTTGATCTTTTGGGAGTGAAGAAAATTTTAGTTTATGGTCTTATCTACAGACAGATGTCAAGGACCATGAATGTGTGTATGTATACACACAGGGTGCAATAGATCAAATTATCTTCTAAATTATGCAAAAAGGGGATGTGATCGCAGAAATTGTCTGACAGCCATTACTGGGTCCCCCTACATGGGTAGCATGGTGCAAAGTTCTGTTGCACATAGGGTCTTCCAGCAGCCACCCTATTGGCCTAGAGCAGTACTAGCACCTCAAGGCACTTGATGTTGACCTCCATATTGAGTTTGAAGCCCTCTGGGAAGATGATTGGAAGCATAACATTGCCATCACTCCAAATACCTTCATAATCACAATTAGACTTGTCCAACTCTTTCTGAATTCTCTGCAATGTCCTCAGAGTGACACCCAAACACTCTGTATCAGAGCTTCTGGTATGAATGCCAACCAGTACAGCATGCCATTTCCAAATTTCTGGTGGAGTAGATTGTATTGGTCTTTTTCTGACAGACCAACTATACTGTGCAGTCAACAAAATAAAAACAACACACATGCATGAAATTAAAAATATAAAATGGCAATAATTCACACATTGCACACTATATATATATATATATATATATATATATATATATATACATACACACACACCACCAAAATGTTTTGTTAAGGAAGAAGAGTTTGGAAATTAAAATTTTATATATATGATGAGCTGTAATTCAGTGAAACTTAAGTCGCACACCAAAACTTAGGTACTAGCATTTGTACTAAGTTATATATATATATAATAATTATTTTTTAAAAATGATTCCATTACTACATGAGAGTTATCATGTTTCAAAAGTAGAAGCTAAAAACTTCAATTTAATTATAAAAATTAAATTGAATTAAAGTACCCAGCTCTGTTTCATCCTCAAGCGAATTTTGGAATAACTAGTCTTGAAATTTACAGAGCTTTATAATGGCTATTAAGTATAAGGAAAATGCAAAGAGTGTGTGTGTGTATATATATATATATATATATATATATATATATATATATATATATATATATATATATACATACACACACGTGCACACACTTTGCATTTTCCTTATACTTAATGGCCATTAGTTTTGGTTTATTCCAAAGTATTTCTTAAGTCTCCATAAATAGAGAATTTTTTTATTCACAATATATTTTAGTCACTGCACCTCCCCAGTAAATTTAGAACAACAAAGGAAAATAGAATATACTTTTCAGGGCAATATTACTATTTCTGGCCAACATTTTAAGATCGCATTGGATTACTTAAAAAATGTATATTATTTTTTTTCTGCGTACATTTCACATTTTTCTTCAAGTACTTTTCGCTAATCTGTTGCTTTTGATGTCTTCAGTCCACAAGATGGATCAACAAATAATCAGATTTTTTTCTTTTTGTTTTACCCATCATTCTTTTATTTTTTTATTTCTTCAGCTGCAAGAACTCCATCAAGGATTTCCTTTTTCAAAGTATGCCTTCTCTTTACATTCAACCCAACGTTTTCAAAATATAATCACAAATTTTGCCAGAAATACAAGCAGCAGAACTCAATAGTACAGTAACCTCCTTTTATTATCTTTTTTACTAGTTTTCACTAAATACAAGACACCACTCAAGGTTGTGTTACTCAGTAATATCTGTGATAAGTGAGTATGATATGAGTGTAAGTGAGTATGATATGAGTGTAAGTGCGTATCATGTGGATATGGAGGCTAGGTAACAATTGACACTTGACTTGAAGAGGTTAAGATTGTAGCATTTGGAGAAGCAGCTACATGGGAGTCTGTTCTTGAGGTCAGTGCAAATGTTTTCAGCATATTTTGATCATCAGATAATAGCATCATTATTTAGTCATTAAAGTGTTTTATCTATCTTTCTATTTCCTTACCCTACTTTTAATGTTTGTATGTCTAAGTTGTTAGAATATTAGCTTTCTAACCATTAGACCCATGTTTAGATCTCATCATGGTCATTTTATCAAGGTAGTGACTTCTTGATAATATTGCCCTGGGAAGATGTTCACAGCATCTGGCACTGTCAAGATGTGCCTAAAAAATCATACCATATACTATGGGTTGACTCAAACCTTGTGAATGAAATTTTGTAGACAAAACTGTTAATGACTAGTTGTGCTAGCAAAAAGTCATTGTGATCAAGATTCCTACTAATTCCTGCATGCAGTAGCCTAGGGTTGACACAAACCTTGTGAGTAAAATTGGGTAGATAGGGCTTCTCAAAATCTATCTCTGATTGTGCTAGTACAAAGTCACAAGTCATTGTTTCTGAGAGTTTGGTCATATTGACTTTGTTAAAAACAGTCATACCAGATTATACACTCCCTCCCAAAAATTGTAAGCATATTTTGGATGTTAACTACGGGTTGGTCTTGGAAAAATACAAATGTGCCTGAGCAGGCGTCTGTAACAGGGATTAGCTTGCTATGAGCATACTCAAAAGCAAGCAACTAGCCATTTTACAGTATCTTTCAGCTAAATTTTCTGTTTAATCAGAAAACAATTATTCCAGTTTTGGTTGAGTTCTTTGAGGAATTTTTCTGTATCTTGAAATTATTTTCACGATCGACCAGACAGATGCATGGAGAGAAAGGACTGATAGTTTTAAAGTGACAAATATGAAGAATGAATACACCATGTGTGGAAAAACTTTTCATACCAGCTCCTTGAATGTTTGCTACCTTATGTTTGTAACCAGATGATGTGTAGCAGTAACTTCCTTTCCCAAAAGGTTTTCCTTTTTCTAATATGCCATTCAAGCAAATGGATTACTCACAGTGGCATTGAATCCCTCCAAATGTTTTTCCCAGTAAGTTCAATTTAAGCTCAAATGTTGAAGGGTATCTTGGATCAAAGTATGGTTGTTTTCTCTGTTGACCAAAAACAGAAAAGTTTAAATGATTACTCATGTTTTTCTATAAATTTGTAGAAAACCTTGTTTTCATAGGTTCAGGATTCTTTCTAATTCCTGTAAATGAGACTGCAGTTGATGGAAGAGGCAAGCAAGCTTCAAAGACACTTCTAAGATTTCCCTAGCATAAAGCAAAAGTTCTTGTTCAGGTTCTTTGGAAACATAGTAAAAAGTACCCCAGTAACATTCCAAGCTTACATAAAAATATAATGATCCCTTTCAAGCCATTGTTTGAAGGAACAACCTTGCATCATTTGTGGTTGAAATCTCTGCTCTGGTAATCTGTACGCAAACACTGCACCCCTTTAAGGAGAAAGGTTAGGGACAAACCCTGATGCCAGCAGTGCCCTGAAGGAAAGTGACAAGCGCACACAGTAATTTTTGTGTCTGTTTATGAATATAAATGAGGGTCTCTCCCTTTAGAATTTGACCTTGTATCTTACTTGCTCAGATGGGGAGGTGAATAACTATGATCTCTGAGATTTTAACACTCAAACTCAAGGACACAAAAGGGCCATTATTTTCTGAGGGAGATGTGCATGTGTTTGAGATCCCGACAGATGGAACAATAAACAATACTTCTATAATTTATCTTATTTAGTTGATCTTGATGAAATATGAAAAGATTTTTATCATTTACAATATAAGTTGTCTTTTTCATTTTACTTCTACAGAACAACAATTACTACAGGATTTTTTTTTCAATGCCATATTCCTATGGTTGTAGGTGTTCATAGCTCCATAAATTCCTTTCCTTTATTATCTGTGAATTGCCATGCCTTGAAGATTGGCTCCTTGTTACCTTCTCTAATGTCTAGAAGTCAGAGTTTTCTTCTCTTTGACTGGTTGCTGCCAAGGCTAGATAGTCCAGTCTACCCTGCTATTTAATCCCCAGCTGGGTGGAGAAGTGATGGATTTATACCTTTCCCAACAGCATCAATGTGAAAGACTAATTCAGAATTTGAATTCTGATTACTGATTCCTCAGTGATTATAGTTACATGGGCCTTTCCATAGTTTTTAACCATTTAGACAAACAGAGGTTGGAAAATGTGACACCGAAATGCAAACATACATTGGACTAGTGAAAAAAGAATTCCAAGAACTAACCAAAGTTCTGAAAAACAGAAATATTTCATTAAAAGCAAAGACAAGTGTTGAGTTGCTATGTGATATCAATCCTCTGATATGGTAGTAACAGCTGGACAATCTCCCCATGGATGAGGAAAAAACTGGAAGCAATAAAAATTTGAAGGGTACTGAGAAGTCCATGGGTGGAGCGAGTAAACAACAAGGAAGTCTTAACAAAAAGAACACTTATGTTCAGAATTAGGCAGTGATAGCTGAAATGGACACATAATGAAGAAAGAAGGCTTGGAAAACTTAACACTCACATGGTGTAATGAGGGCAAGAGATATAAAGAAAGGCGACAAGTGACTTACCTGATGAGATGGTATGAATGGATAGCAGGAGCCTTAGCAAAGGTGGAAAAACGGCTAAGGGCGACAAGGGGTAAGATAAGGACCTAGAAGTTTTGGAGAGCCATGATCACACATGTTCTGAAAGGACATGACCCATAGAAGAAGTAAACACTTTGTAAGCTACAGTTTCATGCCTTCACCATGATTGGCATTGCTACTGTGAATTCTATGACAATCAGGTTTTATCGGAGAAGTCATGACCAGCTAGATTTAAATTCAGAGTTGTTTTCCTAGACTGGTTTCCAAAAGAAGCCAGTGAATGCAGTCTGCTTTGCTATTAAATCATTCCCTATACTTAACATTATTGAATGATAATATCTTCATCTCTGTTGGTTTCAAAAGTCCTTTCTTAAGGTATAAATTCATCCAGTTGCAGTTAGTCAGAAGAAAACCTGACAAAGTGTCTTCTAAAATTTACAAATAAATCATCAAAAATGGGAAGATCTGTTCAATCATATAACTCAAGTCAGAAATTGTATTTTTTAATCATTTCACCCCAAGCAAGGCAATAAAGCCACTAAGATGCAAAGGATTACTGAGTGTTAGAGAATATGCAAAAAAAAATATACTGTTAAGAGAGAACAATAAAAGAGGAATTAAGACAGGAAATAATGATTGACATTACATTTAAGTTTTTGATGATCAAAATTGACTGGAAAGCAAGAAGCCAGGAGAGAGTTCCCCAAGTGAGAAGTGAAATTGTTAGCATACAACATGGTTATATTGAGCCATTTCAGCTGTAAAATAGTGACATCTAGCTGCCAATCTTTTACTTCTCTTAAATTTGTATAGTTGACGTGCCAAAGAGGAAAGTTCATCAGAACAATTACCATGAAAATATTTATAAAAAAAACACAAGGAAACTACATTATGGTGGGAAAGTGACTGAAGCTAAGATGCCAGTTCAATATTTCAGACAATGTCAGAAAATATACTGGTCTTGCTTGTAAATTAACATATTAATGCCCACTGGAAAATCCAGTCTTCATTTTAAAAATTAAGATAAAAATTCAGTATTAATTATCGGTTTCTATAAAAAAAAAAAAAATCATCTTAATTATAGGTACTTACTTATAACCCCTTAATGTTCCCCATCTTAAAAAGACAGGTAAACTGGGTAATAATTGGTTTTCTCTGTTGCAACTCTATCATCAATATGTAGCTAGCCATCTCTCTCACTATATATATATATATATATATATATATGAGGGTCATTCAATAAATAAGGTGAATTTTTCGATATAAGGACTTCTAATACAGATAGAAGCTTACTTTGTTTTATTTTTCAACGTAGTCTCCCATCACTATCACACACTTTTCCAATCTGTGCACAAGCTTCCGTATTCCCTCTGCTTAAAAATCTTTGGACTGATGTCTCAGCCAGTCGCTCACAACACTTTTGACTTCGTTACTTTTAAACTTCGTGCCTCTAGTGAATGCTTTCAAGGGACCAAACAGGTGAAAGTCTGAAGGGGGATGAAGGAGCAGTTCCCAGCCCATCTCATTGATGGTCTGCACCATTTGGTCTGCTGTGTGAGGCCTTGTGTTGTCATGATGCAAGATGACTCCTTCTGACTTATGACCCCTGCGTTTTTTCTTTATGTCTTTCTTGACCTGCCTCAGCAGTACACAGTAGTTCTGTCAGACTGAATGAGGTCATTGACTGATTCGATCACCTCAGGAGATCTCACTTCTGTAGGCCTCCCAGGCCTGTCTTCATCCTCAACACTGCTCCGTCCTTCTTTAAACAATTTAGCCCACTTGTAGACATTTTTTTGGCTGAAACATGTGGCACCATACACAGTTGACATTCTCCTATGAATTTCAACTGGTTTGCACTCTTCATCAACCAAAAACTTGATAATTGACCGCTGTTCAATCCTGGAGCATGCTTCTTGGTCAGCCATCTTTGTTAATCGCCAAAACTCTCAAAGTTTTTTTTTTAATCTGCAAAAGAAATTAAATCCACGTGAAAAAGAAGTAAAACAAAAAAAAATTAAAAAAAAGTAAGCTTCTATCTGTATTGGAAGTCCTTATACCGAAAAATTCACCTTATTTATTGAATGACCCTTGTGTATGTGTATATATATATATATATATATTATATGTGCAATATTTATTGTAAAGTGTTCAATATCAGTGATAGAGCTAATGTATTCAGTTTTATTGATATGAGTTTGTGACCCTGGGTTTCACACTTTTGTGATCATCAGGTGAACTTTTGTCTGGTGATCCCAAAAGCATGAAACTTAGGGTCACAAACTCATATCCATGCAATTGAAAATATATATATATATATATATATATATATATATATATATATATATATATATATATATATATATATATTTATATATATAAACCTAGTGAGCCAGATAAACCTATCCAGGTTTCATCTAAACAGATCGTCAGGGAAAGTCAGCTTTCCCTGACGATCCATTTAGGTGAAACCTGGGTAGGTTTGTCTGGCTCACTAGGTTTATCTAGGTCTGCTCTATGGTTGTATCGAGCTCTTTTGTTAGTTCTTTACTCGTGTCTGGGTTTTTTCTTTGGGCTTCAAACCTGTATCTGTGCGATTTTTTTTGACAGACTTTCATGTTTCTAGCTCTTTCTTTTTTTTGAAACCTTTTTTTCCCTCGAGATTGATTTGATTATTGGCAAATCAAAAATTCAAAGGTTTTTCGAAACGAGTATAGTTATCTATATTTGTATTTATTTATATATATATATATATATTATATATATATATATAGGCGTCTGTCAGTCGGGATTGACCATGGGTAGTATCCTAGTTGTCTACTTGGCTAGAGCATTGACGTCTGTGACTGTAGAGGCCGATACAGGAGTGATAATCTCTGTTGCAGAGGTCTCATATGTGTTCTGTCTCTGGTTTGTTAGAGCTGTCATATTGCTTTCTGTGGGCCCGCTTTTCCATGACGATTTGTCAGCTTCTCCTCCCCTGATCTGAGGTATTTGGTCAGGGTTCTTCTCCACTTGGATTGTATGGCTGCCAGGCTCTCCCAGGACTCTGTGTTGATGTCCACAGCTTTCATGCCACACCTCACAACATCGAGGTACCACAGCTGTAGCCACCCGGCAGTTCTTCTTCCAGAGGCCAGCTCTCCACACAGGAGGTAGTTGGGGATGTGGCTGTCTGACATGCGGTGGACATGGCCCAACCAACGAAGTCTGTACTGTCTGAGCAGTGTGTACATATATATATATTCAAATTTAAAATTTTTTTTTAAAACTAGTCAAAAACCAGTCTGTAAATTTATTTATAAGTAAGGGTATACAAATGAAAAGATTTGAAATTGACAATTTTTTCCATTTTACTGAAACAGATGTTAAATACTTCTATCTCTTCTTCTTTCTTTCTTTCTTTCATTTTGTTGTATCGTAAAATAAAAAAGGTTGACACACATATAGAAAATAAGTAGTAGTTTATTCCAGAGAATAATATGGTCCATGGTTGATAACAGAGACTAACGTAATAAACAGTTAATCATTAACTCCTCAGTATTTACCCAAGACCTTCTCACAAAATGGGATGTGGCACAAGGCCATTTTTTTTTTTTTTTTTCATGCTTGGGCAAAAATTCACCATAGACTTTGTGTACACAGACAAGACTCTGCTCTTTGGCATAGCCTCATCTTGGTTCCTATCTGTCTCTGGGCAGAGACGTCAACAAGCCCTAAGAGTTAATCATTAACTCCTCAGCATTTACACCAAGACCCCCCACAAGGCAAGATGTGGCACAAGGCCGTTTTTTATGTGGGGCATTCCAAGCCAATAGGCTTGAGAAAAAATTGTCCCTAGACCTCATATACACAGGGTTGAGTAGCTGTCTACCTCCCCAGAAGAGACTCCACCATTCAGCATAGCCTCATCTGGGTTCCTCTCTGAAGGCAGAGAGTCGACAAGCAGAGTAACGATTAATCATTGACTCCTCTCCCTCAGTAAGAGAGAGTGTAGTTTAAATAGTCTTAGACAAGTCCATCTTGTAGGGGTGTTCAGCTACTCCACAACACATTTCCTCACTGAAACCAAGTAATGTCTATGATATGTCAGTTCCATGTCTTAACGCAGTCAAATTTGAATAGTCAATAATATAATAATAGTATATAATAATTATGAGTTATTGACAGGGCGTAACAGTCATGCAAAATAACTCAGTAACTAACAGAGTGGGGATAAGCAGTATTATAATAGAGAGCATTTTGAATAAATTTTATTAGAGGGCACTTTAAAAATCAAATATTTGTTTGAAATTTTCATCTCACCTTCTAATTGGAAGATGCAATTTTACTCTGTCTTGCTTTGCAATAGCCGAAAATTTCCAAATTTGATAATATCTAATCACTATTTTAAATATCTCTTTATCCATATGTATATCAACCTTTGCCAATCTCAGCACCATTCCCTGCATGCTACTATATAAGCTAAAAAAAGGACGATTGTAAAAAAAAAAAAAAATCATATTTGTGTGTTTTTACTTTGAAAGTGTACAATTTATGCAAAGTAACTGTTGTTTACTATTAAAAAAAAAAACCACTCATCATGCTAGCTGTTTTAAAGGGAAGACCCAAAACTGAAAAGTCATTATTTGTTAGTTTTGATGGAAAGATATTTTTTTTTTTTTTTGTTTTTCAGTTTGGGATCTGACTCCTTCTATTTCTCTGTTCCATCTATCCACTCCCCATTCTCTCTCTCTCTCTCTCTACTCTGCCTCTTCCTTCACTTCTTCCTTTTCTCCCTATTTAATCTGTTCTGCTTCCTTCTCTCCTGCTTCTTTCTATCCATCTGTTGATCTTCCATTCAACTTTATTTCATATATCTTGCCTCTTTTTTGTTATCTAATCTACTTCCTCTTTATCTATCTTAACCCATCTCAATCCTGCCTTCCCCATCCTTGTATCTATCTATCTCTCTAAACTAGTTATCTATCTCTCTAAACTAGTTATCTATGTATCTCTCTAAACTAGTTATCTATGTATCTCTCTAAACTAGTTATCTATGTATCTCTCTAAACTAGTTATCTATGTATCTCTCTAAACTAGTTATCTATGTATCTCTCTAAACTAGTTATCTATGTATCTCTCTAAACTAGTTATCTATGTATCTCTCTAAACTAGTTATCTATGTATCTCTCTAAACTAGTTATCTATGTATCTCTCTAAACTAGTTATCTATGTATCTCTCTAAACTAGTTATCTATGTATCTCTCTAAACTAGTTATCTATGTATCTCTCTAAACTAGTTATCTATGTATCTCTCTAAACTAGTTATCTATGTATCTCTCTAAACTAGTTATCTATGTATCTCTCTAAACTAGTTATCTATGTATCTCTCTAAACTAGTTATCCATGTATCTCTCTAAACTAGTTATCTATGTATCTCTCTAAACTAGTTATCTATTTATCTTAACTAGTTATCTATCTATCTATCTTCTTTCTTTATTTTATCTATTCTGCCTTTGTTTATCTATCCTACACTTCACTATCTATCCTTCCTCTCCTCTCTCCGATCCAACCATCCTACCTTCTTCACCCCTCATTCTCTCTTATATATATGTATATATATATATATATATGTGTGTGTCTATTAATAAAAGGCAATTGTTTTTAGAATACAGTTTGTTCCTTGAGAAACTTCATCAAGTCAAATATGATGATTTGTTATGATGAAGTTCACTCAAGAAATGAAATGCATTGTGAAAATAAGTTTTCTTGTTATTTCTTTTTATTAATATTGTCTTTGCATATCTCAATTTTTACATATTTCTCCTGACACTGCCCCCAATTTCTTCTTTCTCTCTTATTTATGTTGTTCCACCTCTCACTCTCTCCTTTTCCTCCTCCCTCTTCTCAATCTATATTAATCTTTTCTGTCTTTCTTTATACATATATAGTATTTATTTAATAATGTATGCTTGTCTACATGCTTTCTTTTTATGCATTGATATGTTTGTTTCTTTTTTAAACTCTTTACTTGCTTCATAATGTTCATAGTTGGGATTCAATGAAACAGAATTTCTATGTATTCTTTTGTTTATTATAAAGGTAGTAGCAGATCTACTATGAAACTATAGTATATATATCCCATTTATTTGGGATAATCTATATCCCATTTATTTGGGATAATCTATGATTTGACTTCTGTAATCTGATTTAAGCTTCAGGGCCCCCTAATCCTAGAGGGGGCTCTGAAACAATTTGAACAAGCGATTTTTTTCAACAAAATCAATGTGTTTTTTTTAACTTTTTTTAAAAATAAGGCCATTTTAGTGACAGAATCATAAGCCAATGGGTTGAAGTAGTTAATGTTGACCTTAGAACATACTCTAATACCTATTTCATAGGGCCTCAAAATTCCACTGTAATTGGTCAAATTTCAAAATTTTCTTGGGGGCTTGCAGTGCCCAAATCCCTAGCTGTATGGGCTCATTGTGTTTGCCAGAATCTGTTTATAGTCTACATTTTGGCAGTTGGCCCGCTCAAATCTATTGTTGTTGGTTGTGAAAGAGTCTCCATATTTGTTAAAGCTTCAGGACCAAAATTGTAGGTTTACCACTATATAAAAGAGGTTTCAAAGTGGAAAAATTTGGCATGTTAAATAATTTTAGAAGTACATAAAATGCATCAAATGATTAAGAAGAGGTCTTCATATAATTTGGTTGCATTTGTATTTAAGATCCATGCTATTTAACTTTCTTGAAATTGAATGCTTTGAAGAAATGATAGTTTATCTTTTATTTTTATTTTTAAAAATGATAGTATTTATTTGGGATAATCTATGATTTGACTTCTGTAATCTGATTTATTAGTCATGTCATTTAAATAAAATACTCTTTTGTAATAAGTGAACAACTTGAAACCTCATTGTAGCACTAGTAAGATAAACAAACCAACTGCAACCTAATATAAATGCTTTTAAAAAAAAGAATAATTATAACTTCAACAGGAGAATGAATTTTTCTATGCAATATTAACACTGTTTATTAAACTGTTTATTACATTGCTCTAACAGAACTAATTAGGCCTCTGTCAGTAAAGTTGAACTGAGTTTATATGTTCACACATATTTGTCTACCCATACAGTATCTTCAAAAGTTATTGAATTTCAATTATATTTCCTAGGAGGGTGAGAGCTATGGGCTAAGAATCAAGTAATTGAGATAGATTCTGTTTTCTTTTTTTTTCTTTTTTTCAATTTTGTTAGCTTTGTGAAATATGACAATTTTTTTACTATATTTTTTTTTTGAATTAACAATGGTAGCTTTTAATACTTGTATGAAAAACAAATCAGCATTGTTGCTTTTGTTGTGGTTTAGACTGAAATTTGTAAAGTAATTGTTCAATTTTGAGTGACAATAATTTTGGAAGCAGTATATACCGTCTTGAGACATTCTAGTTGGCTTTAATGACAGTATAAGCAGTTGCATTGTGACTGTAGTTTTTTGTATTGTTCAAGTCCATATTACTTCACATCATATTTGGGGTTTCCTGTCACTATATCTATATTGCTATTTTGTACAAGTTTTCACTTCTTATTACCTAACTACTGCATGTCATAAAGAGGAGGGAAAGTTCAACTTTTATGGTTCAATCCTTCTAAACCTCCTTAGAATGAAAGATTGCAGATTGATGAGTTTTCTTCTTGTTCACTAATAACTGAAGAATCAAACAGAGCTGCCTGTCTCTTTGATTATGTTTACTCAAGGTTTTGCATACAAAATATTGTTATAGCACAATATCATTCGATGGCACTAGGATTATCCAATGGCTGAAATGTTGACCAATCAAATTTTACTGTTCTTATAATAGTAATAATATTAATAAATCAGTTTTGCCATTTTTTTATTTTTTTTAGAAATGTTAGTTGATAATCTATTAACACTGATGATTTTGGATTTAAAATTTAGCATTTATTTCTGAGGCATAAATTTTCTATGAAAAATTTCTGATACAAAATTGATACAAATATTTGGTGTAATGGATAATGGCTCGGAATTGTTAATTGGAGAACCGAGTTCCAGTTCTAGGCGGGTTTGTTATATTCACTTACATGCAAATAACCTTGGGAAAAGTATGTATCTGCCACTTCTCTCCAAGCTATGGATTAATTAGTAAGATTTGTATCATTAAAATATTAATATCTCAAAAAAAAAAAATGAAAAAATTGCTATACCAGTTTTCGTTGTTCACTTTTCAGAATCTAATCAACAACAGAAGGGAATGCACATGTTCACTATTAGGCTGAGTCATAAATAATTTCCATTTTTTTAATACAATAATATAAAATACAACATTTTATTCACTGATATATTCACTGTTATTTGCAATAAATTGTTGCCACTTATCAGCAGGGCCAAATTCTGACCTTTTGGGACCCCTAGGCTAATGAAATTATAAGGCCCACATCAGACAGAACCACCCATTAACTTGCCCAAACTCGTCTTGGACATTTTTTACTCATGATTTATTTTAGTGACATTTACATTGAAGTAAACTTATTGCAAATTCTTTAAATAAACTAGAATAGCTATTTTTTGTTGGTCAATAAAAATATTCTTTAAAAAATACCACTATTTTACTATTTATTTCAAACAAAATTAGCAAATATTTCAACACAACCATATTAAAAAAAAAAAAAAATAACCCAGATGTTTTATAACCAGCATTCTAGCAATAAAATAATCAAAATATATATGAGTTTGTCATACTGATATTGAGTTAATGAAATTATTTAAAAGTTATAGCATCGAGAAAATTAAAATCATTTCTTTATAAAAGTTTTAGGGACCTAGGCTGCAGTTTATATTAGCTTAAAGGATAGTCTGGCCCTGCTTATCAAGTAGTTCTTCAATACCTTTTCAGTAAAATTCCTCAGGTTTTGATGTGAAAAACCTTTTTAACTTGAAACTGGTTTTCAGTTCAAAAAGTTTTCCTCATCAAAAAGTTTTACAGTGATCAAAAAAGTTAATAATCACTAAGTGTAAAGTTGGGTGAGGTTTTCTCTGCTGTATGCAGCTTTACTTTGTCATGGAGAAGAACAACAGTTTTCTTTTAATCTACTGTGTATGTTGTCAAGACCATGCAAAAGCTAAGGTATGTTAGTAGACTCATTCACAACTGCCACGTCTGGTTTGTAGTTAGGATGATAGATTTGTTATCATAACTGATTCTCAAAAATTGGAAATTGCCTATGATGAATAAAATAAGGGAAAGATTAATAAGGACTATATATATATATATATATATATGACATCACACATTATGAAATGGACAAAGTCTGATAATTATTTTAAGACATTTTCTATGAAAATTTCTCGGGCATTCAGGCTGGTAAATGTTGTTAATACTGTTTATTATAAACAGAGTATTTACTTAAATATTTGTATCTATAAAAAGAGCATATAAACATAAAAAATGTCTTAAAATATATATAAGATAATATACTAACATATATATGCACATCACATTATTTGCAGTTTTTGGAAATTAATGCTTGATGATGTCAGTCTAAGGATATGATCCCAGAGTGTGATGCCATTTGGACGTGCCTGAAATCCATGCCATGAGTTGATTCAAACATTGCATCTCTGTCTTTGGACAGAGGGGCAACTGGGAAAATAATACAAGAGGTGCCTAGCCCTGAGGAACAGCTGCCCGAGGCTGCACCCTCCCATTGCACCAGATGGAGGGATCGGTGCTCACACAGAGGACAGTGCAACCGATGCTTGCATGGGCTGAGGGGAATTTTTGTTCCTGTCCCGGGCATATGCATTTGGGCCCCCACCTAAAAATAGACCTTGTGTCACATCTACTCCTAGTGGGGGGGTCAGAGTAAATACCATGAGTGAAATTGGGTACATAGAACTGTTCAAAATCTGTTGATGGTTGTGCCAGCATGAAGCTGCAAGTCATCATGACTGAGGGTTTGAGCATACTGGCCTTGTACAACTATGAATCATTCCAGATTATGCACTTTGTTCCAGAAACTGTAACTAAGGTCTACTAAAAGTCGTTGCATCATAAACCACAGTTTGGCTCTATGGGTTTTGAAAAAACACAAATATGCTTGAGCAGGTGCCTGCAACAGCAATAAGATACCCACCCACCTTAGCAGACAGGCATGCTTGGAATCAAGCAACTAGCTATTTACTTATATACTTTGCTAAAATTCTGTACCTGCAGGAAAATATTTAAAGTATGATTCATAAGATATAACCAGACTGAAAATTTAAGTCCAATCACACTTTTGGAAATAGTCTAAAAAAGTTTAGAACAGTGATTCCCAAAGTGAGGTAATTACCCACAGAGGAATAATTTGAGGTTTCCTAGAAGTTAATGGCAAGAAACAAAATAAAAATCCTTTGATATAAAAACGGAGCTCAGAAAATTAAGTTTCACAAACAATTCTGTTTAATTGGTAATGAGCATTATTCTAATTTTAGAAAAAAAAAAAAGTAAATAGAACTAACGCCACTTACAATTTTACTTCGACTTATATTGGTGCAAAAATAATGTCGTTTTTGACGTTAAAAAAAAAATACGTCAAAAACGGCATTATTTTTGCACCAACCTAATATATATATATATATATATATATATATATATATATATATATATATATATATATATTTATCTTTTTTTTTAAAAGAAAATAACTGTCCATATCATCCAATGGTCCAAGTGTGTTCAGAAACATCCTTTGCCATTTCAAGTTTTTTAAAAATAGAAATTCACACACTCAAATTCCTTTCAAGCCCAACATGTGATGGCTTGGATTAAACACTCCTACAAGTATTCAAAAATCACACAAATAATACATTTCCCATAGTCAAAACATGCAAAGAAACTAGCAACATCAAAACAAAATGCCCTTGTAAATGGCTAAGGAATGGCCAAAAACACTTGGAACCCTTGGACAATATGGACAGTTTTTTACTCCCTCAATGCCACCAAACAGAAAAAAAATGTAAGAACACAAGAAAAACTAAATGAAAAATAATGAAATTTTCCTTGTCCATCATATTTAACAAAAAATGTTTAAAAGAGATGTTGATGCCCAAATATACATTAATAAATATATATATATATATATATATGAAGAAAAATATATGGAAAAAACAAACAAAAATCCTTATATGCAATTATGCTGTTTTAATGTTAATATAATGTCAACGTCGGACGTTTCAGTCTAATAAACCATCTTCAGGACATATTCATAAAATATAATTAACATTATCAATTCAACATGACAAAGACGATGGACATAAGAACAAGAATTATCCAAACAGTGTTTGGATAAGTCTTGTTCTTATGTCCATCGTATATATATATACGTCCATCGTCCATTGTATATATATATATATATGTCCATCGTCCATTGTATATATATATATATATGTCCATCGTATATATATATATATATATATATATATATAACTTCATCCCTAAAATCAGTATTAGTTTGAAGTTTTTAACTGTTTTAATTAAATGTGTTACTTACTATTTATTTTCCATTTTCTCATTTGGTTGCTCATAAATTTATACATCATACTCCCATATATATATATATATATATATATATATATATATATATATTCAACAAATCAAAAGTTCAATTCTGTCATCTGATTGACAAACTCAAAAGTTTCATGTCAAAACACTTATCAGGGTCTATATTCAATAATGATTTATTGAACATAGCTCAAGTTATCTATTTGGTACCTTTTTAATAGAAGTTCTGCTGATCTGATAAATACATTAAATTCTTAAAATTTTCACATAAATTTAATTTAGTTTTATTATTATTACTAAATATATATATATATATATATATATATATATATATATATATAATTGAACACTGCTTGAATACAATCTTCTGGACTGAAGATTGCATTCAAGCATGAAACAGGCTGTTGCTGCTTGGTGTTGACTTAGGGTTCAGTTTTACATTCACATATATTCTATCTTTTATATTATGCACTTTTACCCATTAAATATAGCATACCATAAAACTATATTTTATATATATATATATATATATATATATATATATATATATATATATATATATATATATATCCTACCACTTCTGTCATTTATGATGTTTTTCCTGTCTCTCTTTATTGGATAAATAATAACCCCACATGGAAGTTTGGGAAAACAGTGGTTTAGAGTGAAAAATAAAAGAAAATTTCATAGAATCTTTTCATAAAATCACTTTGAAAAAAACAAAATGAAAAACCTTTTTTGTTTTTTTAAATTAAGTAGTATCTTTAAAATAATTTTTATGAAATAAAGTATATAAAATGGCTAAATTAAAAAAAAAACAAAAAAACAATTAGAAACTAATAAAAATCAATAATTTAAAAATATTTTACAAATATTCCAGGCTTCATATGTGAAAAAGATAACTTTCTCTTCGCCCAGGAAAACATCCAGAAAGTCTGGAATCATAGATCTATTTTCAAATAGAGTTTTTAATTATTTCACTCTTTGTATAAAAGGATCAAATTTTTGCATAAATAAACAAAACTACCTGTCAACAATAACATCTTTTGTATAACCATCAATAAACGGTCAGTGGATTAGTATATTTTTTCTTACTCCGTTTATAATTTTGCAGTGGCAAAAAATAAATCTTTATATCTAAATATTTAAATTTAATGATAATCTACAAAAGAACAGTATATTTTTATAAATGTCATTACAAGATTTTTATAGGACAGGAAAACATTTTTTAATTTAATTTTTACATATATCAATAATAATTGTTCAATATCAAACATAGTAACCATAATTAATTTGCTTATATAATATGTCATTATTATAAGAAAAGAATATAAATAATAAAATATTTTTAAAGTTTTAGCCTATTCATACCATTTGCATATAAAAATAAATGCTTCAAAAACTATATACTCTATCAAGACTGTTGCAAGCAAAATGAGTAATTCCTATTAGATAATATTAGATAAATAAATAAAAATAAACAATAACATAAAGACCAAAGTTTCACCATCTCCAAAAATAGATGGATAATAAAAACTGCCAGGCAAACAAAGCCATGATTCAGCCAACCACTAACAGCCAGGATATAAGTCACAAGCCAATGAGAAGCAGATTACCCTTTTCAAAGTGGGCCTATAGATGTGTATATAACCAGAAGTAAAATCAACCAACATCAGTGTTGATAAATTTTGTCCATTCTCTGATGCTGTGGCCATCATAAAATACCCAGAAACAAAATATAACATTTGCATGACTAGCTAACGACCTTAGATGGCTAACCCATTTTTGCTACATTGAAAACAAACATACCTTTCTTCATGTGGTCAAGCAGTGGCTACTACATTTGGATACAAAACTTCCATAACTCCTACACATATATAATTACATTTTTCCCTCATTCTTTTCCATAGACATACACAAATATTAACCTACCATAATATCACATATAAATTAGTATAAAAATAAAAAACTTGTCTTGAATTAGTTATTTATAGTTAAATTTTGCTAAAAGCTTCAGTCCAGTTTAGAATTAACATTTTATAAAATGAATTATCCAATCATACAATAAAAATATTCATAAATGGAATTCTCTAGTCTTCCAAAACTTTGTTCATTGTTAACAGTTCATAATCTTCATTAAGTACATATTTTTATTTAGGGAGACTTGGTTCAAGTTGTTAAAAGTGGGAACTATTTTCTAGAGACTGTATCTGAAACAGAATTAAGCAAGATACCTTTGATCATAATTCATATCAAATAAACTTTTCTGTTTGTGTCCAGGCACTTTCATAAATTTCTGCAGTAAATCATAAACTAAATATCTGGTATATTTCTTTTTTTCTATTGAAATGTGAAATTCAGTGCCAAAAAAACAAACAAGATCTGATTTTAAAATCTGCAGTTCAATTTCTTGTGTTATGGTAGCTTAATTTGCCTGAACACACTTAGTAGAAAAAAAAAGTTTTAGAATGGAAGAGAAAATCTCTCTTCTCCAAATGAATATTTTCTTTACTTAAAATACTTATTAACATTATCACATATTGCAACTTATTTTACAAGTACATTCAAGTACTAGAAGGTTTAAATGGTTTTTAGCAATAGTAAACAGTTTAGTTGTTAGCCATGATATATCTTAGGATTAACAGTGGTGTGGTTTCCTGTTGTCTTCTCCATGGTAGTTTATTGAGACACCACCTCTAGTTAGCTGGCTGTTGACTCAGAGAGTTCTTCTGCTCTTTGTTAGGTCTTATTTTTTACCCTACTGGCTCACTAACAAGCCACTTCACTCAGAAGAACTAGGCAAAGTATTATGAGACAGGAGGATTTCTTTGGTAACAAAGAAAAGAGTACTGTACTGTTATGTGACATCTGTCCTCCTTTACACCAGCAAATATTGGACAGTCTCCTCAAAGATGAAGAAGAGACTTGGGTCAATGGAAGTATGGTTCTACAGAGAATGCTAAGGATATTATGGACCGAGTGTGTCAGCAATGGTGAGATTTTGAAGAGGATGCAAACAAGCTTATACTTAACATCAGGAAATTTCTGGGACACGTAATGAGAAAGGAGTGCTTGAAGAATCTGATACTCACAAGTCGAATAGAGGGAAAGAGAGACAAGGGAAAGCAATGCATGACATACCTAGCAGGCTTAAGCAAGTGGATAACAGAATATAGTCTGGGGGAAGTAGCAAAGGGACAAAATTTATTGAGAGCTACAAGGGATAGGGGGAAGTGGAGGGCCATAATTGCCTACGTTCTGAAGGGACACAGCACATAAAAAGAAAGGAAACAGTTTAGTAAATTTGTCTTATTATCACCTTTAAATAAAAAAGCGAAAAACCTATACTATTAAAATAGGTACTTGTTTGTCAAATACAAATGCTGGAATTTTTTCCCCTGCCATAATTGTTATTCAACAGGACATAATTTTCTTCCCAGCATGATTATTTTGTTCCAGAACTCATACCATGTCAGAAAACAGTTTATTTGAACCAGCACAGTTATTTTGTAAATTGAAAACATACTACTAACATGACTATTCCAGATGACACTTGTATTTAGTACAAGAGAGTACCAAAAAGATTGTGCAAAACTTTTTGTAGTGTTCCTTAATATAAATTATGAGTAGGTGCTGAAAAGTTCTTAGCCCAAACAAGAAACACTTCACCGCAAAAATCTGATGTTTGGTCAGATTTTGGGAAGTGTGTTGGGCTAAGAACTTTTCAGCACATCCTCATATAAGTAAAAATGTTGTCAATTATGAATTCTGTTTTTTTGTTTTGTTCTTTTAAAATTATGATAGAGATATTGTTTTTT
>OZ010577.1:119529024-119621524 GCA_963932145.1 Acanthosepion lycidas | reverse complement strand
CTTTATCTTGACTCCATCATCAACTTTGAAGGGAACCCATCATTTTACTGCCTACAATACAAACCCCAAATATTATTCTACCTTACCATTTGTTGTATTGTAAGCCATTTTGCTAACTATTTCTATGAAGGATCCAACTTCTGGCTCAGTGATGAATTTAGAGCTATTTTTTTCAATTGGTATCACTTCATGCAAGGCAGTAAAGCCACTAAGACACAAGGGGGGGGTTTCAGAGTGTGAAAGAATTAAGAACAGAAACATTAATAATGAGCAGAAAGAGAAAAGAGTAATCAGGAGGACAGTAGATAATGATTAACATTGCATTTAAATTTTTGCAGATTAAAGTTGGCTGGAAATCATGGAGCTGGAAGGAAGTTCCCCACCAAGAAGTGCGAGTAAAAAACCTGTTAACATAGAACTTATGGCTACATCTAGCCAGCTCATCTGTAAATTGATGAGATCTCAACTTCAGTTTAGCATTGCACTTAAATTCATGAAGTCTAGGTGCCATAGCAAAGAGTTCATCTGAACAATTATCATGAAAGTATTTATAGAAAAGGCACAGAGAGGTAACCTTACGGTGGTGGAAAATGACTAAAGCCGAGCCACCAGATCAGGACCAATAATATTGCTGATTTTTCTTTGGATTTTATCAAGAAGTTCTAGGTAAATAACAGGGGCACTGGACCATATGTGGCAGCAATATGGATGAATGGTAGACTTATAGATATATAAGATAGATTCTAGAGAGAAAAATTGTCTCACATGACACAGTATTAGATAGATGTGACAATATCCATCCAATGTAGCTCTAAATTTGTCCCTAAAATTATTGTGAATAAATCAGTTTTCTTGTACTTCTATTCAAAATTTAGATATTTGTCTCATTGGTATTTACTTAACAGTTATAGTTTGATTGCTTTCATGTATTTCACCAGTTGTCTTAACATTCTACATCTTTTCTCTCTGTATACAGTTAAAACACCACTTTCTTCAAATACAAGGTACGATGAATAAATTGTCATCTAAATAATGTAAAAAATGAAAATAACACTGACATCTCTTTTTAACAGATATATTTACCAAAATTACACAAAAATAACTTGAAATACTAGAGAGTAAATTTATTCATTAAAATTGCCATTAGCTTCACCCATGACCCCAGAAAACTTTGGAATCTCCTGCAATTCTTCTGGAGGATCTCCTTGTTTAAGTTGGGGAATGCTGCAAGAATCCTTGTCTTCAGTTCAACTTTGGTGTTACAAGGAGTTTTGTTGGTCTCTTGCACAACTGTGCCCCACACATAATAATCAACAGAGTTGTAGTCTGGAGAGTTAGGTAGCCAGATGTAAGGGGTGATGTGGTCACAGAAATTGTCTGACAGCTATGACTTGGTTCTCCTGCTTGTGTAGCATGGTGCAGAATCCTGTTGTCAGATATAGGGTCTTCCAGCAGTCAACGTCTTGACCCAAGGCAGCACTACCTCCTCAAAGAATGTGATCTAGGCCTCCATGTTGAGTCTGAGACCCAGTGTGAAGATGAATAAAGGCATAATGTCACCATCACTAGTGATCACTCCAGACACATTCGTAATCACCATTAGATTAAATCCAACTCTTTCTGAATCCTCTGCACTGTCCTCAGATTGACATCCAAACACTCTGAAATGTTTGTGTTGGAGCTTCTGGTGTGAATGCCAAGCATGCTGTTATCAAATTTCTGACAGAGTGAATTGCATCACTGATGGTGCCCAACTGACCCCACTATACTGTGCAGTTGACAAAATCAAAAACAAACAACACATATGCACAAAATTAAAAATATAAAATAGTGACAATTTACCCATCGCACGCTGTAATTTGTTGCCAGTCCATCTATTTTTCTTGTTTTTTCTTGTTTATTCTTATGCTTATTATTATGCTTATTATTATGCTTATTATTATGCTTATTCTTATGCTTATTATTATGCTTATTATTATTTATTTTATTATTTGTTTATTTTTTGCTTTTAATTATACTCAGTTTCATTTTGGGTCATTCTTAAATTATTTTTTTTTTTTACCTTGTTCTTATCTCACCATTACTTGCTGTTTGTTTTTTTTCTCGTTTGTTCTTTTGTCAAATCTTTTGCAATTTCCAATCACTGTTATTCACATAACTTAATAACTTTACAGTATCCTGTTTCTCCTTTGGGGGTTATATCTTTCTCATGACCCATGGCAATCTTTATGTGTTTGAAATTAAAAAATGAACATTAATAGCTATACTATTACACATAAATATTTATTTTTACAATGAGATGAACAGGAGTTTCATAATAAAATCTAGTACCACCAAATAAATTTGAATAATTTTAATAAAAACATATTATGAGCTGAAATACATATGATACATTTACCATAAGAATATAAGTATATCCTAATATTTTTAGCAGTATTATTTGATTAATACTAATTTTATTGTGAAAACAATGACTTGTATAATTAAAATCTGACATTGTGTAAACAAAATCATTTCAAGTGAGAAAATGTTAGATCACTATTGTAAATATTTTCATTTTTTTCAGATATATGCATTTTTCTTCTTTAAATGAAGTGACCAATTTATTTTTCATTATTTTGCTTTGGTTAAGTTTTCTCGAAATAAATTTATTTTATAATTTGAGAATGCCTTCATTTGATAATAAAATGAAACAAAAACTGTTTAATTTTAAGTATACCATTATTTCACAAAAATTTATTATAAAAATTACATTTTTCTTGAAAAAAAATTAAAGAATCCTTTTCAATTTGCTAGTGGCAGCTGTAGTTTACAATGTTCGTTTTTTTTAATTATCTTGTGGCTTCAACACATTATAGCTTTGAGATTTGAAAATCTTTATGAGCGTCTTGTCACAAACATTAAAATGCTGAAAGAATAAAAAGTTCAGTATCAGGAATAACAGATTTCAGTAATCCTTTTTTTCTGATAATTTAAATGGTTCAAATTATCATTTATCTTGTTATTGAGCATTTAATTTTCTACAGAAAAGACAAAATATAAAAATTGATATTTGCAAAGAAAGAAAGAAAGAAAAACAGAAAGAAACAAAACCAAGAATGAAAGCCAATTTTGTGCTGTACTATTAGCCCATTTGCTGTATACATCAAAAAACTATCATTCACAGTCGAGCTATAGAACTGTAATGATAGAAATTGCTGTCATTTGAAGTCCATGGGTTAATCTTCTTAACAATGACACTTCCTTAGAAATAAAAAAAATGGTCTCTACCAACAAAGACTGGCTATTTTATTTCATATTTGTCAAAATTATTATCAGGTTTCTTATTGCCATGTGATAAATAAACATTTTTCCAGTAATAACATATCACAAATAATACTGTTTCCACAAAATAAAATTGTCAGCAATAGATATACCACCAACAATGCTCTGTAGTTGACCATATTAGATTATATTAACACTAAAATATTAATAAACTTAAATTGTCTAAATTTCTTAGACAAAGTATTTTCATTATTAACTTTGGCAAGTTTATCTTTCCCTTTCTAATTGTTGCATTTTATTACAACACTCAGGTTAAGGATGTGGCTGTATGATTAGATTTGACTCCAACTTACTTGTTGGATTCTGGGTACAAATTAATAAAGTTTCATCTGTACCAGATGATCTCCCAAGCACATATGAATGCAGTTTCTACTCTTGTCACAATCTGTTCTTACTTCTGATCGCTGCAGCTTGCTTAGAGGGTGCTGAAAAATCTAACAAAAATCTCCAAACATCAGATATTACTTTTTTAAAGGGCTTTTTGATCAGGCCGAGAAATTTTGAACATTCCTTCATAACCATCATACAATAAAAACAATCAGAGCATTGGGATAAAAAAAAAAGCAACAATAATAAGATGAAAGATAAACTAGTCAGCTAATTTTCAGTAATGATGAATTGTATTCATTATGAAAGTCTATATTGACTGTTACTTTCGTTTTATAAAATGCAAGCTTTTTCATCTCTTGATAATGGCTAATTAGATGCCATTGATTTTTTTTTTAGCCAGATGAAATAAGCTCCAGGTTAAAAAAAAAAAAAAAAATTAAATCTTTAAATCAGAATTTCTTCAAAACATTTTGTATCTTAGGACCATGTGACATTTTTTTCTCCTTTCTTTTTATAGAAAAACATTTTAAAGAATCTATTGTACATAAGGTTATAAAAATAAATATCATTCTAATGATAATAATTTTTATTATTTCTGCTGTTGTTGCTAATGTTATCTCTGTTAATATTTATATGTTTACTCTAAGTTATTTAATTCTGTCAGGCCTCGTTGTCTGCGTTAACTTGGATAAAAATCTGCTGAAACAACTTTATCTTTGTTTTTTTGTTTTGTTTTGTTTTGTTTTATTTAAGCTTTTGTTTTTTTATTGCTTGGTCCTCAAATCCAAACAAAAATGACTTTTGAATCTAATGTGATTAATACAAGACATCTTATTTACATTCAATTGTTTTGTTTTTTTTTTTCTTTTTTTACC
The DNA here is from genome assembly GCA_963932145.1 of Acanthosepion lycidas. NCBI lineage: Eukaryota > Metazoa > Mollusca > Cephalopoda > Sepiida > Sepiidae > Acanthosepion > Acanthosepion lycidas. The sequence continues at coordinate 119,616,995 of OZ010577.1, read as the reverse complement.
CATCCAATGTTCACAATTTGTTGTCTTGGTTACTGCTCTCATCATAATAAATATATATTATGGACTGTCTTGTGGTTGAAATAATTCTGAATTTCCCTGTGCCAGAGTTTGAGGTACAAGTCCAAGTAAAATGCTGATTTCTTGACTGGCAAGCCCTCCCCACAAGAACGATTACTACTTTCAATTACCTAAACTTATCACAGTACAAAACAAAATTCAAGTTATATATTTTGTGTGTATGTGAGGGTATGCTGAAAAGAAATCAACCCTCCCAAAGATCTGATGTTTACTGATTTTACCAGATTTTGAGAAGCGAATTAAGCTGAGGACTTTTCAGCATCCTTCATATAGTATATTAAAGTTTAAAAGTTTTCAGGGCAAATAATTGCATTCTGTGCAGTTGTTGGAGTTAAAATAAAAAGATTTTTTTTTCTATATTAATTTTTCAAAGGAAGCTGGCTCTTCCTACTTGGAAGATTATGGAGACTTAATGCAGTATTTGGACAATGAAGCTAGTTTACTGGAATCAGGTATTAGAAAAAATAAAGTAATACAATTTTCTATGCTTTATAAGCATTTAATAAAACAATAGCAATAAAAATAAATAAAAAATAGTTTCATTGACTTTGCAGCTCTGTGAGCTGGTAATAATCCTTGTAACTGCCCATGGGTGTAAATTAGAGTTCCTATAGTAGGAGTTTCTCTTAAACTTTCTGCCTATGCCATGATGGGTGTGTAGTGGACCCCCTGAAGGTGGCTCGATATGATATGGCCTGTGCGCCCAAATAAGTATGAGTAACAAGAGGCCCACTAACATTTTTAAGATAAAAGACACAAAATTTGACAGGTCAACAAGAGGACAACAAAAGAGAAACTTAAAATTTAATACAAAATTTATCTAGAATACAGATCAAAGTCATTGTAGGTTAAATTAGCATTTAAGTCCACAGTTTAAAAGTTAAGTTCACATGTCTGGTGAAAGTGTTGAAAAGTTGCTGGTCAAGACCAATGGTGAACCTCTCATAGTATTTTAACCAAAGTGTATGGAATAGGTTATTTGAAGTCTGGATGATATAGCCAAAGAGAAGAAAATTCTAGTTAAATGTCCGGTGCTGGCATTGTGTAGTTGTTGGTCAATCCAATGTCCAGTGCTGGCGTTGCGTTGTTGCTGGTCAAGTCCAATGGTGAACCTTCCGTAGTATTTTAACCAAAGTGTACGGAGTAAGTTGTTTGAGTCTGGACAATAGGTGCAAAGCAATAAGGATTATTCATAGGCCAGCCTGACATCAGCATTAGGGGCTTAATTTTGGCTGATGTGCAGTTAAATGCGGTACATACTGATTTGGGAAAGAGAAGAAAAGTTAACCCAAAAGCAAGTTGTAGGACAAATGAAGAGTTTCTGCTTTTTTTAAAAACAAAAATAAGATACAAATGAACAAAATAGTTAACTAGTAGATTTTTTTCAATCTTGCATAACATGTAAACATGGAGTGTCAGATTGAGACAATCATTTGAAGCTTTAAGATCCAAGAAACATGTTAATAAATTTACTGCATACTACACCCCACCACAAAATAAGGGACATAACTCCCATTCATCCCAAAGTAATTCCTTTTAATTGTATTTCATTTTCTTTTCAATAAGATTAATGCAAATTAATCTTCCCAGCATCTGGCCTAGTGCCAGACTAAAAGGTAAATTTAGTTAGTCTCCAATGTTCACAAGGTAGAATGTTTAATCAGCTGTTCATCTATTTGTCCCATAATAGTTGCTACATTTTCATATGCATTTCATATAGTGGATGCAACAACCATTATGAGACAAACAAAGCATTATTTTTTGCAATGTTAGGGTTTACCAAATATATTTAGGCTACCTCATTAGTACCTCTTATAAGTATTGCAATTGACTCAAATATTAAGAACAAAAATAAAGAATGGCTATGGAGATGTCGGAAGAATGTAAATGAAAGGTTATATTTTATACAAAGAAAACATGTTGACAAAGTTTACAAATATGTTATAGGCCTTCTCTCAGATATTCAAAAATTAAGGATAGCAAATATTATAAACGTCTGTCTTTACTCTTAATTCCAACATGTCATTTTGTAAAAGGCTGTGCTTTTCCATGTTGTGAAGAAGTATCCTTTCTTTGTGGTGTCTATCCCAAAACTCCTTTCTATACCAAATGGTGCATCATTCAGTAGCCATTAAGTGTCCAATGTCCAGTTTAAGTGTTGTGAATACTAATTAGGGAATAAGAAGGAAAGTTAACCCAAAAGCAAGTTGTCACACAAATAAAGAGTTTCTGTTCTTTTGAAATAAAAATAAAACACAAATGAACAAAAGAGTTAACTAGTATATTTTTTCAAAAATGTATTAACATATAAACATGGAATTCAGATTGAGACAGTCATTTGAAGCTTCAAGAAACATATAATGATCAAAATTGTTCTTTTAAAATAAGTTAAAAATTAAAGAAGCTCAATAAACAATATTTGTTCATAATATAACCAGTTCTTAGAACTTGTAAATCTTCCAAGATCTTTTCTTTGAAAAAGTAATCTTATTATTTAACAAATTATCAATTACATCACATCTTGATTATATATATCTCAACAGAGAAGTTAGTGTCACAAATAAATGTTTTTAAATGCCTACTTTTAGCAACATATTTTAGCAACATTTTAGCAACATTTTAATTTAATAAAAATCCTAAATAGAAATAGAATTATCCATTTCATTCATTCAGAATAAAATACCTTACAAAATATTCCCCAGTTGTATCAGAATGGTTTTTCTTAAATATTGCTATTATTTTTATTGTGCTAACCCTACTTTACTTTGGGAACATCATCAATTTATTGTTCTAGCCCCACTTTACTTTAGGGGCAGGCATGAATAAAAATACTTTCAATACAATAAAGATATTTATTTACATGAAATACAATGGTTAAAACATAAACACTATGTTCTTTCCTATATATAGAGAATATGTTAGGTGGACTTGCCCATCTGGTGAATGAACTAGGGCTAGGTAGCTTGTACCTTTAAAACCCTCTACAACTGGTACCATTGGCGATGGAAAGAATTTCTTTCATGTTACCTTGGAGCAGGTCTAGTCTCTTCTCTGGTGGTAGTCAGCTCTTTTCTTCACCCACATGGTTTTATTAACCAATGAGAGACCACCTAACATCATGTGACCAAACCCAACATTTTCATGTGCTTACACCAGTGTTTCTCAATGAGTTTTCTTGATAAACCTAGGATTCAGCAAGAGGTTACTAGTGTTTCCGGGAGAAATAATGAGAAATAGCATAATGCATTTTTAAGTAATTTTATATTCGTAATTTTGCTACAGTATATACCTTGGTTAGTGTAATAAAATATAAAAGAGATATTAATAATGGTATATAATAATTTGGCAAACATGGATAAGTCAAAAGGTTGGTTTTACATATGACACTTCTCTAACTACCTTCACTCTTTGACAATTTTTATTGCATTAAAAAGTAATGATTAGAATTGTAATAATTAAATCTAAAAGTACGACTAAAGTGGATTTATACATTCTTTTTTTGTTCTTGATAATTTACAACAAAAATATTAATAAATCATGGCATCTATCAGAGAGATGAAATTTAAATTTTTATTATGGCATTATTCCAAACTTTTAACACATCAGCAGATAGCTATTGATGTCAACAACTGAGCACAAATAGTTATTAATTAAAAAAATTACTAATTATTGTATAATATTATCCATAACTACATGTTCAAGAATGTCGTTTTTGATAAAAGTTAAAAAATAACCATAAATACGTAAAAAATGCATATATTTTCAAAAACTCCTTTTTCCACAATATAACTATTTGTGTGATGTTATAATTCTTATTACCTAAACAATAATAATATTGAATATTTTTTTAAACATTAAAGTGTATTTAATCACACCTCTCTAGTAGCTGTTGCAATCTGTAAACACTATTGATTTATTAGATTATTTATTTACAAGAATAATTTTACATTTACAACAGTCTAAAAAAAAATACAATTAGAACTAATGCAATGTAATATTTATCATTTACCAAATTATAAAAAAATGAATACAAAAACAATTTTTATTCATAAATTTTAAAACATTTACTAAATTATTAAAATATGTGAACCAACTGAAATTTCTTATTATTTACCATTTCATCAAGTTTTGATCAATTTGCTATTGACCAATGTTTTGACAACCATTCCAATAAATAATATGGTAAATAGTGTAAATAATCAATCTAATAAATAAATAGTGTTTATTATTTTTGTTGTCATTTCTCAAGAAAAAAGAAAATGTATAAATTTATTTTCATGTGTTTAAGTTTTATTAGAATTTTAATCCTCATTTGTAAAAGAATAAACATTGCCAAAGAGTGAAAGTAGTTAAAATGAGAGCAGCATCAAGAGAAAAACCGATCTTTTGACATTCTGTCTTATTACAGGGGCATGTTTGTCCATGTTTGCAATAATTTTTATGCAGGATTTCCCTGGGATATGAAAACTATTTCAAGAGTTACACAATGGTAAAAGGTTGAGAAATGCTGGTTTACAACTTCAGAACAGGTATCTTCTGTTTGCTACTAGGTACCAAGTAATATGTACTTACTAAAGTATTTTAGACAAACACAAAAAACTCTTTTCTTTGTCCAAAAACTCTATTTGGTCAAATAGTGTCAAGAAAATTATTAAAAAATTATTCAATTTATCGTATCAAATGATACAATAAAATATTCCAAACAATCCTTTTCCTACAGTTTGAATATCACAATAGCTATACAATGTAAACAAATAATATTGCCATTGACATGAATAAAATGTATGTGAATATGAACATTTGAAGTAATTGATATGTAAAAAAAAGTGTTTTAATGATATATTAATACTTATAAAACTGGGTGGATGTCCATTTTATATTTCTGTATATATTTACACAAGTGCAATTTTTCCCTGATCCTCTGTGATGTTTCAAATTTCAAATTTTTCATGCATTATTCCTGGTGGTTTCAAGGTTTGGCATAAAGGGATGGTTAACAAACTAATCACATAAAATCATTTTGTGACTGTAGTACCCTGCCATTGTGGCCTTTGGTAGATTAAACTGCACTTAATAGGTAAATATACTGTTGGTGACTGTTATTAATGTTTTATCAGTATTTCTTTTATTTTAATTATAGTTGCTTTTCACTACAGTTGTTTAAACCATCTGACTAAAGTCAGTAAAATAAAAAAGAATATTTATCAAAAATTAATCCTGGCTGACAAGGCTCCATTAAAAAAATTATAATCATGATAATATACTGTCAGTGGTTGTGCCAAAAACTAAAATATGAAATGGATGCTAATTTTTTCTGAACTTTTTGTAAGTATCTGAAATGATTTTTGAAGGTAAATAAATATGGAAACTCCTCTGAAAGTGAGAATCTTTGTGGTCCTTGACATACTGATGACAAAATTAGACTGTGTGATTGACTTTACTGCTATGGCCCTTTTTAATATATGTGTCTGTTTTTTCTGATTTTTGTTACTTAGCTATTTCTAAACCCTACACATGACAGTGTATTCAGCTAACATAGTTTACCTCTAGCACAAAAAATGGCAACATTATTTAAGTAATTTTGCAACTACATTGATTTCCTTGAGTAACCAAGACTTTTCTCATCTGTACACTTAATTCCATTGCCTTATATAAGAAAGAAAATTCTGCACTTTGTATCCTTAAAAGTAAAACTATCCAAAGAAATATCACATAAAAAAAAAAGTGTGGTGTAATTACCTTAGCCACAAATGAAGACCAAAACTCCTTTTACTGATGTATATTAATCACGGTCTTTTAAAGGAAGAAATGTAGAATACATAGGCAGTACAAAAATATATAAGACTAGTTGATTTCATTTAGTTTTTCTTTCTTTTTGTTTGTTTTCATCACCTTTGTTTTTAAATATCCCATATTGAGCTAACAGATCTGCCAAGAAAGGTTAAATGTTGCAGGAACATGGACGTATATTTACTGTGAATGATCTAGCAATTAAAGCACTTTCTATATATTTTCATCTGAGTGAATTGCTTTCTTTTAATTAAAGTAACATTTCTTAAAACAAAATTAGGGTCAGACTCATTACAGCGAGTAACTAACGAGTGTGTTGTTTTGTAAAATATCTCTTTTGTGTTCATATAATCTTTTATTTACATTCCTTGAGGTTTCTCTGATATATTTCTTGTGACAATTATTAAAGGAGATAGAGAAAATTTCTCCTTCAAGTTTTATTTTATGAGATGCTCACTGTAATAAGTCTGACTTTAATTCTGATTTAAAAAAATGCTACTCTAATTGAAAAGAAAGTAAACTATTAAAATGAAAATGTATAGAAAGTTCTATAATCACTAGATCTTCTTCAGTAAATTTACATCCAGCTTCTTACAACATTTCATTTTTCTTGGCAGATTCCTATTATCACAATGTGAGATATTTAGTAACAAAAGTAATGGAAACATGAACAAAAAGAAATTAAATGAAATTGAAAATACCTAAAGCATATATTTAAAGAAAAGAAAAAAAAAATTGAATTTAAATTTAAAATTCTCAGCATCTTCTCACCTTCATGTGCATGTTTAGTTGCATTAAACATCACTTTAGTCCGATGAAGTCCTAAATGATAAAAAAACGTTGCATGAAAACTTTTTCCACTTTGTCATAGTCTTCACTAAAATTGTTCTTGATATATAAAAATGTATGTGTTGTTTTTCCCATACACAAAGATATAAATTACAAAATTCAAAATATACTACAATACATATATACGCACTTTTGCCTACTTATGATTTAAGAGCATGCTTTATTTCTGAATGCCTTTTTAGCTCTTGTGTTGGATTCTTAATTAAAAGAAGAAAGAATCCCAGTCCCTTAAGTTGATGCGTGACACTAATTTTTTCTTATATTTTATTCGGTCAAGCTAGTTTTGACATTCAAGAGTCTATCGTGCCAACCATCACTGTCCTGCATCAAGGTCAGAAGGTCATTAGGTTGTCATAACCTAGCTGGTCGATGTAGGTGCTTGCGCCATGGTTAAGTGTCCATAGTAGTGTGCAGAAGGCGAGAGCAGAGGGTACCATGACCCTGGGCATCCATATCAGGAGGGGATCCAATCAAAGAGTGAAATAAAAATTTAGTTGATATTTAATATTGAATAAAGTATTTCATGTTTCATATCTTTTTACATATTTAAAATGTCTTTCTTTCTCAGTACTAGGCCCTATAATCACCCCTACTTGCATACAGTCAAGGAGTTGGGCCAACCATTTCCAAACCTCTGCACATCACTGGGTGCCCAGTGCAGTAGATTGCTTGCAAGTTCTTGTTTTGCTTGCCAGCAGTGTCTTGCAAAGCACATTCACATAAGATTGTAGAAATATCAGAGATGGGTCCATAGAGTTGTGATTTAGTTAGATGTTGTTTTCAAGGGATGTTAAATATAGCTCTCAGCATCCAAGTGTAGTTTCCATCAAACTGAGACTCTAGGGTTTTACTTAATGTCCAAGCAGTGGCACCATACATTAAAATCACCTCTACAATGGCTTGGAAGAATCTCCATTTGAAACTGTCTGATAGAACAGATTTTCAGATTACATTCATTTTATTCAAAGTGACCCAGGGTTTAGCTATACAAATTTTCACATACTTTTCAGTAGAATTTATTTCACTTACTAGGTATGTAAAAGCAATAACTCTATGCCTGCAGCTGCACAATATTTTTGAAGTTTGATCTCTACTTATTAATGAGATATTCCATTTTTATCTTAATGTCACACATATTTACTTAATGGTGCTGTGTAATGCCTCATTTCTCTATATCAGCAGAACATCTTGTTGTGAAAGTGGGACGGATTAGGCTATATATCACCAATAAATATTTAAATATTTAAAGTCACCTTGTGTTTTACATTGTAGAACAGATTTGAAATAAAAAGTAGTTCAATTTGATAAAGGGAGTCAGAAATAGACAATAATTATATTTATAGATAGCTATGTTGTTTTTTTTTTTGTTTTTTTTTATAATGATAACAAGACTATCACTATATAACTAGATTTCAATTTCACCTGTGATTGGTCTCTCTGGGCAAAGCAGTCAGGCATTGTTTATGTCAGATGGGCTCCCAAAGATAATGGAATATGAGTTCAATCCTTGCCAAAGTTTACTTTATTTCTAATTCATGCTTCTGAATGATCAGAAAATGCAAAATAACCAGCCTTTTTGATAAAAACAACAATAGCCAGAGGAAAGATGAACTAGACAAAATAAATAGTGCTTTATCTCAGGAACCCAGGCAACTTAAGACTATTATATCTACTATTATTAGGTAATAAACAATATGGCATCATCAAGTATTTGGATCAGAAAGTATGTTACATGACTTTGTCTGCCGGTTCATTCCTATGTTGCTCATGGCTGACAGATTCCCAAGGATAAATCTTTGTCCGTGTCACTATACCTTCTGCCCCAACCACACAACAATTTTGCTGAAAATTTCAGAACTAAATAGAAAATTAAATTTGACTTCTTGGTTTCAGTCTATGACATTACTATAGAGCTGATCTGTATCATTTGTCTAAAAGCATTACTGCCATTTATTTTCCAAATAAATCAGGAAACTTCATTTTCTGTTTGCTTTTTTTGTTTTTATTGTAAAGTTTCTACATAAATCTTACACATGGAAAATGTCCATAGGGAAACATCCATAGAGGTCACATTCCAAAAATAAATAAAAAAGTAAAAAATGATTGTGTATTTAAAATCAAAAAAAAAAAAAATGTTTACAGTAGGACAATGGATTTAAAAAAAAATATTTTACAAGAGAATTTAATAAAACATATAAAATCAGGAATCTTTGAATATATAATTTAACCACACCTCACTTTTAACATCTGATTTACCGCACTAAAATTTTAATTTTGTTGCAACCTGCTTGATCTAGTTGGTGGTATGGGTAATTATTTTTTATCTATGCTGCTTGCTTAGTAGTCATAAAATGCAAAATAACTTGTGGTGTGCTGTGATAAAAAAAAGCAATACTCAAAAGACAAAAGATTAAGTCAAATTAACAATTAATTAACTTTTTTGGTAAAGTTGTACAATAGACATTGTGACCAGTAATAATCATTGTTTTCAATTGCTTTTTTTTTTATATTACTATCAATTAAACAATTAAACACTCACTCCAGATAGCAAATATGAAAAAAAATCTTTTTGAAATTTTTTTATTAAAGCTAATGGGGATGGGATCCTATTTGCTATGCAAATTTATTGTAAATTAACCCCCCCCCCACTACAGAAGCCAAAACAAAATATATTCCTTACCATATGATTTCTTTTTTTTGAAAATCATAATCCGTAGTGTTTTTTTTTTTTATATATTACTATTAATAAAACACTTCAGATTACAAATTTTAAAAAAATTATTTTCCTTTTGTTAAATTTTAATAAATAAGATCATATAAGCACATTTGTTTTGGCTTTCATAAGGAGATCAATTTGCAATAAATTTAAAAGCAAACTGGACACCGCTATGAATTTTATAAAATTTAAGCATTTTTTTAAAAATTTTTGTGATCATAATCTAAAGTAATATATTAAAAAAAAAAAATGACTATTTCTGATCACAGTGCTTATTGTACTACTATTTATTGTACTAATATTTGTACACACACAGGAGAACATAAGTATTTGACTTGAAAGTAATTTTTTATGATTGACTTGATGTTTTCTTAGATTTACAAGATCACATCAATTTTTTTATTTTTCCTGTCAACAACACAATATCATAATATGATTTATATAATTATTGTAATTATTTACTTGTATAAATTTCTTGCTAAAGGTTTCATTTACAGTTTTCTATTCCCCACTAATGCATAGGCTAAAAGTTAGAAATTTCAAAATGTTGATTTTCAAGGCAGACCTTTTCAGCTTGGAAGACTGTCACACTGCAGTTTTCCACTTCCACGAGTTCAATCTCTGCCAGAGGAAACATTTTCTTTACTAAGATTTCTCAAATGTGCTGGATGTTAGAAGTAAGACACACTGTTTAATAAATCAAAATGGTGCATCGGTTTTAAATAAGAAGTCTTAACATATATAATAAGTTGTAAGGATATGAGTTTGTGACCTTGTATTTCATGTTTTTGTGATCATCAGACAAATGAACACAAAAGTGTGAAACCCAGGGTCACAAACTTATATCCATACAACTTATTATATTATCTCTATTATGATATTGTGTGCTTTCCACTAAGTACTGCTCTTATATAATCGGCTGTAACAGCAAAATTGTCCATTTGTACTGGAATTCTCCAAGGTTTTTTCACACTATTGGACTCTACTTTGAACAATAAGAATATATTTAGCTCTAAGTTGACATGATGGTCCATCTTCTTGTTGTGATCTCTTGATCCAGTTTTCCTCCCTACTGTTCCCTCTTTTTTAAACTTATTCATCATTCTCTTAATGGTTCTTGAATGGACTTTGAAGATGGAAGTCACCGTATGAATATTGATACCATTACTGAAGTCCTGAATGCTCTTTTTCATTTCACTATTGCTCAGTTGGGAAGCAGGACTGACACAAAACGATTTTAACCTGTTCTCTTTATAGCTGAATGACACAAAGGGTTTTTCAGTGTTTCTTAAAACGAATGGTGTCAGGATGGCTAAACATCTGAAAACCTGGGAAAAAAAAAAAAACTCAATTTATTGGTTTTTAGATAATAAACATTTTGTAGGATGAACACTTATCCCATACTGTTATATGATTTGGACAATTTTGCTGTTACACCTGCTATACATATATATATATATATATATATATATATACACACACACATGCATATAAGAGACAGACAGACATAAATATATAGTATTTCTTTCTTTATTTACATATTACATTTTACAACTGAAATGGCTAGATGCAACTGTAAGTTCTATGCTAATAGTTTCTTCTCTCACACTTCTTTCTTGTGGAACTTTCTTCAAGCTTACAGTCAATTTTGGTATTCAAAATTTTAATTGCAATGTCAGTTTTTTGTTATCTTAATTCCTGTTCATTTATTGTCCTCTCTCCTTAATAATGTTTTTCTTTTTCAAATATTCTTTTACACTCGTTAACCCCCCCCCACACACACACACACATACACACACTTTGTCTAAGTGTCTTTAATGCCTTGCTTCGGGTGAAATGCTTATAAAAAAAAGAATATCAATAAAGTGGTTATATTTGATCCTTTTATCTTTCGTTTAAAATCCTCATCAGGAACCCTAACAATATGTTTTCTATGTATTACATTATTGTAACAACTTGTAAGTAGCAATTTCATAATTTTATTACATTATTTAATATTCTACTACTTGGCACCTTGGTCCAACACAAGATTGAAAGTTGATAGTGAGAAAAAAAGAGACTTGTTATCATTAAATATTTTCTTGACAAGTTTTCTGAGCTTGTAATATTATTGCTTAACTTGTGCAATCTGTAGGCATCCAATATAAATAATTTATTACAACAGTAATTTAATTTGACAATACATTAGAGAAAACTGATTGAAAATGCAAACCTTATGAAATTTCAATTTATCAAATTGACTTTCTAAGATATTCAACTCACAAAGAATTGTTTATATTTCTGAGCTGTAGTATTGTAATTATTTACACTATCTACATTGTTTGGAATGTTGTCCTCAAGGACGCACAGCTCAGTGGATAAAAGTGTTAGATGAATCCAGTGACTTGACCCAAAGAGTTGTGAGTTCAATACCTGGCTAAAATGAACAAAAACTTGAACCTGGCTGAGATGAACAAAAGCTTGGATAGTTGAGTTAATAAATGGAAAAAGTCTAGAAAAGTCATGGAACGTGGAACTAGTACAGTCTACGCAGTAGATGAAATAAAGGGTTCAGTTCAAAATCCCACTCCCCTGAAGAAGGCCAGAATGTACAACAGCCAAAAAGTTGTGATAGTCTGAAAAATGTAAATAATCCCAAAGACTTTTTGGTAAATTTGGGAACTATTTTTTTAAAGATAGTTCATTGCCTGCTTTTGATTTTGCTATTTGCTTAAGATTCATGAGTTATAAATCATTTTGTTCTCTGTTACTTTTACATTTATTTAATGGAAGACATCTGTGAATCAGGATTTTTTTTTTTATTTTAAAGTGAAGGAAAAATGAAATTTTATAATGGTAAATGACAATCCAAAAGAATTGTTAAGAAGATCAAACATTTCAAATTGTTATTTTTTAAATAAAAATTATCATGAGTAATGCATATATATAGTGGTATATCTCTCAGTCTATACTCTGATATTAGCTTAATTTTAATCTGAAATGTTCACTGAATATGTCTGAGAATAACGGTTCTTTGACAAGGAAGGAGATTACATTTAAAAATAAATCTTTGTTATGTATTAATGTATCAAAGTTGGGGCCAGTGCAAGGGTTCCGTGAAACCCACCCCACCTACTTCTCAATTGTCAGAAGGTAGTATTCATATAAAATACAAATGGTAAATGTCTGAAGTTTGTGGGTGTTGGTCTTGGTTACACACCAGGTTTCTGAGCTGTAAAGTAGGACCAACTTGATGTTGGTGTTAAAGAACTGGATCTTGTTATTAAGTGAGTGGGCTGTTGATCTCCAGATTAGCTGCAAAGTGTTGACAGAAAGGCTGAGAACTAGAATGACATCAAAATCTGCAAAAATTTTTCACCCTTTAATAGTGCTCAGTTTGATTTGTATTAGGTTGGGTCAAAAATAATGTCGTTTTCTCACATATGTTACTATGTGAGAAAACGACATTATTTTTGCACCAACCTAATAACATATAAATAAATGTAGGTAGAAAAAAAACACATATGTTGATAAATTAATTCTTCTATTGACTCATCTGGAGTACTTTTGCCTGACTTTCCATTTAGAACTAAGTGTCTACTGAGTGATGTGCATTAACTCTGTGGTTTTTTTTTTCCTATCATTTCTAAACTGGATCCTCACAAAGCATGTGGAGGATGTGGTATCCTTGCAATAGTCCTTAAGAAATGCACTCCTGAACTATCTCCTGTTCTCATTAAACTCTACACTAAATGCCTTGCTGCTTCATGCTTTCCTGCTTGCTGAAAATTCTCTTCTGTAGTTCCAGTCTTTAAGAACTCAGTTGAACCATCTGACACTTCTATCAGCCTATTATCCTTCTACCTCTTTTTGGCAAAGTTCTAGAGGCTCTAATTAACTCTGGATTGGTTAAGCATCTCACATTGCAGGGCCTTCTTTCAGATAAGTAATATGTTTTCAATTCTCTGGGTCATCTGCTGATGTGTTAACGATTATTGCTGTAAGAATCTATCAAGCTTTAGATAAGAATGGTGAAGCTCAGGCAGTTGCTTTGGATATCTTGAAGGCATTTGCGAGGTTTGGTATATTGGTCATCTTCACAAGTTAAAAGGTTATGGTATTTCTGGATTAATTTTTTAATTGATTCAGTCTTTCTTATCAAATTGTGTAATGAAAGTTGTCTTGAATGGCCAAGCTTCTAGATCTTTTTGCATAAATGTAGATATTCGCCAGGGCTCTATCCTTGGACTTAAGTTGTTCCTAATTTTCATAAATGACTTTCCTGATGTCATCAGTTCTCAACTCAATATATATATATATATATATATATATATATATATATATATATATATATATATATTGACGGCACAACTATTTACTTCTGTTTTAATAGTCTGATCGTTTCAATAAGGTCAATTTGACAGCTGATCTGAAAAATGACCTACAATCTATCGTTAAATGGGGTAAGGAGTGGCTTGTTAATTTTAACACCTCAAAAATGAAACTGCTCTCTTTTAATTATCTGAGAGAACACTTTTTACTTTGAATCATTCTAGCTGATGCTAACCTCCACATGAGTGACTCATTGCATCTTCTTGGACTAATGTTTTCTGCTAACATGAAGTGGAAAAAGCGTATATTTGAATCAATTGCTAAATCTGCAGCTAAAAACATTGGTTCTCTATGTTGTGGTAAACAATTTTTCTCACTAGACTATCTTACATATTTATAAGTCTACCATTTGTCTTTGCGTAGGAGTAGAATCCATCAGCCCTGATTGAAATACATGTACTAATCAAGTATCGGTGAAAAATTAGTATTCAAAGATTAAGTAATTTGGTCATTTTGGTAGTGTTTAGGTAGGATAATTTTTATATTAAGCCAATGGGTGTAAATTGATTAGGGTTAAATCCAATTTTATCACCTACAATATATAATATATTTTTATATCTGTATTTATGCAAAAAGGTCTAGAAGCTTGGCCTTTCAAGATAACTTTCATTTCACAATTTGATAAGAAAGACTGAATCAATTAAAAAATTAATCCAGAAATACCATAACCTTTTAACTTGTGAAGAAGACCAACATGCCAAACCTCGCAAATGCCTTCAAGATATCCAAAGCAACCACCTGAGCTTTACCATTCTTATCTAAAGCTTGATAGACTCTTACAGCAATAATAACACATCAGCAGTTGACCTAGAGAATTGATAACCATACTGATTAATCAATTTTTTATATATAAATAATAAAAAAAAAAATTGATTATTCTTTTGTGTACTTTCAGCCATTTCTCATGTTCAATGCTTAAATATTTTTCTTCAATTTGCTGAAAAGTTTTTATTCTTTTTTTTAATTGTTTTCATTATCAGGGTTTCAACAAACGGGATAAAAATATTCCAACCCAACTTGAATTATTCTATGGATTGTTCAGTATTTGTGGAAAACATAATGACACAATAAGTCCTGTTTAAAAAGGCAAAAGTAATACTCAAAAATGCTTCAAAACAGAAACAAAAACCCCAGTGAATTCACAATTTTATAACTTTTGTTTCTATTCGATTTTGGAAACTATTTTTTTTCACTTTTTCTTTTGCTGAAGTGATTTAGAATTGTCTGGCAATATTTCCTTTACTCAAAGAGAAATTAAAATGCAGAGTAGGTGAAAATCCTTTAATACCTGGCTTATCTTTTCTTTATTCATTTTTGTACCAAAGAAAAAGAATATTTTTTAGAAAAAAAAAATCCATTGTGTAATTGCACCTTCTCTACCTGTACATATTTAAATATCCATATAACCAAATTTATATTCCATTCTTGTTTGTACATGTGGATGTTTATGAGTAGGTATTCTTTTGAAGGCAGTATAAATGTCTTTGAAAAATGAATCAACAAAAAAAAAAAATGAAATAAATAAAAGACTTACATACATGTTGTCATCATTAAAATAAAATAAAATTCAGATATGTCTATCACAGGCTGTCTCATGGGTTGATGAGGCTGTGACAATTCATTACAGTATTTTCTAGTTTTGGTCATTATTGAAGATAAAGCATGGTTTCAATGAAAATGTTATCGAAATAAAAACAGGAAGAAAAATATGTATCTTGAGAAGATAAACAAACAAAAAAATAAATAAATCTGGAAAGTTCTGGAATCTTTTCTTTCTTTAAAAATTGTTCTTCAAAATAATAATAAAAAAATAACTTTCTCCAATGCTTTTTGGCTTTTTCTTTTTACTTTTTTTCTTTCCAGCTTTAAAATTTTCTTGGTAATACTGAGAAAGGGGTTTAAAATGTTTATGTATTAATTAATTTTTTTCAAAATTTTAATTCAAACATTTTCTTCAGAACTAGGATTATTTAAATTAATTTCTTCATTTTAATTTATATTTTAATTTTTTTTTTTATTTCAAAATATTTTTTAAAGATTTTAAAGATAATTTTTTGCAAGTGAAAAATTATTTTTTCTAATTTTTTTTAACTTTCTATTTATTTAGTTTGATCAATTTTTTTCCCTATTAAACAAACTGGAAAATATATTTTTAACTTGCAATGCAATTTTTTTTTTTTTTTTAATAAGAAAATACAACTTGAAGAGAAGTTTTTGTATATCTACATAAACAGCACAAATAATTCTTTGGTATAAAGAAGAGTGACTGAAAATCAAGAAACATTTTCCCATACAAATATTAGACACAGTTTGTATCCCTATAGGACATTGTTTTTAAGGCAGGATTTAGACATGATAAAGACCTTATCCAAGGGAAGCTGTGCAGGCCTTATTTCGTAACAGATAATAAAGGAATGTAAGAACTGAACTTAAGGTCTTTTCACACAATAAACTTTCAAAGTCTTATGCCTAATTCCAACACTGAATATTCTATATAATTTCCAATTACATCATCAACACATTCTGTTTTTCTATGCTTTGTTACAACACACACACACACACACACACATATATAATGATAAATTAAAAAAAAAACACCTTAAAAATCCATATTGATTATAATTTATTTCATGAATAGTGTTATATTCATCTCTTCAGACCAAAAGTTTTTTTTTTTTAAAAATATATTGGCCTGTAACTTACATTGAGCTCTTATTGGATTAATATCGTCCTTGGAAATATCCCTACCAATTACAGATTGGTATTTTATATATATATATATATATATATATATGTGTAATTGTGTATTTAGGCAGCAATCTTTCATTTATATATGTTTCATTAAAGACAACAGACAAGGTATTGCGATTAAGCTTTTTATTTAATTTTTCTTGCATTCAAACAAGTGATTTCTTTCCAGGACACACACATCATCAGATAGCACTTCTAAAAGATGTTTCATCTTTTGGAAGTGCTATCTGATGATCCGGCGTCCTTTAAAAGGGCTCTGGTGAAATAAATTATTATAATGGAACCTTAAAGTGGTTTGTGTTTCTTTAAAATATATATATATATATATATATATATATATATTTGAATAAAAACAGATCACTTTAAGGTTCCATGTAATAACTTATTTCACCACAGCCCTTTTAAAGGGCTCTGGATCATCAGACTTTACTTCCAAAGGTTAAAAAAAAAAAAATTTACATTGAGCTCTTTGGATATCATCCTCCTTGGGTCTACCCATACGAATTGCCTAGTTTTGCATAAACTATACATATATTTATGTATATATATATATATATATATATATATATATATATATATGAAAAGAAAGTTTAAAATAAAATCTTTTAATATTGAAATTTAAAAGTTAATTGCAGCAAAAATGACTTTATCAGAACATAAACAGTTTATATGCAACCATGTAAATCAGTTAATATATTGGGTTCTTCAGAAAATAATGTCAGAATTTAGAATACACCTTTATTTGTGTTCTTATACAAGGTCTGATCAAAAAGTATCCAGTCTGTTGCTATGGTAACAGAGCTAAGATACACAGTGAAGCTGCTTTGCACAGATTGACCTTGAACTCTGTCATGTGTACACACTAAGTTATAACATTCTTGCTCCCTTTCCTCGTTTATAGCAGTACTTGGAAGAAAAGCGTGTAGAGTGTTGACATTTCACCCCACCACAGAGGTTCCATTAATGACCATGGCTCGGGCAGCAGATTTTGGTGAAGTACAACATTCTCCAGGAACAATAACACCCAAATTCCCCAGTCTCGTCCCTTGCAACTTTTTCCTCTTCAAAAATCAAATTCTACTTAAAAGAAAGAAGATTTCGGGACATCAAGGAAATCCAAGATAATGTGAATAAGCAACTGCCCACTATCCCAAAAAACGAAGTTCCAGGAATGCTTCTCTCAATGGAAATGGTGCTGCATAAAGTGTGTAGCTTCAAAAAGTGACTACTTCAAAGCAGAATAAATGCCAAATTAATATATATTGTAGTTTTCTTTTTATAGCATCAATCCCAATACATTTTGATCAAACCTCATGTATTATTAGAAAAGTTGCATAAAAATATATTACTCATTTCTAATGATTAAAGTGTCCTCTTTGTTAATTCTATATCAATCTCTTTCAGAATTTAACTTAGAATATTATATACCCATCATCTTGAACATGAAAAGAGACGAGATATATTTTTTTTGCATGAATTCAAGTTTAGTCATAATTCTCAAACTCTTGCCAACATTAACAGAATATAGGGTGCAGGATCCACTGGTTTCTGGAGTTCCACATGGGGGTAAGAGTCTTAAAATAAAGGTAGTAGAGGAGGTCCGTCTGCAGTTGCTAATCAACATCTGAAAATACTAGTCGAACAAAACCAACGTCAAAGTGTCAGAGGAATGTTTCAGATAATGGGTATCAGCATTTCAACAATATTGGACCATCTCAAGGAAATTGGCAAGATGAAAAACTCAATAAATGGGTTCAACATGAACTCAGTTCAAGTCAAAGAGTTTGATGTTTTGAAATGTGTTTGATACTGCTTCTGTAAAATTCGAATGATTCATTTCTTGATCAAACAGTGACTTGTGATAAGAAATGGATTCTTTATGAAAACTGTAAATGAAGAGCTCAATGGCTTGATCATGATAACACATCCAAACACATTCTATTAGGTTGGTGCAAAAATAATGACGTAATAATGTCGTTTTTGACATTAAAAAATACTTCAAAAAACAACATTATTACGTCATTATTTTTGCACCAACCTAATAAAATCAAAATTGTGTCAACAGAAGATTATGGTGACTGTCTGATGATCTGCCATTGGTGTTTCCCATTACATCTTACTGGAATCTAACCAGTGCATCACTACCAAAGTTTATTTGGTGACATGCACATTCATTATCTGTATATATTACAAGGACACATGGCACAGTGGATAAAGGCGTTAGTTAGATCCAGTGACAGGACCCAAAGAGTGTGAGTTCAATACCTGGTTAAGGCGGTGGAGAACTTGGAAAGGGGAATTAACAGGAGATAACTGATAGCTGACATCCATGGCATGTGGAACTAGAACAGTCTACCCCAGTGAGCAAAATAAAGCAAAATTCCAACCACCTGAAAAAGGCCAGAGTGTACAACAGCCAAAACGTTGTAATAAATATGGTGACAAAGATGAGGACAATAGTCTGAATAATGTAAATAATATGCACATTCATTTAAGCAAAATGTAACCACCACTGGTTAATTGATGTGATCCTATTCTGTTCAGCCACATGTAGCAAGTATAGCACTGCAAAATTTCACTGACTTGAGATCTAAGACATTGCCATATCCACCATATTCTCCTGATCTCTGAAGAAAATTGGCAAGGTGGAGACACTCAATAAATAGGTTCCAGATGAATGCAGCAAAAGTCAGTGTTTTCGATGCTGGATTCTACTTCATGGCAATGTTCAGCCACATGTTCCGAGGCTAACACTGCAGAATTTCACCAAGTTAGGATTTGAGACTTTGCCACATCCACCATATTCTTCTGCTCTCTCATCCACTGATAACCACTTTTGATATTTCTAATTTGTAATTTGCATGGTAGACTCTTCCTTTTGCTGATTACCATACATACTGTCTTGATGTTTAGTCCTTTCTTCAATCTTTTCTTCATTACATTCTGTAGGAGTTTTTATAGTTTCCTTTCTGCATCTGCTATCAACATTGTGTTATCGGCATATCTTATTTTGTTAAGCTGCCAATAATGAATCCTAGTCAGATTTCAAATTCTCTTAGAATTGCTTCACTGTATCGGTTGAATAAGTTCTGTGAGAAGGTACATCATTATCTTCCCCACCTTTCTATTTTTGTATATTTACTGAATTGATTTTCTGTCCACATGCAGGTGGTTTGCTCCCAGTATGAGTTCTGGATTATTCTAATATGCTTCCCAAATATGTCAAGGTTACCTTGCAGTTCCAACAGTTCTTTGTGACATTCATTATCAAATAAAAGCTTTTATGATGTTGTAGTACAATTTCAGCACCCACCTAACTTATCAGTAATCTGAGTGTGTATGTGTACATATATATATATATATATATATATATATCAAATATGTGGTGCAGTTCAATTTATATTACAAAGAATCATTCATACAAAAATTACATTACTAAAGATAAATGTGCATTAACCTACAAATCACTTGATGAATGTTATGATCCTTGTTTTTAAAATTTATAAGCTGTATAAGGTCTTTCTTTAATATGCAAGTACTTTCAACTGTACATTCAGTCATCTACAGGCATGGAAATTATTTTGTTTTTGGTAAAATTCAGTTAGCATCTGAAATGAAAAAATTAAATGTGAATTGAAATATGTTTTTTTGAAATGTGTTATTGTTAATGGACACAAACTTTTGGAGTTAGTGTTGCGACTGCACACTTCAAAAATTTGTATCCATTAACAATAACACATTTCAAAAAACATATTTCCATCCACATTTAATTTTTTAATATATATATATATATATATATATATAATTAATAAATGTACATTTTTTTCTCACCAGTAGTACAACTCTGAGTTACAATCTTCAGGAGCTGAATTAAGACTTAAGATTGCATTGCACAGAAAACTCAGATTTGTGTTACCAATAGAAAAAATGTATATTTATTATTAATATATAATTTATAGCTCTGTTATTTGACAATGAGCACAATTTTATTAAAACCAGCTCTCAATGTGTGGTATTATATACATATGTGGTGATGATGAGGATGAGGATATTCACCATAAGCTATTAAAAATGTGAAAAAAAAAAACTTGTATAATCACCATTGTTCTCTCTCATTTCAAATTGTTATCATGACAATGAATTCTGATTATTATTTCATTGATAATTCTCTATTAAAGATTTTATTGAAAAATCAGCAATAAAAAATTGAATATGTTTCTTGGTTTTTGAACTTTTGTCTGTTTTACTTTCTTAAAAAAAACAATAGTGTATATTCATGCCTAAGAATTGGGCAATGTTTGACCTTTGTGCTCACAAAGAACAGTGTGTCAAAAGGACAATTATTCCATTGATGCCATCATTACTGCATAAACTTTTGACTCCCTTGGCAACATTTATTTACAAGATTATAAAAATATGCAAACCAAGTACAATTTGATATTTATTATTTACTTTTTTAGGTATACAGGTAGGTAAATCAAATAACTAGATATTAGCAACTGTATATGTGCACTAGTGTGCATATACAGTTAAGCAAATACAAAGGTGTAAACATGACAGTGCTTGATGGAATTCTGCATTCCTCCCATGAGTCCTTGTATATTATTTTTTTAAATTATAAGTTATACCTTGTGCATGAAGAGTTGGGTAACTAATGAAACTTAAGTTGCACCACAAACGTAGGTATATGTATATTTATTAATTTATTTACATTTTATAAAGATTTATTATTTACCAATTTATTAAGAAATCACTTTAAAAAGAAATCTTTTTATTCAACTAATATATTATAAAAAATTATAAGAAAATTATCAAAATATGTGAACCAGTAACAATGCAATATTTATTAAGGCTTATGGTCATATAGCATTGAAACACAGTTTCCTACACAATCACTGATGCTAAGCTGATGTCAAGCTTGGTCAGTATCTAGATGAATGATTGTATAGTATATAGAGATGAAGGCCAAATTTACTGTCTATAGTACGATTTATTGTTGACTGCATTTGGTTACAGTGTTTAAAATGGTTGACTATCGTCATAGATTTTTTTTTTGTGATTTGAGAGTTCATACAGGGTTGTTGTGTTCCTTCTGGTTGACGGAAATTAATTTGTTGCATTCATCCTTTCTTCTTCTTTCTCTTCTGGAGTTGTATGCCCGGTCAAACTCACCGTTGATGAATCACCAGCCCTTGCATCTCAAACTGCTACCTTGAATCATGTTCCTCTCCACTGCAGCATCTCTCATCTCGTACATGGTTTTCTTCTTTTTATTGAGGCTGACACATCCATGTTCCCCGTTTGATTTTTGGCGGGACATGTTGTCATTGGTTGATTTTTTTATGACATTCACTGACCCACATAAACTAAGTCTGGGTTCATGTCCCTTATTGAGGATAAGAACAACAGAAGGAAAGGAAAGGACATATATAGAAGAGAGAGAGAGAGTTTTCTTTGTCACTCACTTTGTAAAGAGGAAAGTGCATATTTTCGCATGGTGTTATTACTACACAGCCCCCCTTCAGACATGGAGTGAATAAAGTTTTGGTACGATTCTGTTCTACTACTATAATTGGTAACTTCTTTTTTTTACTTAAAATAGTAGTAATCATTCTGTTTTTTCCATGTGATACATCTACCTGCTTTAGATGTGTACAATTTGGTATTACTATGTACTATTTTCATCAGATGTACTGGTAGTTTTCTTTGTTACTCACTTAGTAAAGAGGAAAGTGTATATTTTCATATGGTATTATTACTACCTAATCCTACTACAACTGTTTGGAATTCCAGGTGCTGTAAGTTTGGATGTGCAGTGGTGTAATGGATAATGGCTTGGAATTGTTAATTGGAGAGCTGAGTTCTTATTCCAGTCGAGTGGTTTATTCTTGATTAACATATTAAATAGGTTAGTATCCGTAAATTACTGGTAGTAAGGTTAGCTGTGAATTGGCTTATAATTATTTTACTTGTGCTGTTGTTTGATAATAGTTTTTAATTTGATATCAATGTATAAAATTCATATAAATGTTTAAAATTTATTATATAAAAGTCATTTAAATGTTCAAAATTTATTTTAGTTTTTAATTTAAAATATATAAAATGTTTAAAATTTAATTTGTATTCAAATTTATAATGTAAGGTTGGTATAGTAAAGTAGTTGTTTTGTTTGTATATGGTTTTTCTTCTTAAAGTGCCTTTTATTTATGTGCTATGCTTAATTTTGTTTGAATATGTGATTTCATTCAAAATGTCAAAATATGTTCTTTTCCTTTTATGAAATAAATAATTTTTTTTATATATTTGTTTCTTTGCCTTCTATGGAAAATTTAAAAAAATGTAAAAAAGAAGTGGTGTTTTATAAATTGTATTTTAAAATAAAGTCATTTATTACCACCTGAAAAATATTTCTATCTTAAACAAACAGGAGTACTTTCAGAAGTTGGTGATAAAGACTGAAGATCTTATGTGAAGAATGAGATGGAAGGTGTATTTATTTGTTAAAGACTGTGGAGTTCCCAATACAAAGGATACGTACGGATTTAAAAATCTGAATACTGCACCTCTCATTGACAAATTTTTTAACTTTGAGAGAGAATTATTTGATATTGTCAATAATATAAGTTTTGATTACTGGAAAAATAAATTTCAAAAACATTTGGACTCGTTGGTTCGGGATATAAATGAATCAAATCAGATTTTTGTGGAATCAGATAAAAATTCTAATTCCTATAAACTGGATCCTATGGAATACAAAACTTTGATAAAGAAAGATTTAATGAATAAATATAAAAAAAGTCAACATTGACTATTCTTATTGTATTGGTACTATCAACTTTTCAGCTAAAAATATCAGCGATAAGGTTGCAAAACTCACTACGAAGGAGGCGTATGTGTTGTTAGAAGATCACAAACCTGAATTTCAACAAAAATTACCCACTAGAATTATTAATCCAACTAGATCTATATTGGTAAAATAAGTAATCTTAGAACAAGTCAACTTTCAAATGAAAACTCAACTTAACCTTACACAGTGGAGAGGTACTTTTGAAGGGATCAACTGGTTGAAGACAAAAATAATTGTACTTTCATCCAATTCGATATCGTTGATTTTTATGCATCTATCTCTAAAGAACTTTTCCATTTAGCACTGGAATTCACTGAAATTTATTCAGATATTTCGAAGAATGAAATCAACATTATTTTGAACTGTAGAAAATTAGTCTTAATACATGACAACGAACAGTGGATTAAAAATTTGGCTGATAATTTCGATATAACAATGGGATCCTTGGATTCTGCAGAGTCATCAGACTTGGACTGTTCTTATTGTAGAACTTCACTGCATATGAAGAGATTGATTTGAATAGTGTAGGGCTTTAGAGAGATGATGAACTCATGATTGTAAATAAATCTACTGGAATTAAATTTGATAAATTTAGAAAATTAATTCATAGAGTTTTTAAATCTTTTGGTCTTAACGTAGTTATTAATTCTAATATTAAGTTGATTTCTTAGATGTAATGCTAAATTTGTTTTTTAATAATTTTCAACTTTACATGAAAAACAGTGTTAACCCGATTTATATCTACCCTAGTTCTAATCACCCACCATCTGTAATTCAACATGTTCTATCATCGGTTGAATGGTGTATTAATCAACACACTTCTAGCAAATAAATATTTGAAAAATATAAAACAGTTAAAGTTAAATGGAAAATTCTTAAACAAGCTAGAATCTCCAGATCTGTAAATGAACCGTGCTTCCTCTGTTTGCAGGAGAAAATAGAAATAATTAAGTTCTTGAATAATGACATATTATTAAATCAACGATATGAAACTACAGTAAATTGTAAACATATTAAAGAATTAACCTTACAATCTTGCTAAACTTCATAACTCAAAAATCACTCATCTTTTGTTATACTATCTTTATATATATATTTTAATGTTATCATCAGTGATTTATTCTAGCTTTAAGCATTACATTGGTTAGTATTCGTAGATTACTGGTAGTCTGTTTAGCCACAAATTGACTGATTATTATTTTTTCTTTTGTATTGATAACAGTTTCTAATTTAAAATTAATACAAAAATATTAAAAGTTTAAATTCATTTTATTGTAAATTATAATGCAAGTTTGGTTTTGTTACGTATTGTATTGCTTCTTAAAGTGTCCTTTATTTAAGTTCTATGGATAATTTTTTTTGAATATGTAATTTCATAAAAAAATGCCATAAAATTTGAAATGTGACATTGTCAACCAATGTATCTATTGCCGTTTCATTTCCATTCAAATTTGAATTTTCTTATTCAATATAATTTCATTGGCTTAATTCGTATCAACATTTTCTCATACTATTTTCTTAATTTTCCTCTTTCTTTCTATCTGTGTAATTTTGAATATATTCTTCTCTTTCTGTCGCCTTTCTTATTGTCACTTCTCTTGGAAGTAGGATTTATTTCTTGTTTTCTTTTGACTTTTTTTCTTTCATCTTCATTTTCCTTTTGTTTATTTCTTATTTTATTTACCTTTTTCTTTATAAAAATCCCTTTTACCTTGTATGATTTTATTTTTTGCTAAAACGGAAAATGAAGTCGTTTCATAAATTGCAATTTTAAAAAATCGTTTATTACCATTATTGTTAATTAGCTGAAGAGATGTTTTATTTAAATGTCAAAACAAAATGTACAATTTTGTAGTAATTACTTACATTTTCTAATGTAATAGTTTATAATAAATATTTATTGCTCTACTCTTGTATTAAAGTTAAACCCTTTTTTAAATTAATGTTTTGAATGTTGTAATTATATTCTTTGTTCTTTTACATTTGTGTATATATATATATATATATATATAAATATATATATATATATATATACACACACACACACACATTATAAATTTTTTCATAATTTAAAAAAAAATGAGTCCATCGTTACACAGAAATTACCATGTTTTAAAAACAGAAACTAAACCTTTAATTTATAGAATTAAATTAAAATCTTTATCTCTGATTCATTTTCAGGCGATTTCTGGAATAACTTATTTTGAAATTTACTTGCTTTATAAGCACAATCTATATGTTATTAGTTGTCAAGGTTACGGGTAAATTTAAATCATTATTAATAAGGGGTGGTAGGGTATTCGTTTCCATCAACAACCTCTGTATAGATAAATTGCCACTATTTTATGTTTTTAATTTTGTGCATGCCTGTTTTTGTTTTTGATTTTATTGACTGCACAGTGTAGAAGGGTCAGTTGGGCACCGTCTGTGAGGAAAAGAGCACCATGACACAATTCACTTTGCCAGAAATTTGGAAACAGTATGTTATACAGCTTAGTATTTGTGCCAGAAGTTCCAATATAAACATTTCAGAGTGTTTGGGTGTCAATCTGCAAATTATTTACAGAAGAAACTGAGGAAAAAATACATACGTTTTGTTATTTATTTTGCTTTTACTGAAAGGCCAAAAATTCAGTTAGAATAAACGTTAAAATCTAATGTTGCTCTAAGCTGCGTTACAGCTTAGATACATTTAAAGTGATGATATATAACCACAAATTAACAACATCACAAATTTAACAACATTAATAGAATTAATATATAACCCCATAAATCAAGCCCTACCCACATTTCCCAACAATCAATAAAACTGTCAAAATGACCAAGGAGGGAATTCTGAGGCTCATGAATCTCCCAGCCTCTATCTTAAAAGCAACTTGAAAGAGGCTGTTCGACCAACACAAGGCCTGACTAAAATTAATGTTAAAAAACAAATGAAAACTACAGATAAAATTCACTTTCTTCAGAAACATTTATTCTCTCCTGTATTTCACTGATACTAACAAGCAGGGATTTTTTCTTCTTCTGATTGCTATGCTGGCCAAAAGTAGTCAAGGAATCTAATTGAAATAATAATAAAAAAAAAATATTAATGTACAACCCAGTATGTCTGAAAATTTTAATATTTTTATTGTTCAAAACATATATATATATTTGGAAATGGATTAAATCTGACATATATTTATTTTTAATTTATTTTGTTTAAACATTATTTTGATGGATACTGATATTCCAGTAGAAGCTCTGTTTTTTAATTAAACAGTATATTTTTTATCCAACTACATCTACTGCCTCGAATATTTGAGAAATCTTGTCAGGAAAAAATATGTATCCTCCGGCAAGAACTGAACAAAATAAATGTAGTATAAAAAATAAAATTTTTAATTCTAAGTTTCATAAAATTGTATAGAATAAAAAATTTTAAATTTTTTCATGTACTTTTTAAGATAGGGTTAATAATAATAATTATAACAGTTAATATCTCTATCTATAAAAAGCAGGATGTGTGTGTGTAACGAATGCATGTCCGCAATTTTCGACAGATTTGCACCAAAATTTACATGCACATGCTCCAAGTTAGTGGGAAGGCCAAGACTGACCTTGCATTTCCCAACTCCCATCGATAGTGGAAATAATCGAGTTTTCATGCTTCTACGGCAGTTTTCGTAGTTTGCAGCCATTTTCTACTGGCCAGCGTGAGAGCCAACAGCTGACTGACACGAATGTTAACTAGCATGCTAGCATGCAAAAAAAAATCGATAGCTGCATTCGTCACAAGTGGGAGAAATTTAAATCTGCATGGCACTTTACTCCAATTGGCTTATTCACTTGCTTAAACTCAACGCTGATTCTGATTCTGCAGAACTGGGTTGGGTGTGAAAAAGTATTCGTTGTTAACATTCTTTTTTCATTCGGTTTTTCCAGTTATGAGTCCTTTTTTAAAACTGATCGTTTTGTGTTCATTTTGTTTAGTTCTTTTTTCATAACAGATTTAATGTTTAGTATAGAGCTTAGAAAAAATTCACAGTGTGAGATAGGCAAGAAGTAAGGCATGTAGCAACATCAGCATGGCAAAGGGCACTCCTTTAAAGGCAAGGAAGGGCAAAAATATTTTAAGTCAAGTGATAGCGATTGCTGTATGAGTCGTACGATTTTTGAATCAAGCATGGGCAATGCCGGACCATGCTGCTAGTCATACATATATGATTTTTATAATAATTATAATCATTAATAATAATATAATAATAATTTTAATAATAATAATTATACATATTTGATTTTGATGCCCACAGGTTACTATGCATAAATAAACATTATTTTCATTAAGTTTTTAAGTAAAAAGTAAACAATACTTTTACAAAACCCAGTTAATTGATAAATTTACTAAATGACTTCAATACATGTCTTTAGAATAAATATTGGATTTTTAAATTTGTCATTTACATTTTTCATTTTAAAAATAACTGAGAACTTTATTTACATATGAAAATTAATGTTTAATTTTTTCTTTTAATTTAATTCATATTATCTTTAGACTTCTTTCAAATAAAAATAAAATTAAAAGGAGGCATTTAAATAGATTATAGCTAACTCCAAAGATTTGCTAAAGAATGAACGTACATGATGCAAAAATGCCCCAAACTTATTGTAATGACAAAAGTATGCAGGTGTAGGCCTTATGAAAGCTTTATTCATTTGAGAATACAAGGTTTGCTTATAATGTCTTTTTATAGTGCTAGTAAACAGAAATAGCTCTCTCAAAGAGGAGATTAACAGACGAAGGGAGACTACTCTTGGTTAATCAAAACCTTAATAAAAACAAAGTTTTAGCATCAAAATATTTATTAATAAGAAAGACCAAAAGATTTTTTGATTATTAAATTACATTTTTTAATCAATTTTAGATCATTCGAAATTTGCGTTAAAAAAATTTAGTTTTTCTTACATTGATGGGTGATCATAAATTAGTATAAGGAATTTGAGTATATTTTGCAGTGAAAAATATGTTGATTTGGAAATTCTTGCAAAAATCAGATAATTGTTGGATTTTAATGAAACTTTCAGGATGTATTCACAATTGAATTAAATTATTTTTGAAGAAAAACTTGACAAAAATATTTTTGCACCAATTAATGTTTATATTAGTTAAAAGGACAACTCCATGAAAAATTTAAAAAAACATTTTCTTGTCAGACAAGACTTCCAATTACTGAAAATCTGCCCTGAATTGTAAAATAAAATATTCAATAATAATATAATAATAATTTTAATAATAATAATTATACATATTTGATTTTTATAATAATTATAATTAATAATAGTATGATAATAATTTTAATAATAATAATTATACATATTTGATTTTGACACCCACAGGCTACTATGCGTAAATAAATATTATTTTCATAAAGTTTTTAAGTAAAAAGTAAACAATACTTTTACAAAACCCAGCTAAGACATTATTTAACTGGAAAACCTTTCAATTGCTTTTATAAGTAGGATATATTATAGACACTATTTTCATAAGAAAATTTTTTTCTATGAATAATGAATTTTTACAAAAAATTGTTTTCATTTTTAAAAAATTTGAATTATAATAATTTTTGATAACTAAAATCTTCAAAAATTCAAATGTAATGTCAATCGACAATTTCTGATGCCATGATCCCTGTTATTTTTTTTTATCCTTTCCTCACCCTCCCTTATATCCAGTCTTTTCTCTTACTTTTACTCTCTGTAGCCTCTCACATACTAGTGTTTAGCTTTCCGCTACCACTTTTTCATCAATGTCGATTTTCGTGAAAAGAGCGGATCACAGCTTCATACATGTTTCTGAAAACCTGAACTTCTCATTGGACAATAAATATTAAAATTATCTCGTGTATCTTCACGTACATTGTTCTCAATAAGCAACACAAAACAAAACAAAACATATCAGGCTCCAGACTGAGTTTTGTAAGGCGCTTTCTGAGTGGTTAACAGATAATTAAAAAAACAATTTACCTGCTCACCACTACGTCCGAATAACATCAACCTAGTTTTTGACCTGACGAAAAAACAATGCTCTCAGGATCCTATCACGTGATTGAAAAACACATAAATTGAAGGTACGAGCGAACCTAGTCAGTGAGAATTTATGACGACTAGCATTTGCTAAACGAGTTCACAACGCTTGTATCATTACTGCAGCGAAGTACGAAGTTAGAATCTCAAGTTCTTTAACATGAAATAACTTCGCTGTAATTCAAGCTAAAATATCAACCAAACAACTCACTCACCAACTTCTGCAACTTACTAAAAAAAAAACTATTCAATTACGTTATTGAATCTTACTAAACTTAAGTTACAAACAATTACGAACAATACTTTCAACTACGAGCAACGAAAACAAATTAGACATTACAGAACATTCACTCCTCCAACTTCTTTGAAGCTAAAAGTTTATCAACATATTTTCAGCTTTACAAGATTCTCTAAACTCTCTTTCAGTGAACATTTTGAACGACAAGAAGATAATTCAGCTTTTTGTGAGCTCAGGCAAAAAATTATTTTTTTATTAGTAAAAGACTAAAAAGAGACTTTAGCCGAGTCAAAGGGAAGTAACTCATATTAATCGTTATTGTAAAACTGTTGTCATTTATTTTATAAATATGAATATTGTACCTGTTATGAAAGGTTATTTTCTTGTGTTCTTGTTTGCTTTGTGTTTGCTTACACATTCGTAAAGTAAAAAAAATGTGTGGGTTGATTTATGCCGTCAATACCACTACAAGTGGTACTCCTACCTTGTTTGGGGTGTGAATGCTTAAAAAAAGAAAAAAAGAAAGTGTCTTCGTCAGTTAGACTATAACCAAAGTACCTAAGTTTAATAAAATATTAGATTACTTAGAAAATATTTTCATATTTTTTAAAAATCACTTGGTAGTTAAAAAAAACAAAAACAAACAGATGTTCACGTTGTATTCATAAAGTATTTTTTTTACAATTATGTTCCCTTTTAAAAATGCCAAACATTCAGTTGATACACCTCATACAAAACACCCCCCTTTGCGATATTTTAAGCTAAAAAGTTTTGTTTTAATTGAGATTAATTCAACTTTAAATCAGTTAATCTTCCTCAAATAAAAGAAAAAAAGTATGAGACTTATGTTCTGTTAGTTATGTTGACAGATTTGTCAATATAGCTGCTAGCAGCTATTGACAAATAAATCTGTCAACTTTTTTAGTGATTTAAAAAATATTCATCATTGCAATGAATTTAAATTAATTTTGATTTTTGAAATACAAGGTATTTTGTTTTGCGGGAAATATTAACTACTAGCTTTGAAAGCTAAAATAAAAGCTTCCAAGGAAGAATTTTCCATTTTCAGAACGAATTTTTAAGCTAAGATATCGCTTTTTGGTGCGAAAAGTCCGTAGAAGAAGCAAAAAAAGCAAACAACCAAAATTGTCAGTTTCACAGGAAACCCTTTCATTATAACCTTTATTTATGTTGTTTTAGTTTTAGCGCCAGATAATGGTAGGAGGTAAAATTTAATTTAATAAGTGTTCCGGTTATTACACGAAATTGCAGACCAAATCCATGGAACAGATTTTTATTATTTGACTATAAAAAGTATCCTAACTGATATGGCTATTGTATTTTCAAGATATTGTTTTTATGTTTTATTTCGTTATAAAATATTTTCTCTTCTTCCTCCCGATGAATTCGTACAAATGATCCTCGCTAGAACAGAACCTCATAAACAGCAGTCTACTGGTTTTACTGCTGAGTTACAGTCAACAGAAAGTAATGCCGGTATACAAAAGCGGAAGTTAATAGTCACGTGCTTCCTGTATGGATGTCAACAAGACACGGTGACACATTGAATCTGATTAAATATTTTTTTTTCCCTATTCAGTATGAAATCAAAAAGACCAATATTTTTGCTACTGCTCTTATTACTCGCACTAATTCCAATCGACAGCAAACATTATTATTTGCGTGTGAGTTCACATGAACAAGGACAAGTAACAAGCATGCGACATTTTTGGCGGAGTACAGGGTTTTGGTAAATATTGTGATTTTTTTTTCCCCCCACTGTTTTTATTCCTAACAGATTTCCAAAATCTTTGATTTAAAAAAAGGTGGATGATTTATTAACTTCTCAAATTCTATAATTAAAACTAAAAGCGAAGACTAAGTTTTAGAAATAATATCACCCATGAAGCGTTGACAGAAAATAATAAAAATTGAAAAAAAAAAAAAATAAAAAATACAATCTAAGTAACTTATGATTTTTTATGTAATAAATAAATGTGAGCATTGCAACGTGATGTTTTCTTATTTTTCTAATGGGAAAGTTTCGTCTTGGACGACTCGAATCCCGTTTACCGGGTACACTTAAAAGAAATGACGAATTTGCACGCTTATTAAGTTACTTTTTTTAATGAAAGAACAGAATTAAATTTCCTATGGAGGATCTCGTTAGGGTCATTAAATTTAATTTGTTTCACGTAAAAAATAAGTTGATGATATAATTCAGTTATTTTGGTAAAATAGAAAAAAAATCACTATCACCCTCATAAACGACTGATTTATCTCCCTTACATTGCCCTTAAGTTTTTGTATGAGACTTATCTTCTGAGTTGTGTAAATTATTCAAAGCATCTGTAATTAAAATGTTAAAAAGAGATTTTTATCTTTTATATAATTGGCCCAATATGACCAATGTTAATTTTTGTAATATCACAAATGAGCATATCACGTTTTGCTTAAAATGTTTTTTTTGCTAATAAACTTTGTGTCCTGTTGTTAGAAATATTCTCCTTTCAAATATTTTATTAGGATATTTGGTAATTTTTTACCCTTAAACCAGTCTTCCTTATATTCCTAATGTGCATGATCAATTCCGCCCTCACTTCACAGTCACAAGACAATTGACTACTTAACATAAAATAATAAGGATGAGATGGATGTAATAGTAAAATAATACCAAATGTTTTATCAACTAAAATAAAAAAGCTAATCTTTCAAATTTTTTATCATTTTAATGACAAATTTCATTTGCAGTCCTTCAAAACCTCATTCTGAAAGCTTCAAGTATGACACTGGACCAGACATGATGCAAAACCTTGCATATATTGGTGCCATTCCTTTCTCAGGAATACAACAAGTGCGTATTCATTGGTTGCTGGACCTTGTGCAAGTTAAGGAATGGTGAGTTGTGATATTTATTGTCTTATGGAAATGTCACTTAATCTAAACATGACTGATAATACAAATCAAGTAAGTCCAGCCAAACTGTGGAGCAACATTTGGTTAGCAAGTTAGTCCTGCAGATTAGTGATACTGTATTTACTTTGATCCTTACTGAGCACCCTACCCTTTTGTGGTACTAAGTTTGGTAAATATGAACTTTACTAGGATTTTTATTCAATAAGCAATGATATCTGGGAGCCTTAAACTCAGTACCTGTACTTTTCTAATTAATCTTCTCAAATTAACTTTTATCTATGCTAGGCTCACTGGGAGGATTATTTGTGACTAGTTTATGTCCCTGTAATTTTGATTGGCTTATTTTGTATGTTTCTTGACATGGAGGTCTGGAAACAGTTTTGCTCCTTTAGTTTCAGAAATTCTGCCAGAATACTACAGTTCTGTTCATCATTCTTCATAGGATAATTGCAACTGATATAAATTTCACTTTATAAATTCAGGAATTTAAAACCTATTTATGAGTTTTTGTGGCTTGATCGACTTGTGGATCAGCTTCATGTGAATGGATTGTTTCCTGGATTTGAACTTATGGGAACCCTGAATAATTTCTTCAATGACTTTGAGAACAGAACACAGTTAATTCTTTGGAAAGATCTTGTGAAACAAATTGCAGAAAGATACCTCAGTAAGTATCCTTTGTAAAATATTTAGTCTTACAAATAAATGCTTTATATCCGTGACATCTTTTTTTTGTTTTTTACAGGAAAGTACCTCTCTAAGAAAGTTTTTTTTTTTTTTTTTTTTTTTTTCATATTACTGTTGATTAAGCTCTCCAAATCACAAATATGCCAAAAAAAAGGAATTACTGTTTTAAAATCTTCTAAATTTTAAAGACCCCCCTCCTGCCATTAAAATTTATTTCATGATGTAAAGTCATTAAAAAAAAAAAAAACACTTATGCAAACAAAAATGTTCATGCCACAAAATAATATTCTTTCTTACAAAATTTCAAATAATTTTAAGTTAAAATAAAAAAAAGTTAATATTTATGTTATTTAGAGCATATTCTAACCTTTTTCCTGTATTTTGTTAAAACTAGAATTTATATAATTCTACTTTTAAATATTCTCACAGTATTTAGTATTATTGAAGTTATCATTAATATTTTTTTTGTCTCGATTTACAAACTCTATATTTCATTCAATTTCGCAAACCAATCGATGAAATTTGAATAAGCTGATTTATATGGAAAATACTTTGACAAAATCCTTATTTCACAGTTCAATAATTTCTTTAATTTTATTTTATAAAACTTCATGGTAAACAATATTTTTTAAGAAAATTTTTTTTTTTCCTTTTTTAACAGTGAAGAATAAATTCTTAGGATTTCTTACCCTTGAGCATGGAACTGGCCATGTGTAAATATTTCTTTCTGGAGCCAAATTTCAACTTTTTGAAGCATTTGGCCTTGTGATTTCTTTATAGTTCTTGCAAAAGTGGGATGAAATGGAAACTGGTTTCTTGTGTATGTATGCATGCATGTATGTATGAATATATATATATATATATATATATATATATAAACTTAAATATATGCAAAAAACAATATTATATTTTAATCATTAAATTGTTTTTAAAATAGAGTATTTGTATGTTAAATAATAAAACAATTTTTCAAAAAACAAAAAAATGACTGAAAATTTGTACTAATCTATGCATCCTTGTAAAACCAACAGTACTTTGTACCCTCTTACTTGTTTTCACTTCTCCCCAAAATTTGGTTTTGATTGGTCAATGTATCTCTATTTTAGAGGGTGTTATGGATGGACTAATAGAAGTCACAGAATTTTATATATAGATAAGGGCTACATACCAAATTTCAAATAATTTCTAGTTGAAATAAAATAAAAAAAAAATTTACATTGTTTAAAGTCTATTTCTTACTTACCTTCTGTTGTGTTAAAATATTTCTTGCATGTAAAGTTACAGATAATTTCAAAAAAGCCATGGAATATGAATTTAAATCCTATTCTTACTCCCCTTTACTATTATTATTATTTTTATTCCCTTTTGCTTATCTTGTATAGCAGAATCAGTTTACAATTAATTTACATTGCAAACTGCTCCCCCCCCACCTCTTAACATTCAGAAAAATAAAAAAGAATTATACATATTTGTAATTTGGAGAGTTTAATTGATAGCAATATGAAAAAGAAGATAGAAGAAACTAATTATTTCTTAGAGAGGTGCATTTCTGTAGAAATGCTATCTTTATGATAACATGGATTTGGGATGACTGTTGTTATGGCACCATATGTCTAGAAGTAAATACAACTAAATGACAAGATTGTGGAATTAGATTTGTTTCCTTATTGCTGTTTCTCAATAAGAAAAATGAATATTCAATAGATCAGTAACTGATGTTTCTACAATTATCGCAAAAAATAGTTTCACCCCACAAGTCTACAATAGTGTACTGAAAAGTTCTCAGCATAACCATAAAGTGATTGGAAAAAAAAATTGATCAGATTTGGGGAAGTGCATTAGGTTGAAAACTTTTCAGCATCCATTTGTATAATTAATACTGAAATAGGGTTTAGGAGAAATAACAAAAAGACAATATTTAATAAGGAAAGGACAGGAAATTTTTGAGATCCATGACTGACCTCGTTCTGAAGGGACACAATATAAGGAAGTTTTAATACTGTGAAAGACACTAAAGTTCAAAAAATATTTCAAGATGTCATACAAGCAAGAGTTATCTACCTTACATTATGAAAAATGTCATGTAATGAATTCTGTTGCCTTGTCATGTGATGTTTAGCGAGGTGTTCTCGTAGATTATGACTAGAGAGTTCAATGTCCAATACTTGTGGCAAAGCTAAGTTACATTTAGTAAATAAAATGAGTCAAAATTTATATGTAACTTTTACAAAATTCCCTTAATACTAATAGCCAGATAAAGATAGTGATAAAAGTATAAAAGGTTTTTCAAATCCTAAAACCTGTGCAATTTGGAGAGTTTGAATAATTTAATAAAAAAAAAAAGAAAAAGCCAACACTCAAAAATATCGACTATGAACATGGCCACAATGTGCTGACTGTGTTTGGAAAATAAAATATTCTTATACATACATAAACCAAACAACTTTGATCTTCAAAAATATAAATGCAAGGTCAATCCTCATCTTTTGTCTTAGTTCCTATTTTTTATTGTTCTCTTTATTTTATAATGTTTTTTTTTCTCTTTGATTCTTTCACCTGTTGCATCTGTCCATGTTTGCCAAAAATAGATATGACCACTTCTAGTTTTCAGCTCTCAGTATTTGCTACAAAATTAATTGGATTCAGAAGCAGAATGATAAAATCAGAAATGTATCTTATCAGTAATTTGAATCTGATGATCAGTTTTTGTTTTTATCAGATTCTGGAATTTAATCCTCTATTTGTAACTTCTTTGTATCTACTATGTTTGTCTATATTTTATATATTTATGACTTTCAAAGAGAAGTATGGACTCCATTATGTGCAGCAGTGGAATTTTGAGACTTGGAATGAACCTGATTGCCATGATTTTGATACTGTCAATATGACCGTTACAGGTAAGTGTAAAAAGAAATGGGATGTACAAAATTAATTTTGTTGTATTATTTCTTATTTTTTCTCCTTTATTTGTTTATTTTGTAAATTATTTCATCTCAAGTAAGGCAGGAATGCCACTGGCATGCAGGGGGTTACAGAGAATGAAAGGGAAAGTGAAAAATGGTTGCTGAAAACATTAGGTTTATAATACCCAGAAATTCATTCACAGATGTCCTCAAGGACACATCATGCACACAGTGGATAAAGGCGATGGTTAGTGACAGGACCCAAAGGGTGTGAGTGTGAGTTCAATACCCAGTTAAGGCAGTGGAGAACTTGGAGAGGGGAATTAACAGATAACTGACATCCATTATATGAACAGTCTACCCCAATGAGCGAAATAAAAGGTTCAGTTCGACATTCCAGGCAGTTGTAAGGCCGGAGCGTTGTAATAAATATGGCGACAAAGATGAGGACAATAGTCCAAATAATGTAAATAGTGTACATAATACCTCAGAATAGAAATATAGACAGACACTTAAAGTTGGGGCAAAAAATGAAAATATCTGTTGAAATGACAGAAGAAAGCCATGTGTCTCAGGATTGATTACAATCATTCTTCAGATTGTGGAAAAAAGTTGTTTCTCTCTGGGAGTCAAGCATCAACCATGTTAATGGCAGGCAGAAAAGGTTCTCTATGGTTGTTAAATGAAAGCATTTTTGTTTTGGAGGCATTAAAATGTACAAACCATTTCTTGCCCCAGTTAAGTCCTTTTCACTTTATTCTTGTTTTTTTTTTTTTTTTTTTTTTTTTCATGGCCTCTGTAATAGATGCCCTTTTTTATGTTGCAAATTTATTCTCTGTTCATTTATTTTACAAGAAAATCTATTTCTGTCATCAATTTTAATTGCTCATTTTAATTTATTTTTGCCTTCTCCTAAGTCAGCAAATAAGGTTTTATCGTTAAGGATTTTTAAAGTGAGAGAAAAACACTCAACTGGAAATTATAAGAGTGGATCATTATTGCATTTTGTATATTTTAAAAAAATCATTTGGAGTTCATTAATAAGTTATCATAGGTCAAATCCCTTAACACATGTTGACAGGCTTCAAATGCTAGTACTGAGAACAAAATATCTTGTTTGCTTACTATTTTGGTCTGAGGTCTTTCTTTAATCAAATTTCCTGTATTACCTCAACCTGCACACAATTGTATATTTGGGCTGCAATACCTCTTTTATACATGTTTCATTGAAGACGACTGATAAAACACTGATTAAACTTTTTATTAACATTTTTTATTACAGTTTTCACATACTGTGTGTAAAAATTGTCTAAAGGTTCTAATCTATTAGCTATTATCAGAGATATTTCAAACTGAATATGTAGATTTTTATGTTTTGTTTTTTTTTTAACTTCTGAACACGGTCAGCACATTTTGGCTGTGTTCATAGTTGATACTATTGAGAGTTGACTTATTTTTTATTATTTTATTATAATAATAATAAAGCCAACTCCACTTCAGTCAATTATTTTACTGTATTTTTGTATGTGAACAAGATATTTCTTATCTGTCTATATCTCTGAGATGAGGTATTATGATTATTTACATTATTTGTTATCCCTATCTTCATTGCCATATTCACAACGTTTTGGCCATTGTACACTCTGGACTTCTTCAGGTGACTGGAATTTCGAACTGAACCCTTTATTTTGTCCACTGCGGTAGATTGTTCTAGTTCCTCATGCCATGCCTCTTCCAGATGTCTCAGTTATTTCCTTTAACTCGACTCTCCAAGTCTTTTTGGTTCACCATTGCTGTAGCCTGGTATCGAACTCACAACTCTTTGTGTCTAGTCACTGGTTCTAACCAACGCCTTTATAACGGATATATGTGAATATGGCATTGAAGATGAGGATAACAGTTCGATTAATGTAAATATTTCTTCTTTGAACTTATTGTGCATAGCAAATATTTCAATGATTGTTCATTCGAAATGCTTTTGGCTAATCTGTTAGTCATTTTCAAAGATATTGGTTGTGCTTAAATGTTGTATTAGTGTATAACAGTACAATCAAAATACTTAGAATGAAGAAACATTTGACAATTTCTACACATACTAAATTCAAAAAAGAAACCTCTTGTTCATAGTCAAGAAAACTACAAATGTGTAGTGTTTACACCACTTTGTCTGCCAGGATGCTCACTAGGTATTGTATCCAGGACTATAAAAAGCAAGGTAAATAAACCTACTCTTTCTCTTTTTGTTCCAAGATGTAGCAGTAACAACAGCCGGACTCTTCGCCTCTGGGGAGATGCTCCCTGGCAAGCTAATTTTTTATTTCATCCAACTATGTGTTGCATGCACACACACACACACACTAAAGAACATAACTGTTTTTCTTTTTCAAGCTATTTGTATTTTTTTTCTTGTATTTTCATGAGCTATGCTGTTCTTCATATATATGTATATTTTTATTATATCAAATGTTATTTTTAGTGAATACTCTTATTTGAGTAGACATGCTGTTTATTTTAAATGGTATTTATTTTGCCTACTGGCCTACATACTCAAGAACATCAACTAAAAAATCACATTTGAAGTAATAAAAAATATGTTGGCTTAAAAATAAAATCTGTTAACTCTAGAAATTGCTTAGTTTATGTTTCAGGTATGAAACTGAACAGATATGTTTTGAGAAAAGTCTGAATGAGTGTCTACTTAAATATAGGCGTCCACTAAAAATAACATTTGAAGTAATAAAAATTGTTGAATTCCTTTCTTTTAAAAAATGTTGAATTAATTTCCAGCCTGTTGGAAGTCTTCCTCTGTTGTCCTGGTCTTTAAGAACTATGTAACCCCTCTGACCCATCCAACTACTGTCACATCAGTCTCTTACCACTCTTTGGCAAAGTCTTTGAGGCCTTAATTAATGCTGAACTAGTTAAGCATCTCACCTCCCATGATCTACTCTCTGATAAACAATATGGTTTCCACTTTGCCTGGTCTGCTACTCATGTGCTTACAGATATCTGAATATGTATACCAAGCTTTTGATAATAATGGCAAAGCTTGAGTTGTTACTCTAGATATATCAAAAGTGTTTGACACGGATATGGTGTTACGAGTCAATTACTTGATTTAATCCAACCATTCCTGTCTAATTGTGAAATGAAAGTTGTCCTGAATAGTTTCTCTTCCATTTCATTCCATACAAATGCTGGCCTTTCCTCAAGGCTCTATCCTGGGTCCTACACTGTTTATAATCTTCATCAATGATCTTCCTGATGTCCTCAGTTCTCAAGTAGTCATCTATACAGATGACACTACCATTTACTCCGGTCTCAATAGTAAATCTGGCATTGCTGGTAAAGTTAACTTAGCCATTGGTCTCAAAAACGACCTCCAATCTGTGGTCGACTGGGGCAGGAAATGGTTTGGGAATTTTAATACATCCAAAATAAAACTGCTATCATTTATTCACCATAAAAATAATGTCCCTGCCTACTATCACCGTGGTTGATTCTCAACTCCACAAGAGTGTCACTCTGCACCTTCTTGGTCTCATGTTTTCCAGACTAGGGTGGAACAAGTACTTTTAATTAATAGCTGCATCTACCGCAAGGAAAGTTGGTACTCTGTCGTACCAGAAGTTTTTTCTTGTCTTGAGTCCATCCTTTCATCTACAAATCTACCATTTATCCATGCATGGAATACTGTTGCCATATATGGTCTTGTCTCCACTGTTCATCTTGTGTTTCTCGACAAAATCCAAAGACTGATATACATTGTGATCAGTCTGAATTGGGGTCTTGACTCCAGTCACTTTCTCATTGATGTAATGTGACTTCCCTCTGTCTTTTCTATAAATATTTTCATGGCATCTGCTCTGACATGCTATTTTCACTGGTGCCCCAACTGCATGAATTTAAGTGTGCTCCTAGGTTGGCATCCAGTCCTACTCTTTCACTGTCAAAACAGTTAAATGTAACTGCTTCTTCTACTTTAACAGCTTCTTCTCTTGCACTTCACAACTGTGGAACTCCCTTCCTCTTACTTGCTTCCCTGATAACTGTAATTTTCAAAAATTTAAATGTAATGTCAATTGATATCTTCTGATGCCTTGATCTCTGTTCTTCTTTTTATCCTTTCCACAATCCCCCCCCCCCCCACATCCAGTCTTTTCCCTTACTTACACTCTCTGTAGCCCCTTGCATACTATTGGTATTTCCACCTTGCTTGGGATGAAATGCTTAAAAAAAAAATTACTCTGAAAGTCTCATCCTCATCAGCAACAAGTTGTTACTCCTCCCACTACAAACTGCTGACCAACAGTAACCACATCCATTCCATCACCATCATGTAGCATCTTTTTGTCACACATGTATTAGAGAGGGATGCTGCCCAAATTCTAAAGTAACATATACATTCTCAGGCTAATGTTTTCCACTGACATGGATTGGAAAGATAATATCCAATTGATTGATAGGTCTGCTGCTTGGAAATTTGCTTCACTGTGTCATTCTAGCTAATTTTTTTCAACAGAATCCATCTTAGATATCTACAAGTCTACCATTTATCCATGCTTAGAATATTGGTGCCACATATGTCTGGTGCTCCTGCTATATGTTTAGAGATTTTTGATAAAATCCAAAAAAATCTGAAATGTTTCTGGTCTTGACCTTGCATCTCAACTTCAGTCACATGCCCATTGCTGTAATGTGGCTTCCCTGTGCCTTTTCTATAAATACTTTCACGGTAAATGTTCTGATGAACTTTCCTCTGTGGAACCTAGTCTGTATGAACTTAAGCACAGTACTAGATTGGTGGCAAGATCTCATCATTTTACTGTTGAAATGGATAGATATAACCATATGTTCTATGCTGACAGTTTCTTTTCTCACACTTTTTGCTTATGGAACTCTCTTCTGATTTCTTGCCTTCCAATTAAGTTTGATCTTCAAAAATTTAAATGCAAAGATAATTGTTATTGTTTGTTCTCTTAAATTTTGTTCTTTTATTGTTTTCACTCCTTAATAATGTTTTTTCTTCTAATGTTATTCTTTTACACTCGGTAACCCCTTGTGTGTTAGTTGCTCTGTTGCCTTGCTTAGGATGAAATGATATTTATTTGTAACTATACTCGGTTGGGGAAAAAACCTGGATGACACAATTTGCAAATATAAATATATTGAAGCAAATTGGTGTCTAGGGGAAAAAAACTGGAAAAAAAGGAAAGAGAAACATCAGAGTAGGGTGGAAAAAATTGTCCTGTGCCTTATTTCCAGCCCAAAGGAAGAAGAAGAAAAAAAAAAAAAAAACCAGTTGAGTAAATAAGATAAAATGTAAAGTACTCAATATGTTAAGTAGAGCAGAAAATAAAAAAAAACCCCTGAAGAGCCAGGAACTACCTACTTAGGTTTTATTAAATGGATCTTCAGGGTAAAATGAACAATACACACACACACACACACACACACACACACACACACATTTTTATTTTGTATATAACCACAAAAAACCTAACAATAATACCTTATATCTGAAGGTATTGAATTAAGGTACCTTAAATGTGCTAAGGTAAAAAAAGAAATTGTAACTTGCCATTGAATAATAATATGTTTTGTGAGGGGTTATGCTACACTTGAAAAACAGATAACTATTAAATTCTAATTATCAAATATCCCTTATTTATCATTGTATGCAAATGCATATAAATTGCATGTGTGAATAGTGTAATCATTATTTACATTCAGACTAATGTCATAGTCTTTGTTGTTATTATTACAATTTTTTAATTACCAGCCTTCTTCAGATGTCTGTTGATCTGAGTAACACTTGCAAATTTCGATCTCAACTCTTTAATTTACAGGGGTAGATCGTTTTAGTCCTTTAGTACTGGTCAGTTATTGCTCGCCCTGTTTACACGGAGTCA
The DNA here is from genome assembly GCA_963932145.1 of Acanthosepion lycidas. Taxonomy (NCBI): domain Eukaryota; kingdom Metazoa; phylum Mollusca; class Cephalopoda; order Sepiida; family Sepiidae; genus Acanthosepion; species Acanthosepion lycidas. The sequence continues at coordinate 119,574,874 of OZ010577.1, read as the reverse complement.
GTTTGCACCACTCAGCCCTGAGATTAAACTCACAATTACTATCTAACCAAATATACTTTAAGTATATTTAGGCTTAGTCCTACGGGACTAAATAATCACAAGGTGAGATATCCCTAGACAATGAGAACAGTCCAACACATAGAGTAAAAAAAAAAAAGAGTTCAGTTTGAAATTCTCTGAAGGTTACTTGGATCGACAGACACCTGAAGAAAAGCCAGATGGCATAATGGCTAAAAAGTTGTAACAATAATAGTCTGCCTGTAAATAATGATAACTCCTCACTGCAGAAATTCACACATAAATTAGCTTTCAATCAAATGCATCCTTTTCATAACATCTCCATCCAAGTTGGTTCAGTCAAATTACTTTCTTATTTTTATTGCTTTTGAAGATTTATCGTTAAGTAAATTGTGCTTGAATGTGTTTTTTTGAAGGTTTCCTTGGATTACATTCCTGAAAAAAAATGTTATTCATGATAAACATTCAGTAAATTTGGTAGCAATTGACAGTATGGGTTATCACACTTGGCTTTGCCAAAATGCCTGTTGGGGAGGGGCACTCTATTAAAAGGCAATCATATTATCTCTCTTTCTCTTTTTAACTCCTGCTTTTAGATGTAGTCTGTCGATAAAGAACGCTGCTGACAGGGCACATTTGCTTGCTTGGTCCTCTGTTGACTTTTGATCTCTCTCTCTCTCTCTCTCACTCACTCACACTATTATAGCTTATTTAATGTTTTATCCTTTCATTACAATTGTGTACATGTAATTCCTTTTGTTAATAACATACTTGTATATAAGTATAAACTGTTGTTGGGGTTATATTCATTGTGTGTTTTTTATTTTTACTGGGACTCGCACAAGTTCACCAATATTGTTTGTGGGATAAATGTTCCAGAAGCCTATAAATATTTAATATAAAATGTCTATACACATTGCAATCAAAGAGGTGATACCTATAACGTAAAGGTGACATGTTTCCATCCAAACATATTATCCTGCAACAACAGTATAGTTTTTAAAAAGAGAAAACAGGATGTAAAACGAAAAATGTGTTGAATTGAGTATCTGTAGTTAAAAATGTAGTTCCTATCACTGTTCTTGTTTTTCTTTTGTGATAACAGACATTAGTTTGAATGTAAATAATGATAACTCTTCATCTCGGAAATTCAGAAAGAAAAGGATGTAATGGTTATTGACAAAAAAAAAAAAATGGAACTGCCATGCTGAGTTCAAATTTAAACTTAGTCTGTTCTCTTGGAACTTTAGGGATTAACTATTCCAATAATTAAATACATAAGATTTCTTATGGGAACATTTTATAGCACATGGAATAATGGGGGGGGGTGAAAAGAGAACATGCACAGAATAACAGACCAATTGATTTGCAATGCAAAGATAACATTTATTAAAACAAAATTAGCAAACGGAAAGTCTAAAACACAAGTTTCTTTTGTTAGACATAAATTGTATATACAATGAAATGTTCATTAATATGTTATAGTGGAACTTTGTTGGTGTGTTTTATGTGAAGCATTTGCAGCTCTTGTAGCTTCAATGTGGAAAGTTCATGTCTGCTGGGTTCTTGAGAGTATGTGGAGAGGATAGGTTGGACAAGTGCAATTCTTTACGTGGCTAAATTTAACTTGGATGCACAAACACTTCTTTCTTGAAGGGAACCATCTTTTGGGATGTATAGTGTATATAAATAAATAAAAAAAATCTGTATGGAAAAATAGCTCCCTTTTTACACATACAGTGTAACCCGGATATAAGAGAGTTGTCTTGACTGAAGAAGAAGTCTCTTATATCCGGGTTTTGTCTATTTTGTTTAGGTAAGTATGGCTCTAATTTGGGACCAGATAAAATCTCTCTTATATCCGGGTTTCTCTTATATCTGGGTCTCTTATATCCGGGTTACACTGTAATACATAGAATGTAACATAATCTGTGAGGGAGAATATTCACTGATAATCTTTTATAGTAATTTTCATTCAAATGGCGGTCCAGTGAGTCACAAGACTATTATGTACATATTATATTTGTACAAGATTATTATGTACATACATTGAAGAAATATTATGACCAAACATATTTTTTTTTTTTTTTTTTTTGTGCCCCTAGAATTTTTTTTTATACACAGGTTAACCTGGAAAAATGACCCCAATTTTTGCTAATAACTTCTGATGTCATTAAAAATTTACTTCACTTTTTGTTGGTGGTATTTATCTAAATTTTTCAGAAGCATTACTGTGTTTTTGAATCTATTTGAAGAAAGATGACTGACATTATATTAAAAGTTTTTCTGTTTTTTTTTTTTTTTTTTTTTTTTTCATTGCAGGTTTCTTAAATTATTATGATGCTTGTTCAGAAGGATTAAAAATGGCCCATAACTCTCTGAAGTTTGGTGGCCCTGGTGATGGCTGTTATTACAAGAAACATCACCATGGACATAAGAAATTTGCACATGCTCTCCTCAGTCATGTGATTAATGGCACCAATTATTTCACTGGAGAAAAAGGTGTTCGCATTGACTTCCTGTCTTGGCATTTGAAGGTCAGTATCCTTCTCTTTTTTTTTTCTTTTCAGCTTTTTTCTTTTATGTACTAAAAATGTATCTCACAAAAGACTCCCAAATAATTTTGTCTGCTCAATTTCACTCAGAAGGCTTGGGTCAACCAGGCACTTTCCAAAGGTGCTGAATGCTGAGATCATCTCCCCAGGTCTATAACATCCCCCATAGTCAGATTCAAACCTGGTTCTTGTGGTCGGAAAGTAATCATTTTAACTTCTTGGCCACATGCCTAAGAGGAAATCTGATGAAAAATTAACATTCAAAATTTTAAGTTTTCACTGAACTTGAATGTCAACCTTTGTGTTATTGGTGAGAAATATACAACTATCTCACCCTCCACATAAATCCCAGAAGTATTTACAAAGTTTGGTGTAGTTTGATAGAAGTTCTCATATGTAAATACAAACTGAAACTCGCTCCAGTTGTAACAGCCTGTGCCACACTAGTGAGGTACTTTTCAACATTTTTTATATATTAAATTGTGTTTTTACTAGGAATACTAACTTCACATTTTTATGAAAACATTTATTCTAAAATGTTAAGTTTTGTTTTATTTTATTTAATCATTTCACGACAAGCAAGGCAACAAAGGTACTAAGACACAGGGGGTTACCAAGTGTGAAAGAATATAATGATTGACATTGCATTTAAATTTTTGAAGATCAAACTTGACTTGGAAGCAAGAAGACGGAAAGAGTTCCACAAGCAAGAAATGTGAGAAAAGAAACTCTCAGCAGAAAACTTATTGTTACATCCAGCCAATTTCACTGTATAATGATGAGATCTTACTGCCATTCTAGTACTGTGCTTAAATTCTTTGTCTAGGTAACATAGAAGAATATTAACAGCAGAACTTAAAAAAGTTATTCAATAATATTTGCCTAGATATGAAAACAGATGTCCTTGCGTCAAAATATTTTGTTGCCAATATGAACAGTTTAGACTATTATTAGTCACCTTTCATTTCTTAATGAATATTTTCTAGTACCATTTAGATATTTACCAATATACACTCATTTGTCACTTTATTAGGTATACAATTCTAGTACTGGGTTGGATGCCATTTTGCTTTTAGAACCACCTCACTTAGCATAGATCTGACAATGTACTGGAAGCATTCTTTTGAAATTTGCGTCCATACTAAAATTATGCTCTATGGGATAGAGATCTGGTGACTATAGAGACTACTTTAATATGGAAAATCTTCCTCTATTTCTAATTTGTGACATGGTGTGTTGTGTTGCTAGAAGTAACCCCTATAGGATGGATGTAATATAGTCATAAATTGAAGCACATAGTCAGTTACAATACCTTGGTAGGCTGTGTAATTTAAATGATCTTTTATTGGTACCAAGGGTCCCAATGTATACTTATTTCTTCACCACTACCAAGAACCATTGATACAAGGCAGTATGAGTCTATACTTTAATGTTTACACCAAATTCTGACTCTACCATCTGAATGTTGCAGCAGAAATTGAGACTCATTAGACCAGGGAAAGTTTTTCCAATCTTTTGTCCAATTTTTGTAATCCTTAGTGAATTAAAACTTCAGTTTCTTTTCTTATCAAATAGCAGTGGAACCCAGCATGACCTGCTGCTGCTGTAGCTCATCTGCTGCAAGGTTCAATGTGTTGTGTGTTCAGCGATAATCTATTGCAAAGAGCGGTCATCTGTGCTACTGTTGCCCTTCTATCAGCTTGAACTAAGCTGATCATTCTCCTCTGACCTCTTTCATCAACAAGTGATTTTTGCTTACAGAATTACAACTCACTGAATTTTGTTTTTCTTTTTGTGATGATTCTCTGTAAACCCTAGACATGGTTGCACATGAAAATCTTTGTAGATCACAGCAGCTTTTAAAATACTTGGACTCCCTTATCTGGCAATAATGAAAATGCCATGTTTCAATTCACTTAAAATTATCTTTTTTTTTTCCATATTCCCTGAATTGAAATTCAGCAGGATGCTATAATCATCTTTAAATGCCTATCTCCATTAAATTGCTGCTATTTTATTGAGTGGCTCGATATTTGCATAAATGAGCAGTTGTTCATGTGTGCTTAGATAATGATGCAGATTATTGATTACTTTGGTCATAGATGACAAAGCCTATCAACCAATATATTAAGCTTAGATTTATAATCATATCTGATAAACACTGTAAAACCCAAGTTTAACGCCTGATGAGAAATGGTTTGTGGCAAAATCCCACAGTCATAAAATGCATACCCAACCAAATGCAATCCTTTCTGTTTCATTAATATGGGTCCTGGGTATGATGATAAACTACATCTGGCAGCAAGATTGAAGTTTTAAAGTGCGTGGAAGCACCTCTTAATTGCTGTTGTTCCCAGGTTCCTGAATGTTAGCACCTGTTAGGGTCCCAGCTATAGGCAAATAGTTAACCCCAAAACTGAGGTCAAAACACTATGAAAGTGTAAGAAATAGGTTTTTATAGTAAAAATACCAACAATACTTTTTGAAAAAAAAAAAAAAATATTACCAGCAATAAAAACTTTGTCAACATTAAATACTCCATTGAGGTTGATATGGTGTAAAACAAAAGAAACCAAACGCAACATTAATATGCATAATGAATAAATATGATGACTATTTGAAAATATGTTTAAAGTTTTTAATTAATGAATTGTGAATTGTAAAAATGAATATTTGTGTAAACTTACAAATAGTTTGGTTTGGTTTGTTTTATGACATATCAACCTCAATGGGTTATTTAATATTTAATGCTGACAAGATTTTTATTGCTGGTAATATTTTTTTCAAAAATTTATTGATGGTAATAATTTTTTTCTTCAAAAATTTATTGATGGTAATAATCTTTTATAAAAATGTATTGCTGGTATTAAAACTTTTTTTTTTTCATTTTCATAGTGTTTTGATCCCAGTTTGTGGGTTAACTATTTGCCCATAGCTGGGGCTCTAACAGGTGCTACCACTCTGGGTCAAGGTGGACCAGGGAACACCAGCAATTAAGAGTTGGTTCCACGCTCTTCAAAACCTCCTAATCAGAGGCCTTGCTGTTGGATGTAGTTTATCGTCTTACCCAGGACACACAAATGTTACTTGAATATATTTAGCACTATATTCCCAATTTGTCAGTGTTGATACTGTACTTAGAAGAGTGCAAAACAAAAGCACCTTTTGAATTTTCTTGGATGAAGTTGTGTGAATTATTAATTCTTGATTAGTGTTTCTTTTGTAGTGATAGAAAAAAATAAAAAGTTTTTCTATTTCAAAACAAAAAAAAAATTTAAAAAAATAGAACACTAAAAGTTGGCAAACCATTTTGCTTTGCCATAAAAAAAAAAAACACAAATAAAATGACAAAAAAAAGAAATAAATGAAATAGGCCAAAAGGTCATCATTCCTAAATGTAGGTGAAGAAAAGGGTGTGGTCAAATGAGTTGCACATGTGTACCAATCAGGGACAATTCTGAAGTGTATTCCTTTGTCTAGAAAAAAAGGATAAACCCAGAAACGACTAGGCAAGATAAATCACTCGGTGTTGAAAGAATTACTACGGTGGAGTCATGGATAGAGGCTTGGATTGAGGAATCAGAGCTGAGTTTGAATTCCAGTTGAATCCATTACATTCACTTATGTGATAATACCCTTGGGAAAGGTAGGAATCCTCTTCTTCTCCCCCCAGCTATGGGTAAATAGCAGGACTGACCGGGTTCTATAGCCTTGGATGGCAACTGGTCTACTGCAGAAAGAAGTGGCAACCTACTGCGGGAAAAAATCTGCCTTGTCAGTTATGTGTCGAAAGTTACATGATTACCTAAGTGTGTATCATGCATGGTACATAACTGAACTATCAACTAAATACTTACTTACATACATACACATTTACAAGGACAAGGACTTTTCTCTCCATTATTATATGCTAAAGGACTCTCTCTTCTCCGCATTATATGCTAAAGGACTCTCTCTTCTCCGCATTATATGCTAAAGGACTCTCTCTTCTCCGTATTATATGCTAAAGGACCTAACCCCCACATAAACTCTACACTTTCATATAAATTTCGGCTGCTTTTCTTTGCAACTCTCAGATAATTTAATTGGAAGCATTCTCTGTCCGCCTGTATGACAGTATTATGCTGAGGATGCCATGGACCAAACATGAGTTATTAGAGAAAAACAGGAACAAAAAGGAAACTTAACAATGGGAAGAGATATTTGAGGTTTCTAGGGCATATAAAAAAAAAGAGTGCTTGGAAAATCTGATACTCGCAGGACAGATTGAAGGCAAGAGAGACAGAGGAAAACAACACATAACATATTTAGTGAGCTTGAGTAAGTGGATAGTAAAACAGGGTTTGAGAAAAATAATAAAAATACAAAATTTATTAAGAGCTACGAAAGACAGGAAATTGCAGAGAGCCATGATCACCTATGTCTTGAAGGGACATGGCACATAAAAATTATTTACTATTAGTAGCTGAATAACAATCTTGGAATTGGCAATTGAAAAATACTAGTCAAGAAAAAAAAATAACTGAAAACACTGTCTAATAAGTTTAACTAATATTATAATTATACGACTAAGATGCGTAAAAATGATAGCATTGTATCAAGTATTAAGAAAAATAAAGAAAAACTATTTGATTAAATTTGAATCATTGTAACTGAGCAGTTTTTGTCACTTAATTTATAAAGCAGCTGCTATTCTTTGAAATCTGCACAGTTTACTCTTAATCATAGAATAGCAATCTTGAAATTGCTATAGGAAACAACTGAAATTAAGATAAAAGAAATACTAGATAAGAATTGTTGTCCTCAGGCCCCTCCCTGGTTGTCCAAGATGTCCAATACCCGCTGCTGATTGAATAAGCGATTGTTTTGATCCAGGCCTTGCTTTATTCCATGTTGATCATAAGGTAGGCCAAAATCAAATTGACATCAGGTATCTTCATATTGGGCTGGTCTGAGCAGGGTGAAGACGCAAAGAAAGAAAAATATAACACTCAAATAAAAAATAAATTCTATTCTTCTATCGTTTTTCATACAACAGTTTGTTAATTGTTGTTAAAGTCTAGGAGTTCACATGTAGATGATTATTGATCCAACCCACTTTTAAGTCAGATGTAACACTTTGTTGACGTGGTAGAGTTTATTTTGCCGACTTGAAGTTTGGCACAAGGCTGGTGTCGGAGGTTCTCATTGGTAGGCAGTCACATAGGGTGTCTTACATCTGGTGGCTAGAGCGATCTCTGTCTTCTAACCTCATAGCATGCATATTTATTGACACTTACCCAAAACTGGTTTGGGTGTGAGATGCAGTGGGGATATTCAGTACTTTGTCTCCCTGTCACAAAGAACCCTTTCTCCATTGTCTGGGTTCTGAGAAATTAATTACTTTCCAATTTTGAAGTATCTCCCTTTCCTCATCGATCTGCCCCACAATTTCTTCCTTCTCTTCTTGGTATCTCCCATTAACACTCCCTAGTGGGCATGGATAGCTCCTCCACCTTCCTCAGTGTTTCATCTGTGCCCACTACCTCGGGCACCCTCCGACCAATGATTTTCAATTGTCTGTCAAAGATTAATTACAAGTTTGTTAATTAAAAAGAATTATCATTCCACACTTGTTGTCGGTGAAGAAAAATCTCTCACATCAACTTTGTATTTCCTTGTCCAAACTTAACACAAACCAGAATGCTTTCTTCTCCATCTGGTTTCGTCATTCTCAAAAAAACAAAAAACAACTTATCTTCGAATTATGTTTTTAAATCTTATCTGATTCTCTCCACTTCTGGTTTCACTGCTAGTACTCATAACGGCGGTCATCCATCAAGTGTCAAAATTATCTAGCATATGGCCAGTCATAAAATTGAGTGTTGTTTTTTAGCTAGCCATTTTGTTCTTGGCTTTTGAGAAAATAAAAATCTTTAATCTTTCCATGATGTACTATTGGTATATTGTTCCTTCTATCGAAAAAAAAAAAAAAAAAAGAATTCACTTATTTACCAATAACAAATAGTGTCACATAATAAGAGTCATTCAATTCTAATATATTAATATTTCAGTTTTCTTATTTGGCTAAAGATTAGATAGTGGCATGTATTCCAGCATGACTCATGAATTTGAGAGACAAGCAATCTTGTCTAAATGGATGGTTGAACAGGGAATGAGGAAGACGAACATTTGTAAAAAATACAATGGATAGTAAGTTGTGAAGAACCATGATCATCCACATCCTGAAAGGAACATGGCATACAGAAGATATATGACTGTCATTATATTTTTGACTTTATCTTTATATGGTGGATTTTTTCTTATCTTTGTTGATTGAATTAATTTATTTTCACAGCATTTTGACTTTGTTTTGTAGGGTGAAGGCAAAGCAAGGCATATACTTGATCTTGAACAGCAACTGGCAGCTGAAATCCATCTAAAATATCCTGCTCTTCAATACAAGCCCTTCTATAATGAGTAAGTACATCTGGCTTAGGCTCTGTTTGATTCTTTTCACTGGACGTCATTAATACTTTGTAGGTATTAAATATGACTAAACAGTTTCACTTAATCTTGTTGTCACAGAATTGCTTCAACTTGTTACTCCTTCTATAGTTTATTTGTATTTGAGCAAGCCATCATGTTACTTATATAAAACTAGTAAATGTCTGATAAGAATATAAATCTAAACTTTCTGTACAGAAAACATTGTCTATTCACTTACTTTTCAATCTACAGCCCTTTTCCCCACAGACATAACATTGCAAGTCTATTGTTACTTTATCACTATTTCTATGGAAAATGTTCAGATGAGAGCTCCATTCATTATTTCTGATCTACACTCTTTACTAATGGCTAGAGACTGGTAGGCTGAGTAGTTTCGGTGATGAAGTAAGATGAAAGGAAATCCTAGTAAAAAATGAATAGTGTGTGTGTGTTTTTTTTTTTTTGTTTTTTTTTTATTCTTAATCTAAAGAATGGTTTTCAACTTGGTCAGTTAAGTGCCAGATGTGATACATGCTTGTGCGATTATGTTCCTTTTGATTCATGACTGACTAGGCAGAAGATTTTCTCGCAGTAGGTTGTCATTTTTGTTGTAGGTATACCCCCATTTCAATAAATACAGTAGTAAATACTGTGTGTGTTAGTCTGCAATTACAGATTCATTGTGGAATTCACTTGACTCACTTCTAGCAGTTGACTATTACTTCTATGCACCGCTGGTGAATCTTATGTGTTGTTTTTGTCCTAAGTATTATCATTCATTACCAACCTTCATATTATTCTATTCAGTAACCTTTCCTAGGTTACAACAACTTCTTTCTGAGAAAGACTAATTGCCAACCAAGGCTATAGGATTCAGTTTGTCTTGCTATTCAACCTATAGCTGGGGGGAACAGAGATGGATTCAGACCTTTTCCAAGAATATTTGTGCATAAGTAATTGTAATGAACCCAACTGGAAACGTATTCTGAAATTCTGTCACTGATTATATTCTGCAACACCATTTTGAAAAGTGTCTTCACAATATAAGAGAATCTAATAATTGTGTGTTTTTTTTTTTTTTTTTTCTTTCCCTGTTTATTTTAGTGAAGCCGATCCTTTGGTTGGTTGGAGCAAACCCCGGAGTTGGCGAGCAGATGTTAACTATGCTTCTTTAGTGGTTAAGGCAAGTATGTCTTTCCCTGATGTTGATCAATGTACACTTAGGTAATTATACAGGATGAGACAAAAGTCACACACCATAGGGTTTAATGGATAGATTGAAGAGGATTTTTTTTTTTTGTGAAGCTATTTGAAATCAGTTGTTTATCAGATGTGCCTGAAAAATATTGAGGAACTTAAAGAAAGAATTAAATATGGATGCAGTAAAATCACAGTAAACTTTCCAATGTGTTAATGAATCATGCAGGCACAGAATTAAAATGTTTTGAAAAAAAAAAAAAAGGAGGACATTTTGAACGGCATATATAATTAAATAACTAGTAAATAAAATTTTCATGTGTCATTATACTTTTAATAAATTATCCCTATGGTGTGTGACTTTTGCCTCACCCTACATAATCAAGCCTTTGAGGAAGGACACAGATGTTCTATTTTGACACAGTGAAAATGTGAATGCCTCTATTTTCCCCCAAATCATTTCTACTTATGCTGAAATATTAACACAATCATTACAATTAACAATTTTAACCCATTAGTGACCATAGTCCCATTTTGGGGTCGGTGGGCATTAATTATAGGTATTAATACTAGACATTTTAGAAACTTATAATGAATATTGGATTTTTGCTTTTATAATAAATGTGTGATTTTACAGCAGGCTTTAATGGGTTCAAACAAATGAATACAGGTAATTTAGAGCAAATTACCTGTCCCCCACCTGTAAACAGATTGATAAAACACTAAGACAATGGTATGGTGCTAGCCAGCCATGTTTGAACTGGCCACTTTATTTTTAGAGAAGAGTTCTAAAAAGGAGACAAATCATGACATCCCTCTTTCCATCTGGAGTTTTGCATAATGTCTGGCTATAAGTTGTTTTTGCTGGGGGGTCTTATGACTCAACCTGACCTTGTGGCCAGAGTATCTGGTCTCTGAGTATGTCTGTTGGTGTTGACTGGTAGGTGACTGACTTCTGGGCTGATAATATTGGAAATGAACTCTGGAGGGGAGCTGGGGAGATCCTCAGTTGGCTAACTGCAGTGTTGTTTCTGGTCTGGGAACGGTCTTCCTTTAGGTGTTGTTGGTTGTGGTGGATGATCTGTCCATTGAGAGTCTGTAATATATAGGAATTTGGTTCCATTCATGTCCTGCATGAGGTATGGGAAGCTTCTTAGTGTTTTGGCTGTGATATAATTTTTGTGTTGATTGCCTTTGGTATAGGTGGTTTGCTATTTCATCTTTCCTTGCCTGATGGTTTGTGCATTTGACTGGTATATTGCTGGCACAAAGTAGATTTGCACACCCGCAAAATCTGATCAAAACAACTAAAAAAAAATTTCGCAATAAGGTGTGAAATTAATTTTCTGACCAATGAAAGGAGGCAATTTGCTAATCTAAAAAAAAGATAACGAGCCAGTGGGAAAAAAAGTCGACAATAAATAGAGAATTTCAAGTCAATCACCAGTCAGAAGGGCGCAGAGATCATAGAGGACAGAAGACTGACAGTCAATTCCATCACTGACTCAACCCGACACTAAGAACCGAAAGTGGAGTAGGAAAGGAAAACAGCAACAACAAATTTACAACTGACTCCAAAACAATTCAACCCGATAAGTACATTTTCCTCCTATCTTTTATTTCTCATCCACACTCTCTTTTTCAACTTAAATTGATCGCCCCTTTTTCCTTTACACTTATACAAAAACAAAAGAAACAGACATTACTCTGCTACTCTGTTGAAAGACAGCGAACACAGACACTTTTGTCAGAATCACATTTTGCTTAAACGAACTAAAGCATTAATCTTTTTTTACCCTATTCACAAGATAATAAATATACAATGTTCTATTTTCTACAAACGTTCCTTATCGTCTTGAAATTTGTGTTGTATTTTGTGGGCAGGGTATCCCGTATTAAATTCTCCTTTTAATCCGGGTACGCTGCACCCTACAAGTGGTGACCAATTGACGTGAAATGAACTCGCAAATTTCCAACTGAAAGAAAAGCTTCAACGAAATAAGCAACACATTTTTTTTTTTTTTTTAACATATAACCATAATCATCAAGACACATAGAAAATGGATACACACACTACGGAACCTATGGAAGCCGCTATAACAATTAACTTACCAACTTAGAACCCAACTAATGTACAAATTTGGTTTGCACAGTTAAATGCAATTTTCAATGCAAAGAAAATTACATTGCAAAGTTCAAAATACGCCTACGTTGTCGAAAAACTTCCCGCAGATGTAGCATCCGAGGTTGTGGATCTACTTAATGACATGCCGGAAGAAAAACCTTATGACACGTTGAAAGCTGCAATTATTAGACGTGTCGGTAAATCGGAGGAAAGAAGGTTACATGACTTATTCAATAATGTGAACCAGGGATATATGAAACCTTCACAGCTTTTAAGAAAAATGCGATCCTTATTAGGAGACAACACCATGTCCGAAGTGGTGTTAAAGAAACTGTGGATGGATAAACTACAAAGACATACAACACAGATATTCGCATCACTCCCCGATGATTTACAGCTGGAGAAAATAGCAGAAATGGCAGACAAAATACATGACAACAACCAAAACAAAAATGTATACGCCACATCACATGCACCAACAGATACAGCAACATTACCAGAAGTTATCTGAATTGTCGCAGCTGTATAAGCAAATGGTGAATCTCAGCTTACAAGTACAGAGTCTGGTACAAGCACAGAAATCTTAGCGTTCTCGTCCAATATTCAGAAATAGATCCTACTCACCGCACAGACGACGAAGTAGATCGAACTCTTTCTCCAGAGAGCAAATTACACACGATACCTGTTGGTATAATTATAAATTTGGAAGAAATGCAAGGAAGTGCACTGAACCATGCAATTTCAATTCTAAAACTTCTCACATTTCTACACAACACCAGGGAAACGACTGTGCTGGCAGCAAATAAAGACGACATTAGCTGCTGGATTAAAACAAGAGAGTTGTCTATTTTACATCCGGGACAGAAGTAACAGATATTTATTTTTAGTCGACACCGGCGCTCAGAACAGTGTTATCCCACCAAATACAAAACAAAAACCTACATTCTCCACATACACATTGCAGGCAGCAAATGGATCAAAGATAGAAACATACGGTGAGATATCACTAACGCTCGATTTGGGTCTAAGATCTTTCCCATAGATTTTCACACAAGCAAATGTGAAAACACTTATCCTAAGAGCGGATTTGCTATCCCATTTCGATTTATCAGTGAATATGGCTACACACTCTCTCACTGACAGTAACACAAACCTAAGAACAAAGGGAATCACCTCAATCTACAAGTCAACAGGAATTAGTTCAGCAATACCAACGGCTAATGGCCTACATGAATTGATAAAAAAAATTTCCTACACTAACCACGCCTTTAACACATACAGATGAAATCCGTCACACTTCTAAACATTATATCACCACAGCTGGACCACCTACACACACATCACCACACAGATTACATCCGGACAAATATAAAATAGCAAAAGACGAATTTCAACATATGTTCAGTTAGGCATCATATGTCCTTCAAATAGCCCATACTCCTCTCCGCTACATACGGTTCCGAAACCAGAAGCTGGCGCATGGCGACCTTGTGGGGATTTTAGGAATCTCAACGCAAAAACTGTTCCTGATAGATATCCTATATCGCACTTACATGATTTCGCCATAGGTTTGCAAGGAACCACAGTTTTTACAAAATTGGCTTTGGTTAAGGCGTACTACCAAATTTCAGTAGCAGAAGAAGACATAAGGAAAACTGCAATTACCACTCCTTTTGGACTCTATGAATTCACCAGGATGCCATTTGGGTTACATAATGCCGCCCAAACCTTTCAAAGACTCATTGATGAAGTTTTGAGAGGATTGCCTTTTACCTTTGCATATATCGATGACGTGCTTATTGCCAGTCGTGATGGAAAAGAACACCTCTACCATATTCAACAAGTCTTCGAGAGACTGGCAAATTTTGGCTTAAAGATAAATGTCCACAAATGCGATTTTGCTGTTTCAAAGTTAAATTTCTTGGGCCATGTGATTGACAAAAACGGAATCACACCTGTCCCAGAGAAAGTAGCAGCAATACTAAACTTTCAGCAGCCGACATCACTGCGTCAATTAAGACGATTTCTCGGTTTAATAAATTACTACCTTGCTGCAAAAACAGAAGAAGAAAAATGAAAAAAATGCTGATTGACAGAGAAGCGTTAGCTGCATTTCAAAATGCTAAAAAAGCGTTAGCAGATTTTACCAAGCTCTCTTACATCAGTGACGATGCTAACTCAATACTTACATTGCCAACTGACGCCTCAGGAGATTCAATTGGAGCAGTTCTACATCAGAAGCTAAATGGTTCAGAAAAGCCAATCTCCTTTTTCTTGGTCAAATTAAACAAAGCACAGCAGAAGTACAGTACCTTCTCGAGAGAGTTACTAGCTATTTACTTAGCAATAAGGCATTTTCGACATCTGCTCGAGGGACGAAACTTTACTATTTTCACAGACCACAAATCCCTCACTTATGCTTTACATGTGAACACAGATAAATACACACCCAGAGATACCCGACAACTGGACTACATATCCCAATTTACATCGGATATCCGCTATATTAAAGGTTCAGACAATATCGTGGCTGATAGACTCTTGCGCTCCACGATACAATCTATCGATTCTGAAACCCTTACCTTCGACCTCATTGCAGATGAACAAAAAGAAGATACCACATTATACAAAATAAAAGCGGACACTTCTTTACAATTGAAGGAACACCCCATCCCATTTGGAACAAAAACACTACTCTGTGACATTGGGACTGGTTATTCAAGACCATATATTCCACCTTCATTGAGAAAAAAGATATTTCTGCATTTTCACAATCTCTCACATCCCGGACACCGAGCAACCGACAAGTTGATTAGCAGTCGTTTTGTCTGGCCAAACATGCATACTGACATAAAAAGCTGGACTCAAACTTGTTTAAAGTGCCAAAAAAGCAAAGTAAACAGACATACTAAGTCCCCTCCTGGGCATTTACTAAAACCAGCGTACTTGGATTTACCTACAAAGGAAAGTACGTCGGAACACTCTACAGCCGTGACAAATACCAACATAAGTGAAACATTTTCAACACCTCCAAACACACCTAAAAACATTACCACAAGATCGGGTAGACACGCACACTGGCCTACTCATATATTAGATATTGAGAAATATTTTCAATATTTATCAATCTGCAGGGGCGTTTATAGGATACAAATCCTATATCATTCCAACAAATGACTAAAAAACACAAAGTAGATTTGCACACTCGCAAAATCGAATCAAAACGACTAAAAACAGATTTCGCAATAAGGTGTGAAATTAATTTTCTGACCAATGAAAGGAGGCGATTTGCTAAACTAAAAAAAAGATAACGAGCCAGTGTGAAAAAAAAAAGGTCAACAATAAATAGAGAATTTCATGTCAATCACCAATCAGAAGGGCGCAGAGATCATTGAGGACAGAAGACTGACAGTCATTTCTATCACTGACTCAACCCGACACTAAGAGCCGAAAGTGGAGTAGGAAAGGAAAACAACAACAACAAATTTACAACTGACTCCAAAACAATTCAACCCGATAAGTACATTTTCCTCTTATCTTTTATTTCTCATCCACACTCTCTTTTTCAACTTAAATTGATCGCCCCTTTTTCCTTTACACCTATACAAAAACAAAAGAAACGGTCATTACTCTGCTACTCTGTTGAAAGACAGCGAACACAGACACTTTTGTCAAAATCACATTTTGCTTAAACAAACTAAAGCATTAATCTTTTTTTATCCTATTCACAAGATAATAAATATACAATGTTCTATTTTCTACAAACGTTCCTTATCGTGTTGTTTCTTCTTGAAATTTGCGTTGTATTTTGTGGGCAGGGTATCCCGTATTAAATTCTCCTTTTAATCCGGGTACGCTGAACCCTACATGGTCACTTTATTTTTAGAGAAGAGTTCTTCAAGGGAGACAATTACAAATCATGACACCTCCACCACAGAAACAGGTGTACAGTTGGCTCTTTTACATTCATAGATTCTAGTAATTGGGGATTAAAAATATCTTGAAAAAATTCCAGAAAATTCCACAAAGCAAAATTGGAAATGAAGTGATCTGTAAATCACTTTACATATGCAAATGAGTTTATCTATTTGAATCTTGTTTACTTTGTGTTTCATTTGTTTGCTACTTGCAGAAGTGGGGGAAGAGGGTGCAATGGCCCTTGGAATGCATCCAACCAGAGTGAAAAAAAATTTAGTTTATATTTAATTTGTATAAAGTGTTTATTTCATGTTTCATCTGCTTTTTAGATATTTAAAATGTCTGTTCTCACATTTCTCAGTACTTTGCCCAATACCCCCCCCACACACACACACTCTCCTCACTTGAGTCTTGGGGACATACAATTAAGGACTGCTTGTGTTGTGTACACATTGTGTGTGTTGTTGTATTATATTTATTTTTTTTTTTCTTTAAAAAATTGTATCAGAAATTGACTAATTATTGCCATTTAATAAAGATTTTAGTGTTTATTTAAACTAAAAACTTTATCAAAATTAGTTGATTTCTGATACAATTTTTTTAAAACTGAACTGTTTTTGAACTGAAAATTTTCTATTGTGAATTTTGAGTTTTATTTTTTATTTTTTTTTTATTTTTTAATTGTTTCCAGGTAAACAACTTTTGACACTGACACTTTTCACAAATATCTCCAGTTCTGTATATAGTGTACATAATTCATTTTTATATCAGAATTTTCTTCATCTTTCTTTCTAATGGTATAAAGATATGGATGATAAAATTGACTTTGCTACAAGTTTTTTTTTCCTCTGATATCTATTTGCTGCAAAAATTATTGGTTCATACATTATAATATGGCAAGCATTTACATCTTAAGTATTATAAGCAATTTCCACATGATGTGCAGCATATATGGGGAGATGTGTCAAGGTTATATGCAAATAGTTTAGCATTTCATATCAAGAACTTGAGTATTTTCAGACTTTGGTTTCTGCACAGGTTCCTTGAAGTTATCTGCTAAGAGACAGCTAAATTCTGTAGCCAAACTGGTTATAAGAAATTGACACAAGCAAAATTAAAAAAAAACAAAAACTAATATTTGAAACATTTTCTATATGTGGTGTCATTTCAGGATGTGGTTGATCATAGCTTTCCACAACTTCCTATCCTTTGTAGCTCTGCTTTCCAGTTTTCCTTGCCTTCAATATGTCTTAGGAGTGTAAAAAATTCTCCAAGTCCTCTTTCGTCTTTGTTTTCTAGAAATTTCAACTGTCTCTTTCTGTTTCTAAGTATAAGCATCATTTTTTTTTCCAAGAATTTCCTTGTTGCTCTCCACTTCTTTCTATAGAACTACATTTCTATTGCCTCAAGTCTCTATATCTATGAGGAGATTCACTGCCATATAAGAGGACTAATATTACATAACTGTCCAGCAATCTTTGTTTCTAATGAAAATTTTCTGTTTCTGAATCTTTTGCTTAGCTTTTGGAAGGCATCTTTCGCTATTCCATTGCATCATTGGATTTCAATGTTACATTTTCCATCCTCTGTTAAAACGCTTCTCTGATATTGTAGTGAAAGAGATAATCATTTACTCCGAAAAAAAGTTTGTGTTCTGTGTGTGATCTGCCGAAGAAAAATTACCAAAAAGTAGTTATCAAAAATCTACTTCAATGACTAGAATCTATGCTAATGTTCTCCCCTCAACTGAATGGTGTGACCAATCAGAAAGATCTCTCGATGAACCAAAGCTGTTGTTTTTCGCTTATAAAGGTAGATTTTCTGAGCTGGGGAGCTGAACACACATTTTTGACTGTGAGAAGTGAAGGTTGGACGTGTGACCCCATTTTGTTGTTTCTACTTTGCTTGTTGGACTGTTATGATGGGCTATCATTTGAACTGCAATTTGGCTACAAGTGTCGCGGTCGAGAAACAGAAGAAATCTATTGCAGTTGCTACTATAAGTTGACAGTCTTTTCTTTTCTTTACTACAACAGATATTTAAGTTTTGGTACTTGATTTTGGTATTTGATTCATAGTTCACATATTGGGATGCTCCTCTTGTTGCTAACTATACATTCTCTCTTATTACAATTGATGATGTTTCTTCTCATTTCCTTCACTACATTCTGTAAGAGTTCTGCAATTTCCTTTCTGTGTCTGATATGTTAAGATTGTGGACATCAATAATGAATTCTGATAAAACTTCTAATTCTTTCAGTATCGTCTCGCTATAAAGGTTTTAATAAGTTTGGTGAGAAGATGCATCCTTGTCTTGCATGCTTTTCTATTTCTGTATATTTACTGATTTCATTTTCTGTCTATATTTGAAACATATATTGCCTAAATTGTAGCTTTTTTCCTATCTTTTTCTGTCCTAATGAATTGAAGATTGGTTATTGTTGATGTTATAATTCTTTTTTTTTTTTTTTTTTTTTTTGTCTAGGTTATCAGTCAACATCAAAATCTTTGTGATTCTCTTTTATTGAACTATTCACTGCTCAGCAACGATAATGCATTCCTGAGTTATTATCCACACCAATTCACTCAACGGACTTTGTTAGCAAGATTTCAGATGAACAACTCCAGTCCTCAGCATGTTCAGTTCATATGCAAACCAGTCTACACAGCTATGGTTATGTTGGCCTATCTTGGAGAAGAACAATTAAATATCAACATTACAGGTGAGTAAGTGGATTTGGTTTCTTAAACCATTCTACTTTTAAAATTATTCAATTTCAGAGAAGAAAAGCTTGATTTTAAGATTATGTAAGGATACAGAAAGTGTTTATCTTTCTTTGTGGGAGATAAGTCATGTGGGTCACATGACAGCCACTTAATGATGTTACTCCACAACAGCAACGAAAGCACCAGTCATTTTTCAGTTTGTATACATAAAGAGAGCTGAAATTCCTTGGACGCATAATGAGGAAGGAAGGCTTGGAAAACTTAACTGTTACAGGACATATTGAGAACAAGAAAGTGGAAAGCAGAAAGACGTTTACCTAACAAGCTTGTGTGAATGGATAGCAGAACAGGGGACTGCACCTTTAGCAAAAGCAGAAAAACTTCTAAAAGCCACGAGGGATGGAAAGTTTCGGCAAGCCATGATCGCCCATGTCCTGAAGGGATGTGGCACATAAAAGAAGACAAAAGGTATTTTTTTATACAGCAATTAGTAATCATTTTATTTTTTTTTCTCTTTCAATATTAGGAGGATTTTTTTGTTTTAAGTATTACACTAATAAAATCTTACTATAATGTGCCATTTATTGATGTTTTAAAAAAAAATGGGCATTGAATCCTAATAATATAGTTTGATTTTTTTTTTTTTTTTTTTTTAATTATGTTTCTTTTTATAGGTGAAGGTTATTTGAAGAAGGAGGATAAGAATTTTGGTGGCCTGGCAACAAGACATAATCCAAATAAATCACTACCCTCTGACAGGTGAGGAATCAATCAGAATAAATTAGCCTTTTTTTTTTCTTTCTTTTTTTTTTTTTTTTTAATCAGTTTCACTGCCATATGAAATGCATGTATGTGTTGTGACATGTTGTATATTGTTTCTGATGCTGCATGTCTATTCATTATATGATTTTATTTAAGACAATATGAAAGACTCGGTTTCCATATTGCAGTACTGGATATGTTTATTCTGCTGTGCTGTATTGTGTTATCCAGGTATCAATGAACATGTAAAATTCTGCTTTGTAATAGATTCTGTCTCAAGATTTGAAAACTGACATATTTTACATATAAAACTATATAATGTGATTATCATATTTTACAAATATACTTTTTGAAAGGAAGATGAACGTATCCATCGTGAATGAGATGTTTTTGCTTTTGAATATTGAATTTCATTCAATTTATGTCCTCACCTGTTATTTTGTCTTGTGGACAACTTATCATTTCGTAGTAATAATAGTCTGGAAATTTAGGGAGTTGATGCTAGTACAAATTGAGTAGATTTATTTTGAGAAATATGTATCAGATTGTAAATATATGTATAGGTTACTTAATTGAGTAGATAGCATAATTATTTATTTATTATTATTAGGCCATCGAATTATTTTAGTTGGTAAATGACAAAACGGGGAAGGAAATCTAGATAAATTAGTATGAGTTAATTTGTAGTGAATGGTTTCGTGAAGTAAATGGGGGGATAGAAGTTATGTACGTGTGTCAATACGTGTGTGTGCGCATAGTGTGGGTGCGGGAACATACATGCAGGTGATTTTTATGTGTGTGATTTTGTTTGAATAAAAGTATAAGGTAAATGTTACAGATTGACCTGATAGAATAGTGAATTTCTTTTTAGAAAGTGCTAGTATAGGATAGATTTGGGTTGGGTACACGCGTAGGTTTAGTTAAAGATTTAGTATTGCTATGGGATTAGTATTTAATATGTAAAACATGGGCTTAAACAATGCAATAAAGATAACCGCTCACCTCGTTATGGATTCCAGAAGTAGTAAATCTAAACCGGATGAAGTAAAAAGACAACAGTATATAGGGGATGAGCGTGAATAGCCCTGTTTTCATTGGTTGACGCTGACTGACATATGTCAATAAGCATGGTTGAAGTCTGGCCTTGCTAGTTTATTATGATTACTGTTTTTTGCAATGTCGCGGTGTGTAGCACGATGCTTTCAAGGAGGCTGCCTGACTCGTCTAGAATCAGGTCGGGGTTGCTGTTGGAGCTGATATGGTGTGAAACCCGAAATCGGCGATGACAACAGTGCATCACTGAAGACCCCCCTTGATGCATCTAAAATGTATGATTTAACTGTTCTGAGTTTAATCCTTGTGAATGCTCCATTAGAATTTAAATTAAAAAAAAAAAAATTTTTAATCTTTTAAAATGTTTCACATTGATTTAGTGAAAAGTTAATAATACAATTTTTTTTTTTTTTATTTGTATTAATATCTTCATCTTTGTTGTCTTTACCACACTTTGGCTGCTATATTCTGCAGCTTTCCTTGGGTATACATCATACCTGGTCCTCTTTGAGTGTTGTCCACTATTATTTTTTTTTAGTTCAGAATCCACAGATCTGGAGCTTTAAAGTTTTTGGACCTCAAATTTGATTTTAGCATGCACATCTGTGAAATGTGTTGTTTAAGTTGAAAAGATGGACAAAGGAAATATTAGATAATTGGACTTGAGGATGAGCAGATAGAATGTAAAATGCCCAATGAAAGCTGCAGAATATAGCAACCAAAGTGTGGTAAAGAGAACAAAGATGAGGATACTACTATGAAAATGTAATAGAATTTTGAAAATGTTTTATCTCAGAGATTTAGACATCTGTTTGAAATTCAGTTTTCAGATTTCTTTGTTATTGTTCAATGCAACAGACCCAGGTCCTATTTATGAATTGGAAAAGGATCCTAATATGAATTGGGAAAACATGCACAAGTTGTCTGTTCATATATATGTCAGTGTACCACCAACATCGAGTAAAGGTAAGGAACTTTTGGCAAAGTTTAACATGTGTGTCTGCAAAAAACAAAAGTTTGTCAGAAGGACATTTTTTTCTCTTGACACTGCTGTTACTGAAGACCCCCTCAGCAATTTTAATTGTTTTATAAAGCTGTTTTTAGAATTTTAAATAAATCCCAAGTATTAGATTTATGCATTCTTTTTTTTTTTTTTTTTTTTTTTTTTTAAAGAATTGATAACAAAAAAATTATTTACAAGAATAATTTTCTGTTTACAAGTTTATAAAAATATGTGAATCAATGACAATGCAATATTTAGTACTTAACACATTGTAAAGAAATAAGTATGGAAACAAATTGCTTGATTCATAAATTTATGAATTAAATACACAGATGGGAATCCAACAGAATAAGATAAAAAACAAATAGGAAACATTTATGAATTTAACGTGTGTCACTTGTCAGAGAATGAGATATGGAGAAAAAAAAAAAAAGAAATTCTGGTATTTTTACTTTTGCTGTTTGATTTTCATTGGTTAATCAGGTTTCACAAGCATTTAAACAAACATTAATAAAATTTATGGTATTCCGAATTCAAGGAGAGATGATGCATCCCTTCAATGAAATGAACAGATTCCAGGTCTAACTGAAAAACCATAAATATTGCTTTATGCAAATGTATAATTCTAGTTTGTCTTTGCAGGATTCACATGATAATGTATATTTGTAAGTTTGTGTGTGTATGTTAAGTTGCGTGTATAGAAACTAGAATTATTTCCAATTTATTCTTTATCTTATAAATTTATAAAAATGTTTGAGCAAGGGAACAAGAAATCTTAAATAAACATGTAACTATGAGTAACTGTAATTATAAATTTTGAAAAAATATGTATTTTCCAGGTAATTCTTTCATTTGTTCTTACCACATAAATTCACTAAAATAGGTGTGAGCATCTGGAATTTTACCTTTTTTTTTCACTTGAGAAATGACAGCAAAAATGTTAAACACTACTGATTTATTACTTTGTTTATTTACAAGAATATGGTTAATACTTTTATTGACAATTCTTGTGGAAAAAAAGAGAATGCATAAATCTAGTTTCATATTTTGGGGTTTTATTAAAATTCCAAGAATAATTTTTTAAAACAATAATAGTGGTGTCAAAGGAAAAAACAACACCTTTCAACACACTACTTTTTTAATTTTTTTGCAGGTATGTATTTTAAACTTTGCCATATTTTCTATCATGTTTAATATTCATTCATCACTACAAAGGGAAGTATGTTTTAGCTTGTATGTCAAGAATTTGTCATGAAATTGAGACATTTGTAAAACAGAACTGTTAATCAAACTGATTGTTACACGAGTTCAACTTTTTTTTTTACTGACCTAGGAGTAGTATACTTTTTTATTTCCTGGCTGAGTTATCAACTTTTGAAAGAAACAAACTTACTAAAAACGGTTTTAAAGCAAATAACCATATTTATTAGTCACAAGCTAAAAGTTAGATGTTAAAAAATTTCTTATTGCTATAAATGTTATTTTGGTGGCTACATGTGTTTGAGAAGACATTTTTCCTAAATTGATGTCTAATGCCTGCCAGCCTAGATTATTAAAAGTCATCATTAAAGACAATCTACTTCTCAATAACCTAGGATAGTGGATGTCAATTTTTACTAAATTGAATAAATAGGGATGTTGATTCAAACATGTTTACCACATGTTTGAATCAACATCCCTATTAAAATAATATGAATCAACATCCCTATTAAAATAATATTTATTGTAATAAAAAATATAGTCTGGTTGAAAACTCCATTAACAGATTAAATTTCTACATTAAAGAGATGATTTTATAATTTGTTTCACACTAATGATTTCATTTATTTTGTTTTTTATTTGCTTGGTTTTTGTCATAACCATAACAATTCAACTGATCCATTGTACATCTTTCTTTAGGTTCACAGTTCATATGGAAATAAGGGATCTTTCTTCATTTTAAGCAGGTATCTCTATTTATTCATCATATAAAGATGGCAAAAAGTGAGTTGCTCTTTAGGGTGGCACAACTCAAGAAATAACCCAATTCTGCAGACATCAAGGTGAATCCATGACCCTAATCTTTTTAGTATATTAGAGAGGTGGTATATCATAGAACAGATCAAATATATTTCAGAATAACAAGTTTATTGACAATGGCAAGTTAAATTTCAGTTGGTGCCTGCAATAGAAGAAAATTCTGGTAAACATACTGAGTAGATTAACTCAAATAGCCAAACCCCTCAATAATATTGTCACACAGGTGATTCCATATTTTATGCTCTTAATTACTCACCAGTCTTTTTTTTTTTTTTTTTTTTTTTTTTTTAAATCCACATCTCTAATAGTTTGGTAGTTGTGACAACAATGAAAAAAAATAAATAAATAAATAAAAGTGTGTTTTTTTAAATTTTTTTTTTATTTAGCAACTCAGCTGGCAGTATGCCAGATGTTCCATTTGACTCCAAGACATATGGCAACATTATTAAGACCTTAGATAATGAAACCTTGTATTTCTAATACTTGGTGATGACTATTGATTCTAATGCAGTTCTTATTTTTTTCTTGGCTATTTTCATTTCATAATTTTAAAACTCTTTTATAAATTATTAATATATCTGTTCTGTTTTTTTAAAGATCTCCAGATGATGGTTTATAAAATCAATAACAACCATATTTATTAGTCACAAGCTAAAAGTTAGATGTTAAAAAATTTCTTATTGCTATAAATGTTATTTTGGTGGCTACATGTGTTTGAGAAGACATTTTTCCTAAATTGATGTCTAATGCCTGCCAGCCTAGATTATTAAAAGTCATCATTAAAGACAATCTACTTCTCAATAACCTAGGATAGTGGATGTCAATTTTTACTAAATTGAATAAATAGGGATGTTGATTCAAACATGTTTACCACATGTTTGAATCAACATCCCTATTAAAATAATATGAATCAACATCCCTATTAAAATAATATTTATTGTAATAAAAAATATAGTCTGGTTGAAAACTCCATTAACAGATTAAATTTCTACATTAAAGAGATGATTTTATAATTTGTTTCACACTAATGATTTCATTTATTTTGTTTTTTATTTGCTTGGTTTTTGTCATAACCATAACAATTCAACTGATCCATTGTACATCTTTCTTTAGGTTCACAGTTCATATGGAAATAAGGGATCTTTCTTCATTTTAAGCAGGTATCTCTATTTATTCATCATATAAAGATGGCAAAAAGTGAGTTGCTCTTTAGGGTGGCACAACTCAAGAAATAACCCAATTCTGCAGACATCAAGGTGAATCCATGACCCTAATCTTTTTAGTATATTAGAGAGGTGGTATATCATAGAACAGATCAAATATATTTCAGAATAACAAGTTTATTGACAATGGCAAGTTAAATTTCAGTTGGTGCCTGCAATAGAAGAAAATTCTGGTAAACATACTGAGTAGATTAACTCAAATAGCCAAACCCCTCAATAATATTGTCACACAGGTGATTCCATATTTTATGCTCTTAATTACTCACCAGTCTTTTTTTTTTTTTTTTTTTTTTTTTTTAAATCCACATCTCTAATAGTTTGGTAGTTGTGACAACAATGAAAAAAAATAAATAAATAAATAAAAGTGTGTTTTTTTAAATTTTTTTTTTATTTAGCAACTCAGCTGGCAGTATGCCAGATGTTCCATTTGACTCCAAGACATATGGCAACATTATTAAGACCTTAGATAATGAAACCTTGTATTTCTAATACTTGGTGATGACTATTGATTCTAATGCAGTTCTTATTTTTTTCTTGGCTATTTTCATTTCATAATTTTAAAACTCTTTTATAAATTATTAATATATCTGTTCTGTTTTTTTAAAGATCTCCAGATGATGGTTTATAAAATCAATAACACTTTTGGAAATCCTTATGATGTCTGGAAAAAAATGGGAAAACCAGATTTTCCAACAAAAAAGCAATTTCAGGAAATTCGGAAACAAGAGGTATGTCAATAATGGATTTTACCTTTTAGATAATTTATGACAAACTTGTGAGAAAATAATTATTTAGGAAATATCTGTACTTTTGTTGAGCCTTTGTAGATTACTGAATAAAGTGTTAGGAAAGAAATAATAGAAAATTGAGTCATGATTGGGATTATATGGTTTGTGTTCATTTTATCAGATAAGTGCCAGGGTTAGAAACAAGTAGAGAGTCCTTGAAGAGACATGGCAAATAAAAGAAGATAAGCCTGTTCATAAGTAGAGGCCTGATGGTGGTTGTGTATTGGCATATTTTCATAGCACAGCTGTGAAGAATATGAAAAAGGATTTCATTAATTGTATAATGTAACAAAGTGCAACAAGGAAAAAAGAAGTAAAAAGTTTGATTTAAGATTCTCTTGAAATCCAAGATGAGTTATCACTCTATGGCAAGCACAGCCTCTAAAAAAATTCTGTAGAATTAGAACAGAGAAAAATAGTGAATTTGGGCCAATAGAAAGTATCAGGTTGAGAAAGATAAAGAAATGTATTTACATATTTGTGCATGTGTCATAGAATTCTTCTTTTTACTTGTCAGTCATTTTTTACATGCACAAAATAAAAATCAGTGAAATACAACAAAACACTATTTGTTGGCTAACACCCAGTGATGGCGCTAGGGTTGCTGGTGCCCTTACAAGTATAATCTTTTAAAGAAGAAAAACTGAAAATTTAGAATAATAAGTGTATTACAATAAACAACTTAATACAAGCTAAAGAAAACCTTCATTATCCTATGTAAACCATTTTTTCCAGATCTGCAAATATTTCATGGTACTTTCTACATCTATCTTCTTTACAAGATCAATTTCTGTTGATGAAATAGCCAAAGAATTTAATCTATCTTGAGTCCTGGACAAGTATGTTTTTATAAGCTTTAGTTTTGGAAGATCACAAACACATGACATGGTGGCATGATGATGCCCTGGGCAACTGCCCAAGTTGCTAGTATCTTGAACCAGTCCTGCTAACACCTATGTTGCGTGCTTATATTTGTGTGGTGGGGTTGGACCAGATCCAAAACAAGAATGGTTATATCCAAGACCAGCAAAAGTCATGTAGAATTATATCAACAGGAATTAGATACAGAACTAATGAACCATT
The DNA here is from genome assembly GCA_963932145.1 of Acanthosepion lycidas. Taxonomy (NCBI): domain Eukaryota; kingdom Metazoa; phylum Mollusca; class Cephalopoda; order Sepiida; family Sepiidae; genus Acanthosepion; species Acanthosepion lycidas. Next base: position 119,547,935 of record OZ010577.1, on the reverse strand, counting down.
GTTTAAATTAAGGAGAGAAAAAGTTTGTTTTCCAAGGTCTTTCTTCAAACATAATCATTTCTAGTTATCTCTTCATGGTGAATAGAAAAGATCTTTTATTTTGCTTCTACATTTAACTTAGTGTATTTAGTGACACATCAGATTCCCCAATTGATTACATTTTATATTACAATACTAAGGAAGTAGGCTGGGTACAAGTATTAGTCATTTACAAAGCCACAAGTATGGAGCACTTGATGAGGACCTAATTATCTACAAGTCCACCTCATGGTCAGGTTTTTGCCCCTTACAATATAAGCACAAATAAAAATAAATTCTTTTAACCCATTAATACTATTTTGGAGTTAGTGACTATTAATGAACTATAGATAGAAGCCTATAATTAATAAGAAAAGTTTTAGAAACCTATAATTAATATGGACTTTTCATTTTACTTTTTATAATTAATATCTAATTTTATGGTGAGTGTTAAGTGATTTTAATAAAAAAAAATTTGTCATATCGACAGATATTTTTGAGACCGAGTATACAACTATTGAATTGATAAAAAAAAAAACAATCTCTTTCACCTACAGCTATGAACTCATACAAAGAATAATATATGCATTTGTAGCTTTAAATATTTTAAGCTACATTGGGGAGAATCCATCAATTTTCTTATTCTGGGTGTGACAATAAACTATATCCACATACTGAGTAAGATGATAAATTACATTTGATAGCAAGGTTTTTGATCAGGAGATTTTTAGGAGCATGGAACCACCTCTTAATGGCTGGTGTTTCCTGACCCGGGGTGGTAACACCTGTTAGGGTCCCAGCTATGGGCAAATACTTAAACAAAAAGAGGTCAAAACACTATGAACGTATAAAAATAGGTTTTAATACCAACAATACTTTTTTGAAAAATTATTACCAGCAGTACAGAAAAAAAAAAAAAATTTACCAGCAATACATTTTTGTAATAAAATATATATATATATATATATATATATATATATATATATATATATATTACCAGCAATAAAAATCATGTTGGCATTAAATATCAAATTGAGGTTGATATGCGATAAAACAAACCAAACCAAACCATCACTTCTCCTGAAGTAAACAATTAGAACTTTGGTAAGAATAATGCATGAGGAGCCCCAAAATGTGTGACATGCATTGGTTGAGCATTTGGTCAGAGCTTAACTAGTGGTTGGACCAATCAAGGACCAAAAGAACAAGGCATCAGTAGTGGGGAAGACAAGAAACTTGGCAATGGATTACTCTGAGTTGTTTTTGATTAGATGTGACATTGTCAAAGCAGATTTTGATTTAAAAGTAAAAAAAAAAAATGACTTTTGTTTCTTCCACAAGCATTTGTTCGTAAATATGCTTTTAAGTAGGTGCCCAAGGGGGTCGTCAGTGATGTTTTAATTTGGTTCATCAGGTAGTTTTGGGTCTTTCAACATCATACTCCCCATCACCAAATCGACCCAATCAGGGGAGATCAACCCCTGATTCCTCCTTCCAACTAAACGCTAACAGCCACTCTGGCCTTTTTAAAGAATAAGAGGAAGAAAGACCACATATTCCGCACATCTGATTGGATGTTTGTAACAACCAATCCGCTGTGCGAACTATCTTTTAAATGGCCCTTAATGTTCCTAAATCTTACCCTTCTCCTTAAGTATTGTATGGTTTAATTATTTGCCGTTTTTATTTTATTTGTACTTTTTTTCTTTTCTTTTGGCGCGGGTACTTAAACTCAACCCTATTATCACATTTCATCGTTTAGCCTGTTTCTTAACATTATTGCATGTTTACTTTTATTGGATGTATTCGCAAAATTAAGATAATTGCCCATAAACATGGCGTATATATATATATATATATATATATATATATATATATATATATATATATATATATCCCATACATACAAAAATGAAATTAAAAATAAAATAAAAGTTCAGTAAGCATTATAATATTCCTTAACATTGATTTAAACTATATCCAAATTTGAAGTCGTTAAATATAATAGACAACGAAATGATCTTGAAGTATATCAAGTATTAACAAAGCTTCATATTATATTTATATATATGTATTGCTTAAAACTTTTGACAATTAAACTAATAAAATAAAAATAATATACAAACAAATATATATATGGTAATGATTGAGGGGAAAAAAACACTATAAATACACTATATACGTGGTTATGATTCCAATTTAAAATATAAAAATGTGAAATGTTTGTATAAATGTGAAATTAAAAAAGGCAAAAGGTCTTACGTTACGTCCAAAAAAAAAACCCCCAAAAAACAAAATAGACAAAAAGGTCTTACGTTCGAATAAAAAAAAAAAATGAAAAAAAATATGAGAATAATGGACAAAGTCTTAAGAGATGTGTCGCATCGAAACCGCTAAAAAGTTAAATAGTAACTTAAAACGTAACTTAAAAAGTACCGCATATAACATGGGTTGAACATAAAAACAACATATTTACAAATAGCACAATTTACAAATTGATGAGATATATTCTTTGGCTGTACTTGTACAAATCAATTTGTATATTTACACACATACTCAAAAAAATAAAATAAAATGAATAAATAAGTAAAATAAAATAAAATAAAAAAAATTAATAAAAATGTTTATAATATTGCCATGTTGCAATTATATTAATAATATTTACAAATTTACCCGACTTGATGATTATTTGTTACATTGATGTCCAAGAGCTATCATGCTTAATCCATAACCATTTTGCTGTCCTTTCTGCTGTATTAGTTATGGTCTATGGTTGGTAGGACTGGGAAGGGTGTCGTATACAGTCTGGATCAGGAACTTTATGTTGATGTCATTGCTCCATATATCCGACCATTTGATTTTTCTGTAAATCATGGATTCCCAATTGGTCCACGCACCTTGTTGCCTTAGTCCTACCATCTTTGCCACCCTTTTCTCCTCCTCGCCCTTGCGTACTTCTTCTTGTATTAAAAGGTTCTTTTCTTTACCTTTGGCTCTGTCCACCCGAATGTTAGGAAAGAACTCTAGGCCAGCTCGTCCAGTAGCTACGGTGCCTAATATGGACTTTTCGCGGAGCCTTTCTTTAGCAACACGCAATGCGTCCTCTGCTCTCCATTTTCTTCCTGAGTAGACTTCAATGCCTGCTCCAGCCACCTTTGGGTCTTTGGATAACTCATACTGCGTTATAGCTCTAATTTTGGTGATTTTGTATTCCTCTACTAGACTTCTGAAAGGAAGTTGCAGAGCATTTGTGTTGTTATATAGAGCCGCACTGGTCAAACTCTTCGGTAGGCCTAACCATCTTCGTAATCTCGTGTTAATTCTTTTTTCTAATTGTTCTATATGAGATGTTGTGAATTCATAAATAGACAATAGCCATAAGATTTTAGGAAGAATGGCATGCTGATAAATCCAAGCTTTAAATCTGCCATGCAAGCCGGATTTCTCAACTCTCTTTAACCAAGTTTCTAGTTTGTGTTTTGTTTCTTGTTTTGAGTAGATATGCAGCAGATAAGAGTAGGGCATCTCAAGGCACTGTAATGGTTAGCAAGCTTGTCTCGCTAAAACAATTACGACCGAGTAGTGAGTTCGATCCTCACTGGGTGACCCCTACTTTCGGCCTTGTGCCACATCTAAGCTACACTTGGAAAATTGCTATGCAGCAGATAAGAATTAAAGGTGAATAAATATTGGTTGCTCTTGGTCATTAGCAGATAAGCTAAAGTAGTGGTTCTGAAATTGAGAATGCAAGGATGATGTTTTTTTTTTTTTTGTTTTTTTTCCATGAACAGAAAAGTTGAAAATTTTTTTTCAGACAATTCAAGTGAATTTCTCTCTGAAAAAATAGTGACAGTGAAAAAGAAAAAAAGTGGTCATTAACACAGAACATGACATCAGCTGAACAATGGATCGACCAAAATATAGCATTTAAAAAAAAAAAAAAAATGATATCAACTGTCTGAACAATATTTGGAATGCTGAAAGGAAAAGTTCTCAGCCTGACAAAGAATATCCTAGAGCTATGAAACAAACATACTGATCCACATATTAAAATTAGTTTTGGCATGCTTGGCACATTGTTGTTTTTAATCTTTTCAAAGAATTCTGATGTCTAGTCATCAAAATACTTATTTTGTGAAGTGGATTGGGCTGGCAACTTTTCAGCATCACCTTATGAACATAATATTTACATCCAGCTCATAAGAATGTTGCTTTTTCCACAAGCAGTTAATGTGTTTGGATACAAAAGTTCATAGTATTTTTCAGCAGTTGGCATTTGAACACATGGCTTCAATTCATGAGACTGAAACATTTTATATGAATTTACATATTCTGGAAGGTGACATTTCAATGTCTTTCTATATGATTTGTGTGTTGATTGTGATTTTTAAATGTTTACATGCTGAAACTGAAAATGGAGGAAAATGAAATGCATTTTCATTATTAGAAGCTCTCTTATTTCTGGAAAGTAAAAAAAAGCTGAACAAACAGCAAAGAATATGTGCCATTTATAGAGATGGTGCCCTGAGAGTATTGATTGTTCATGGTTTCTTTAGTTCAGAAGTACAAATTTTGATCTAGAAGACTGAGAAAATGCCTACAGGTCTGTAGTCATTGATGTTGACCAAATTGAAATGATGATTAACAGTAATCCAGGTCACACAATATGGTATATCACAGAGATATGCTACAAGTGTTGTAAGGCATTTAAAAACACTTGGATATGTGTGTCACTGTGATGCTTGGGTGCCTTATGATTTAACAAACAAAATTTAGTGGTCTGCATTTCTATCTCTGATTCACTGGGCAAACTCAATAAAAATGACCCATTTTTGAAAAGAACAATTGCAGGCAATGAAAAATAGATTGTTGTAAACAATGTGGAGCAAAAAATGTCCTGGGGAAAATTAAATTAGCCACTGTTAACGAATCCCAAAATCTGTTTAGCATCCAAAGAATAGAACACTGTATATCTGTTGGAATTGGAAGGTCATCATATATTGCAGGCTATGTTCTCAGATTAACTGATTAAAAGTAGCATTTAATGAAAAATATTGAGAATTGACCAATTAGAGAAGTGTCCTGTTCCATCAAGACATTGCCAGATCTCACGTCTCTTTGCAGACTCTGCAAAAATGAGTACAGCTTGGCTAGGATGTTCTACTACATCCACCATACTCACCAGACTTTGCATCATCAGATTACCACTTATTTCAATTCCTACAAAATTCTCTTTGTGCGAAGAACTTCAGTTCTCTGTAAGTTTGTAATAAAAAAAAAAATCCTCTTAGATCAGTTCATCACCCAGAATGATGCCAAGCTCTGGGCGAAAGGAATCCTGAAGCTGCCTGGCAAAATGAAGTGGAACAAAATGACCTATATATGGTTGAAATTGTCTTTGAAATTCAATTAAAAAATTCTACGGACTTTAGATCTTGGGGTATTGAGAAAGAGTTAACTGCAAGGTTAGATGTTTGTGTCTGTGTTGGAGATTCTTTCAATTTGAGAAAAGAGGAATAGAAAGACAATGTTCTCTCTGGAGGCAGTGAACTGTCCTGGTGACTCCACACACTAAGTAAACAACTGTGATTTGTGACTTGTATAGATATTGGCCTGAGGGAACAACATTGATGGATAAGTAACTTCAAAGAGAGATTTTCTAATCAGGAGTGCAAATGGCTATATTTTAAAGTATCTCCAACATGACCATGACCTGTTCAAAAGTGCCTTTGCTCAGATTCTGGGTTCAGATATTTTGGTAATATAAATTTAGCTGAATAGTGTGCTAAATAAACATTTCCCTGAATTTATCAGGTTTTGCAGAATTTTGGTAAACACATTAATCTTGTCACCACAACTCCCTTTGGGATGAGAAGTGAGGTAGGGAAAATTCAGTTGTACTGAATTTACTAAATCTTACTAGGCTTATTTTGAGTTCAATTCCTATTGATGCTTTCCTAATAAGCATTTTGTAGGTTCTGGTTAATATTTTAAACCAAACCTCCTCCTACCAGGTTTCAATATTAACAACTTTTCTATATTTTTGCCCACTTAGTATCTTTATTCCTTGACTTAGAATTCTTAACTCTGTCAATACCTCAGGGCCATTGCCATTTTGCATTCAGTATTTTGGCATTTTCTATCTGTATTTTTGAGATGAGGAATTATTATACCTTAATCTAATCAAACTAACATCCTCATTTTGGTTGTTATAGTCGCAGCATTTGAGCAATTTCAAAGAAGTATTAACTTAATCTATTCACACTAGCATCCTCATTTTGGTATTTGTTGTCTATAACACTCAAGATGAGGTTACTAATTTGAATAGATTAATTTAAGACTCTTCCTAAAATTACAGAAAAACACACATTTTGTTGATTAATAGCCTACAATCAAATTGGATTGATAACAAGTTAACTGGTCTCAAGCTTGGTCAGTACTTAGCTTGTGTACTGCTTTGGAACATCTGGTACTGTAAGTGACCTTGTACAATCCAAAATATGTTTTGGCTTTAAATAACCCACAACAGGTTGATAAGCTATAAAACAAAATCAATCATTGCTTAATGAAATTACTGTATTTTATCTTGTAGGGTTTGCAAATGTTGTACCACACTGCTATAAATCCAGGTGTTGTTAATTTACCTGTATTAGGCTTCTCTGCTCCATCTCTGTTGCTTGTTCACATTTGTTCAAAAGCAGCTTCCCCACCAGGTCAGGTAAGACAAACACTTTCTTGGCACTTTAACCATTATTTTGCTGTTTATAGCATTTATTATTTCTTTTTACAAGGAGTTTAATTTTAGAAGATATTAATATTAGTCTATGAATTTCTTAAATAAAGCATTTTTATTATTATTATTATTATTAATGATAATAATCTCTAACTAGCCTTTCATATTAATTATAGTTTTTTATGCCAACTTTCAGATTGTTATTCTATGTGCAACATGAATTGGAAATAAAGAAGTAGATTTGTATCACTTAAACTGATCTGTCCATCTTATTACTAATTTAGTCATAAAGGCTTTAAGTAATGCTCATTAGTAAAGGCCAGTGAATTAATGACACTGTCATGCTAAGGCAGGCATTCAATAAATAAGGTGCATGTTCAAATCTTGCAGGAGTCTTTTCTTTATTTTTAATCCATACTGCTTATTTAGTGGTTATAGAATAAAGATCTGAAATTCACAATAAAATTCAACAAAAATCGGATAAAAAAGGCTAGTTAAAACTTTATAATTAATTTGTTGTTTGTTCAATTGCTGTATATTTTTAATAAAATATTTTTCTTAAATAAGCTAGATAGGGAATTCTTCACCATGGAAAGTCAAAAATGAGTGATTACTCTAAAAGAATTCTATTATTTTAAATAGATCTTAGCACACAATCAATTATTCTGTCCAGTCAGAGCTAAGCATGGAAAAAAAAAATTCTATATAATTAGGATTTACTATGCCTCACTTTGGATCCACTGTGTGTCTGTGTATATATATATATATATATATATATATATATATATATATATATATATATATATATATCTATACACACACACACACACAGTGTAACTCGGATATGAGAGATTTTCTCTGGTCCCAAATTAGAGCCTGTGTTAATGTATATAAATTAGACCAAACCCGGATATAAGAGACTTCTCCAGTCCCGGCAACTCTCTTATATCCGGGTTACACTATATATATATATATATATATATATATATATATATATGTGGTGTAGTCCCTATAGCACAGTGGATTGAGTGCTAATCTTTTAATCCAGAGACCAAGAGTTTGACTTCCACCAGGTATGTTTACTGTTTCAGCATAGTTGCAGTATAAACCACAGGTGGGCTCTGTGGGATTGAAGAAACACAAAATGTGCCTGAGTGAGCATCTGAATTAGGGATTGGCTAGACGCCCCTAGTAGACGGGTATCCTCGAATACGAGTGGCCAGCTATAATATATATATATATAAACACACACACACACACACACACACATGACAAAGTGAAAAAAGGCTTTTCTGTATCATGTTTTGCCTTTTAAGATGTCATCAGATTAAATTTGTTTACGTTGGTGTGACTACACATGCACAGAATGAGAGATACTGGGAATTCTAAATTTTAAATTATTTTTCTTTATTTTTAACTATTTTCAGTATATCATCTGATTTAATTTAGATTCTTTTTTTCTTTTCATTCCATCACTTTTGTTAGTAGGTATCCTACACTGTGATAATAGAAGATCTGCCAGGAATGGGAAATATTGTAAGAACCTGGGTGCAAATTTTCCTGTGGACAATCTAGCATTCAAGGCACTCTCTAAGCATTTTTGTCTTAGTGAATTGTTTTCCCTTCTGATCAGATTAGCATTTTTTATATCAATATTGTGGTCAGTCTCTTTGCGATGAGCAACTAATGCATTTAATGTGTTGTTTAAAATGTCCCTTTTCTGTTCATATAAGCTTTTATTTAAATTCCATTAGGTTTCTCCTATGTATTTTTTGTCACAATTATTACAGGCAATAGAGTAAATTCCTCCTGCAAGTTTTAGCTTCTTGTTTTGTTTTGTATTGACTATTTTTTTTAGTTTTATTGGTTTAAAAGTAGTTATAGCAAATTTTATGTTGAGTCTAGATAAATTATTTTCACTTGTACTTGTAATAGTTGCTAGGACAATATATTTTTGAATTAATTAGGTTTGTCAGGAGAGGACATTTTTCTATTTGGAATATTTTATGAGCCTTTTGTTTCACATTGAATATAAGATAATTACGGTATTGAACAAGCTTGAAAGTGTGCATGTATAGTTGCACCAATGTAAACAAATTTAGGCCAATGAAATCCTAAAGGATGAAATGCATTGCACAAAAACTTTTTTCCACTTTGTCATACATCTTCCCCCACACAAATTGTTCTTGAAATATAAAAATTTATATACTATTATCATACATATATAGTGTATTTTGGGGAGCAATCTTTCTTTCATGCAAGCTTAATTAAATATGACAGACAAGGTGATTTGATTAAATTTTTTATACAATTTCTCATATGATCTTATAATTTTTTTCTTTTCCATAGATACATTAGACAAAAATGTATGGAGGAAAATGTTTGGAAAAATAAAACATTTGGACAGTTTTTGTATAATTTATCCATGGAAAAGAAAACAAAAAAAAAAAGATAATATGAGAAAATGTATAAAAAAACTTAATCAAAGCACCTTGTCTGTCATATTTAATGGAGCTTTCATATATAATATATATATATATATATATATATATATATATATATATATAGTTTATGAAAAACTAGGTAATCTGTATGGGTAGAATTAATTTATTTAAATTATATATGGGGTCAATAAAGATTCTATACAATTACTTACAATAACAATTAAGACAAAGCAATTAATCAAGTCCAAAAATTTATTATTAAAATGGTTCTGGTTAATAATAATAAAATGGTATGGTAAACAATAGTAACAAATTAATTACCAATACTGTTCGTACTAAAGGCCACCTGCTTCATTGCTTTGCTTTTTTATTTTAAGTAACTGTATAGTGACTTTATTGCTACCCTGTGTGTGTGTGTGTATATATATATATATATATATATATATATATGAATGGCTTCTTTTCATTTTCATCCAATTTCTTGTACATCAGTTACATCTGGAGTTTTATCAATTCACAACTTCCTTGTATTTTGTTGATCTATGAGGGAAACTCTTTATACTTCATCCAACCATTAATACTTGACAGTTTATCATATCAAGAGATTATTCTATAAAAATAAATTCTTATTAAATGTCATTCTATGTTTGTTCTCTCTCCAATTTGTTGTTTATCAACAGATGCAACAGATGTTGTTTACCGACAGATGCAAATTTATGAGGATCCAAGTGATTTGCTAAATGCAAACAGAAATACAACTATATATCATATAAATGCAACTGAAATTTGAAACAATAGTGAAAAATTAATAATTGCTGACAATGACTCTTTTAATAATAGTAAAATATTCAAGATTATATTATTTAAGTCTGGAAATGTTGTTTCATAATGTAACTCAGAACATTTCAGACTCTGAAATATCTTTACTGAATTGGGGGTCCAAAAATAGAGTTCCTATCTTAATTTTTACAATTCATTGGAATAACCCAAAGATATTTTTCTTCCTAAAAAAATTAGTTTAAATTTATTTTGAAAGTTCTGTATTATTTATTAACTAGCTGTTTATGTAGCCTGTGATATCACAGGTAGGATTTATTAAACAAGTAAATTAAGACTACATTATTCTCTCTTATTATTGTGTAAGCAGTAACACAGTAAAATATAAAAAATATAAAGAAATAAGCAAATGCCAAAATCATACTTTTAATATGAACAGATATTTTGAATATAATTTGAAGTTGATTGTTTATTACTTAGCTTTTTTTTTGTTTAGCTGAATTTTTGCCAGTGCCTCCACATAAAAATTTATCATGGCCCACTAATGGTGTATATTGACCTTACAAGAAAATATAGATTGTTCACAGGGCTGTTATTAGGTTGTGCAAAAATAATGACGTAATAATGTCGTTTTTGATGTTAAAAAATACGTCAAAAAACGACATTATTACGTCATTATTTTTGCACCAACCTAATAATTAATGAATGAAAAATCCCCATGATAATGATTTTTAACATAGAATTTTGCAATTTTCTATTACTTTGAGAAAGTTTTGGTACAGTTTGAATGTTGTGCATTAAAAATCAGGAAAAGAGGCTTTATAAATGGTTAGAAGATAATGCAAACATTATGACTAGAATATGATTATTATTTTATGTTCATATAAGATACAGAAGAAATAAATTATCATTGGTTAAGAATTAATGCAAGTGTTACTGATAGAACAAAATTATTAAGTATAGAAATGAACAGGTTAGTGTAACAAATAAGACCCTACACTTTCTTGAAAGTAAAAAGAGAAAGATGTTCCTTCCTTTTAACTTTGATATGTTTATGTATCTATAAAACTAAATAAGAAAGAGAAATATTGAAATTCCAGAAATCTTTGCTGACATTGAGATCATTTTTGTGATTCTTATAAAATTAATTACCAACTATACCTACCTGTTGAATTTCTTGGTGTTATTTCCTTACAGGTCTTTTCTGTTAGAGTACAGAATATTACAAGGAACCAGGTATTGGTTGTATGGTCTGACAGGCTTATTGGTAGCAAGTAAGTTATTCACTTCAATAGTAAAATCATTTTGACAAATATAAATGTTAATTTCATTACTACATTAGGTGGTCAAACATGAAGAGAGAAGTTTTGACATAGGGCAATGATTAACAGAGCTAGTAATTGAGTAGTGAGTTTGATCCTCACTGGGTGCTCATACAAAATTTTGACATTAAATAATCCAAGAAGGGTTGACATGGTGTAAAATCAATTAATGTAACTGCATTAAGGCATCTCATTTTAGGGTTAGCAAGCTTAGTTTGGTTGAGATTTACTACAAAGTAATTGATACACACTGGGTGCCCCCATACAAAAATTCTACCTTTATATAATACCTGTCATTAAATCAATTGATTCAAATCAACCTGAAGATGCAGATTTTGTTAATATTAAAAGTTTAATACTTTTAATTTGTTATCTGTCTTTATAGCATAGAAATGAATACAATATGGGAACCAGTAATAAGGAGTGCCAGAGAAAAGCGATAATAACAAAAGTTGCAATATGAGCTCTGGTAAAAACATGAAATGATAACAGCAAAAATTACAATATGAGCACTGGTAAAAAATGAGGCTGAAGACATTCGGTTTATAATACCCAGAAATTCATACACAGATGTCCTCAAAGACACATGGCACAGTGGATAAAAGCGTTAGTTAGATCTCGTGACAGGCCCCAAAGAGTGTGAGTTCAATATCTGGTTAAGGTGGTGGAGAACTTGGAGAGGGAATTAAGCAGGCGATAACTGATAACTGACATCCATTAGACATGGCATGTGGAGTGAGTGAAGTAAAGGGTTCAGTTCGACATTCCAACCACCTGAAGAAGGCTGGAGCATACAACGACCGAAACATAACAAATATGGTGACAAAGATGAGGACAATAGTCCGAATAATGTAAATAGTGTTTTAATTTGTTGACTGCATATTACCCATAAAAATGACAGAATTATTTACATATGGATCAGCACTTCCTTGGATCATATTGTATCAGAGTGCAACATGTAAAAATATGTATCTGCCATATGCTTAGCATTTGTGCATTATGTGAAGTTATATATATATATATATATATATATATATATATATATATATGTGTGTGTGTATTTGGGCAGCAATCCCTCAGCAATTTACTCCTTTATTCAAGATTCATTAAAAATGACTAACAAGGTACTACAGTTAAATTTTTTTTTTTTATTTAATTTTTATTGTGTTCTTATAATTTTCTTATCTGGGCATAAATTATGTAGAAATTGTCTGAATATTCTGTATGCCCAAACACTTTTGGCTATACTTTTAGCCATTATCAAGGATAATTTTATTTTTTACTTTTAACAATATATGGATTGTTTTATGTACATATCTTGAGTTATGGGAATGTTTTATTTTCCAAACATGGTCAGTGCACTGTGGTCATGTTCATAGTTGATGTTATTGAGTGTTGGCTTTTTTATTTTTATTTTTATTAATTAATAATGCTCAACATATAGCTGAAAGCTATTTTTTCCTCCAAGTTTTTTCAGGACTTTTCAATGTTATCAGATATTTAAATGTTACTTAATTTAGAATTAAGAATTTAAAATAAGATGTTCTCATAGAAACTAGATTGCAAATAAGGCATTATGCACAGAAGGTAAAGAACATTTTGAGTGCAGATGGTCAGTACAAAAATCTTGGAAAAGAATTAAAGAAATATGGTGGTCTGAAAAAGCAGCTGAGCTTCAAGTAGGTTTTGAGGAAAAAAAATAATAAAGAAAGATCTTTCTATGAACATGTAAAACATGTGTATGGTCTGTTACCACATGAAGCATCCCACATCTTGTCAGCTAACAGTAATACATTCTTCTATGTGCTGTGTTAATTCAGGACCTGTCGGATCATGGCTCTCCCTTTGCCAAGCCCCCTACCCCTTCCCACAAGCTCATTGGGTAGGTGGCTGCTGCCTTTGCCTACCTCTCTTGTCCTCGATATACTCTGGGAAAGTTAAGTTTTCTAAGCCCTCCTACCTGATTATGTGTCCAAGAAATTTCAGTTGTCTCTTTCAGATTCTGTGTGTGTGTTCTTTGTTTTCTTTAAGACTTCTTCATTCCTCATTTGTATGGAATTCTCGGTATGCACATTTCTAGTGTTCCAGTTTCCTCTTGTCCAATATTCACTGCTATATATAAGGACTGATATCTATATATCAATTCAACACCCTTTCCCTTGTTGCTAACAAAAGTTTCTTTCAGAATGCATTCACTGCTATATAAGAGGACTGATATCTATATATCAATTCAACACCCTTTCCCTTGTTGCTAACAAAAGTTTCTTTCAGAATGCATTCACTGCTATATAAGAGGACTGATATCTATATATCAATTCAACAACCTTTCCCTTGTTGCTAACAAAAGTTTCTTTCAGAATACATTCACTGCTATATAAGAGGACTGATATCTATATATCAATTCAACACCCTTTCCCTTGTTGCTAACAAAAGTTTCTTTCAGAATGCATTCACTGCTATATATGAGGACTGATATCTATATATCAATTCAACACTCTTTTCTTTGTTGCTAACAAAAGTTTCTTATCTTTCAGAATGCATCTTTCACTAATTCAATACATGTTTGGATTTTGGTATCTCGTTTTCCATTCTCTGTTAAAACCCTTTCCAGATATTTGAACTTCTGTACCTGCTTGAATGTTGACATCTCCAGTTCATAGTCCACATCTTGGGCTTTTTCTCTTGTTAACAACCATACTTTCTGTCTTCTTACAAGTGATGGTTAGTCTTTTTTTTCCTGCTTTCCTTTACTACCTATCTCGGGGGTCCTGTAGTCTTCTTTCTGTGTTTGCCATTGATTTGAAAAAAGAAAACAACACTTTGCTTGTTGATGTTACTCTGTTGACTTTCCACACTACCTTAAACAAAAGAGTAGGAAATAAACTCCAATCACTACAAGAGCAATAACAGTGGACTTGATGTTTATTTTCAGAAAAAAAAATGTTTTAAGAGAAAGATTTTATAAATTACAACCGTCACTGTTTAATCAATGAATGCCTCGTATTTCCTGTATACAAACAGCTAATTTCATCATTACCATTTAACTTCTCACCAGATCTCAATTATGAAGTCATTAACTCATTACTATAAAGACCAGAAATAAACTGAACTTAATCCAGTATTAGCAAATGGTCTTAAGAAAAGCTCCTTGTACCAATGTAACACCAGTTGGCATTCACAAATTTGGAGGAAATATGAAATATATTGGAGGATAAACACAGCAAATTTTGAACACACACACACACACATATATATATATAGAGAGAGAGAGAGAGTAAAGTTAACAAATTCATAGGTATATAATCCACATGGACCCTAGTAATATAAGATATTAAAAGTGATCCACAAAAAGAGCTCAGTGTATTTGGGTGGTGCTGATGATAAAAATTAAAATTTCAACCAATTGTTAACTTGATATCCCCTTTTCTTCGAAATTAGCTTTTTTATAGATTTTTTTATTTTTTCTACCAAAGAAAAAATGCGGTTACTGATAAACATAAATTTATTGACAAAAATTGTTACAATTATTATTGTTGGCTTTAAAATGAAAATTGGGATAATATCTTTATTTTAGAACAACAAGTACATATTTATTATTTATTATAAATCACTAATGAGAAAAAATATTTTTGTTTAAACGCGTTTATAATACACCCCCTACTATCACCTGTAATTTACAGTAAAAAAAAAAAAATGCATATTATTTTCAAGAAATTATGGTATATGATAAAAGATATAAATTTTTTTTTTTCCCATAAATATCCTTGTAAAATAATGGGGAGTGCATCTTATCTTATGTGAGGATGCATGTTATGCAAAGGCAAATAAGATAAATCTTTTTTTTTTTATACTTGGAATAGCTTTAGCTTATTTAATTAAAGTAAATATAAGATTTATTTAATTTCATCTGGACTTGCTATATTATTATGGTTATTGCAAACAAGAAATCTTTTTTGTGCACAATTTATTAAAATAAATTTAGTGTAGGAATCTTAGTCTTCTTTTTTTTCTTTCTTTCTTTTTTTTTTTTTTTTTTTTTTTTAATAAATATTTCGCCCCCAAGCAAGGCAATAGAGCCACTAAAACTCGAGAGGTTACTGAGTGTTAGAGTATATGAGAAGAAAAAAAAAACACTATTAAGGAGAATGAGAATATTAAAAGAACAAGAATTAAGAAGATAATGATTGGCATTGCATTTAAATTTTTGAATTAACTGGGAAGCAAGAAGCCAGAAGAGAGTTCCACAAGCAAAAAGTGCAACAGAAAAAAAAATTTTGGGAGGTATTGAAATTAACAATCTATTCCTTACCCCAGTTAACAACAGAAAGTAGATCATTTTTTAGATCAGCTGCCAATCTTAAAATTTTTCATTTAAAGTTAATTTAATATGAAATTTTTATTCCTAAAAGCAATACACTAACTTTTATTTATTTTCTCTAATCTTTATTTCTGTTGAATTTTTACCACAGTTCTTATACCATAATCTAACTTTCTAAACTGCAAAATTAAATAAAAAATGAAGATCTTGTGGGGGATTCACTTACATCATAGCAGCAGAAATTAGCTTTGTGCTCACTGAGATAAAAGCATACTTGACATGAAATGAAACTTACACAAATAACAGGAATTGTATGGTAAATTGTATATTAATTTCATGCAATTTATATTTTTGTGTGTATTAGTGTTTATTTTCTAGGTTACATTTGTTTTATGGTACATGTGATAAAAGGGAGAAATTTATCCCATAGTATTACAAGCCATATCACAGTGAATTTCGACATGTGTTGCCCATAACAAGGTTTGTGGTGAAGAGATTGAATTTAATATCTTTTAGTGGGATGTCTGTATTTCCAGCAGGAACATTTTTTGTTGCATGCTGGGAGTATTTTTATAATTTTTATTTTTTGGGTTTTAAACAAAATATTCTAATGTTAATATTTTATTTTATTTATAATTTTCATTATTATTTTTATTTATAATAATAATATCCCTCCAATCTACACTAGGCAATATGCTCTAGTGAAAAAAAATGTGTAATTTTACTTAATATAAAGAAATAATTTATTAATCAAAATTTTTTTCTAGTCTTTTTAAAAATGTTACAAAGACAAGAAAGTTAATTTTAATAATTGTTGTTTAATTTTTAACACTTTTTTTTTTCCATAACCTTTTCTTTGATTCTGTTTTTACATTGTAAAATTTACTTAAAAATGTTATTGTGGCATGGAGTTAATGTAATATTTTTCTCTGATTTGTTATTCATACCAAATATATTGATAAAATTGAATTTTTATAAACAAATTTGTATTTTTCTATCTCAAAGGTATTTTATAATGCCTTTTGTTGCCACCTACACCTGGTGGTGTAAACATGTTTTAGTGGTCCAGTCATCAGGGTCTTAGAACAATATATTTACCATGGAGCTAACTTTGTGCTGGTCAATGCTAATGCTGATCCAAGCAGGTTGTTGGTCACTAGCCTCTTTGATCCACACCAACTCTGCTCACGCTGTGTTCTTGATCTCAGAGCAGTGGAAAATCAAAAGTTGTAGTCTCACAGCAGTGGTTCAAGCCGTGGCAGGTGCTATTTTAAGGAAAAAATATCTTCACAATGAAAAATAAAACAAGGTTAATCTTCAATTGGTTTATATAG
The DNA here is from genome assembly GCA_963932145.1 of Acanthosepion lycidas. Lineage (NCBI taxonomy): Eukaryota > Metazoa > Mollusca > Cephalopoda > Sepiida > Sepiidae > Acanthosepion > Acanthosepion lycidas. The sequence goes on along the minus strand of OZ010577.1, from coordinate 119,530,989 downwards.
CTCTTGGTACAACAAAAATTAATCCTTCCAGCTTCAATCTCTATAGTGACACTGGGCTTTGTCTAAACTTCTGGAGTAGCTGGGTTCAAAGCCTTAGAATCAGGAAATCTGACTGGTAGCTGCCATGGATTTCAGAGACACTTGATGCAGGATCTCAGCCCAAAGTCTCTGAGCTTCCCAAAGTCATCTGCTTATATGCACTTTGAACCAAAAAAAAGCATGGGGCCAAAGGGTTCTGGGGATTTGGTGATTAATTTCAATAAAAGTTTTCTTTGTTCCTTCTTTCTACTTTCTTAATCACCTTTCCAAATTTGGAGAATTATCCACCTTCCTTGAGAGTCATCATAGGGATTACTCTTCCCTTAACTCTAACCTGCTTCACTTCCTATCTTGCACCACTACTCTGCACAGGTGGAGTTAAATTCTGCCCCTTCCTCTTTCCTTCTTGGCATTCTAATTCTACCTATTTAATTTAATTTTTAAAGTGCTTAGGAAGGGGTAGTTTATTCTCTACATTAATTTCAATTCTCTGGTTCCTTTCCTGGATCCACCTGTCCAGCAAAAACATAAACCACCTTCTCACCTTACTTAAATTCTCAACAGAGATACTCTGTTTTCCATCTTTTGGCTGGTCACTGTCTTAATGAAAACATAAACAAGATTACCTGCCTGTTATGACTGATTGACCTTTGGAGTGGGTTCATTATTTGTTTTCATTTCTCAGTTCGTTTTTGCTTATGAAAATATAATTCCCATCCTGCTTCTCTTTTAGCCAATGACATGTTTTACTAATTTCCCAAGAAAGAGTTAAAGCCATTTCCCAATTTGCTTTATCCATATTCCAGATTTTCGATAGATAAAAAAAGTAAACACTCGGTGCATCATTCCAATTCATAGGGGTCAGGCAACCCAGATGGATCTTTCTTCCTCCTGAACCCCTTGATGTTTTGTGGGGCCATTTTTTAAAATTTTTTTTCTTTTCAGGGGGGTGCAGAAGTACTAATTTCAGTAGCTTTAATTTTTTAAATTGTATTTTTCTTTCTGAACAGTTCATTTTTAAGATGTCTTGGTAAAATCATTCTTTATTCTGAGATCATCCACTAAGGAGGATCTCTGATTTTTTTTAGTTTTTTTTTTTTTTTTTTACTAACCAGAAGTACAGGGTTACTAATTAAAATAAAATTTCTAGTCCCTATTTTTTTTACATTTCTAGAAAGATAAAACCAAGAAAATGATTGCTTAAAAAATAAAATGTCTAAAGATTCGACACATGAAAAATTTTCCCAAAATCTGAAATACTGTTTTTAAAACAAATTTTTAAGGTACTCCCATTTGTGTTGTGATGGAATTTTTGTAAAACTTTTTTCCAGCAGAGATACATTGGTGATTAATCTTTATGGAAAGGTAAACATTTGTTACTTAAACATTTTTTTCGAGTAAAAAACGTAAGTCATGAAAATATTGGTGGTTATTGCAAAAAGATGAACTTTTTCTCAGATATTTTTTAAAATAAAAAAAAAAAACTATTCATTATAAAAGTAAATAATGAATGCGACTGAAATTTTCATTTAAATTGGATAATTCCCTGATTATTGGTAATTTAAAAAGTGTGCTGCTCCCCACCCCTTTTTTTCTGTGGCCCCCAGGTTAAGAAACTTTGAAATAGACATGTAGTAGAGAGTGGGGTGTATCAAAGTTTCAGGTGGTAGGAGACCCTAGTGTCAGCCCTCCTTCAGTTTTACATTACCAGGGAAAATGTTATCCATTCTCCCTATCTTCCAGTTTAAATTTCATTTTGGGCTTAACCCTTTTTCTGCTTCGAATTAATGTTTAACCACCTCACACCCTCAGTCTCACAATTTAAAAAATGTTCAAAAACAAAATAAAAGCAAATGTACTATTCTTGTACTACAAAATTAATGAAAGTCATTTATTAAGATTGTTTAGAACATTTCTTCCAATCTG
>OZ010577.1:119306524-119524024 GCA_963932145.1 Acanthosepion lycidas | reverse complement strand
TTGCCTCCTTTTTTTTTTTTATTTTTTTTTTTACTTACTAGCAGGAAACGAAAACTGATCAGTTTATTTTGTTCATATAGGATCTTGTGCATATGCAGATTGACTCGTTTAATACATGCCTTGGAGATGCTGATAAAGGGCGAGTTCATGTCTTTTTTTTGGGAGGGGGTCAGCTGGGTTCCTTTTATCTTCACCTTTTGGGGTTAGTGACATCATCATCCCTTCCTTCCTCAATCCAAGAAGTTTCATCTGCAGCAGGAATTACTGTCTCCATTACAACCAGCAACCACAGAACCGAGTGAAAGATTTCTTCACACTGAAATACTGCTTCAACAAGCTAGATGTTTTGCAAAGAAAGCAGTTTTGCCTTTCAAGCTTCTTGTGGGAGCCGAAATTATTCATATTTAAATATCTGGCAGAGTAAGCCGAGATTTTAAAGTGTAAAATATAAAACCCATTATTAAGACCCTTAGTTGTAGCATGAAACACTTAAAAAAAAAAAACAACAGCTCTGGTGAAAAGAGCAGAGATAATTTTTTGTTCTACTAGTAAGTACAAAAAATCATTTTGTTTACATGTTTGATGTTAGATAGTTGGATAATCCTGTTTCACTTAAACCTGTTGTTAGTGCAATTCAATTATCATTCATTTCTGTCCACATCTAACAGTTGTTCATATTGTAAATAAAGTTTCTCTTTCTTATTTCTATAAGCAATGAGTGCTTTTGTTGCTGTTTGTTTTTCACTTTCTTTGTTTACATTAACCTTCATATCGGACTTGTTGTCGCTTGTTCTTGAATGCGAGGAATTTCTCCATCAATCATGCACTTATAAGTTGCTATTGCCTACATTTTTTTTTTTTTTTTGTAGTATTATTGTCAGTGGGAATTCTGCAGTGGGGGCTAGAAGAGGCCAATGCCCACCTTGGTTGCCCCCCCCCTCCCACACTTTTCTAAGTTTTGTAGAGGGAAAAAATCAGTGCAGACAAATTACACTGCTAGTATTGACGTTAGTATTAACCCTTTGACTTTGTTTTGAAGTTAACATCTCTTGTGGTCCAACAGCTTGAGAGGGGAAAAGAGAGCAAGAATAGATTAGAACTCCACTACTATGAATGAAAAATTATTCCTTTTAATTTAGCGAAGTAACATACTTATACTAAAACTCATTCCTCAGTTGTGTACGATAGTGGTGTAGTATGAAAATAAAGACGCTACTTGAATTTGCCCCCCCTCCTCCGCAGAAAAATCTTGGACCCAACTTTCAGAGTTTCAGAATTGACACTGATTATCGACTCATAAACATTCAAGATTGTAGGTGTCAACTTCCAATTTATTTTTTCTAATATATCTCGTGTATATATATATATATACATACACACACATATCAAAATTATATTAAATAAGGAAGCAAAGGTGCAGAGAAAAAGAGAAGATTAAACCATCATTTACAAACATTTGTAAGTAGCTTGATATAACTGATCCTTACTGTGTTACTGAAAACATGAAATTTAAATTTGTTTTTAAAATAATAGAAATTTGTATTGCACTGATTAATTTTATCATCATTTTTGAAAATGAACTGATTTAATCTGACAAGATCACCAGAACTGATAGCTATCAAGTGTCATAAGGATGCAGGCATTCATAAAATTATGATTTATGATTCAAGAATAAATATTTGAGCATTCTTTATTATCTTTCGAGTTGCTCAAATGTCCAGATTTGATCCACACTTTGAGATGAGCTTGCATGCAGACATATTTTGTTGTCAAAGATTTTGTGAGTTTGTTCAGCTAGTTCAACCTGGCAATTGTGGCTGATTAAACATTTAATACCGACAGTTTTCTGTTTGAATTTTTGGTGGTGATGGTGGTGGGGGATGAGTTACTTGCATTGTTCTCATTTTTATTGTTGTTATCACAATGTGTCTTGAGTCTTTATCAGGCTTGTGACCTTTAAGGAACTTTGAACTGAACCTTTTATTTGATCTATGGGGTTAGATTGTTCTCTTGGTAAGCAGCAACACAGTTAGGTTTAAGTCTCCAAATTGTCCACTCAGGATTGTCTGATGAGATGATAGCCTAGTGAGTTAAAGCGTTGATCCATGAATGTGATCATATATTAATTATGAGTTCAATTCCTGTGCCCAGCAGTGTATAAATGAACAGAGTGGAAAGATGATTAAGAAAATTCTGCTGTGATTAAAATTTGTTGGCTCAGATTTATGGTGTCAATAGGAAACTTTAAATTTTTTTAGATTTAAAACTGAAAAAATTCTCAAAATTTTTGTCAAGAATTCAGAATGACCAAAATCTTTTACCATTCATTACTCTGTTCAGTTGACAGTTTTGTCTCAGACATCCTATCAATGTTTCCTTTTTTTTCTATCCACTCCATTTACTAAGAAATCACCCTTTTTCTATCCACTACCTGAGTAAGGAATGGAACTCAGAACTCACTTTTCAAAGTGCCTATAGAACTTAATCCAGCACCTTATCTACTCACCCATGTTCCAAAGGCCTATTTAGATTAGGTTTTTACTAATCTTAAATCTGATCTTTCTGATTTAGCCTTAATATAAAAAGGGCTCTCTTTTCCAAATAAGGAATTGATAACATGCAAGCTATTTCAATGGAGAATAACAAAGACAAGGTACCAGTATAGCAAGGATAAACTCAAGACTTAGCAAGGGATTGAACTCACAATTTTTCAAAGAGCCCACAAAGTTTACACAACACTTATATCCACTTGCCCACGTCCCCTCGGCTACATTATAATGTCCTTTTTTTAAGCCCAAATCTGATCTTTCTGATTTATAATTTAATCTAAAAGTCATGTTTCCTTAATAGATTCTATATGGGCAAGCTGGTTGATCAGAGAATAACTTAGCTTTAGGACTGCTTTCTGCAGGGATTGAACTCACTATTTTTTTTAAAAAGCTAACAATGCTGAACCAACACTTTTATCCATTAGCCCATGTTCCAAACTTATATTCTTTTACTTTTTTTTAATCATTAAACCTGATCATTCTCATGTAACTTTATATATATATATATATATATATATATAACCCAGCTGATATTAATGAAACATTGGCACTAGCTTATCCAGGATTTGAACTCACAACTTCTGTACATGCTAACAAAGCTCCACTAACATTTTTAACCACTTACCCATCTTCCATGGGCCACTTTATACTTTTCTTTAAAAGAAAAAAAACAAAACAATAAGGTCCTCTTTCTCAAATCCCTACATACCAATTGCTTGATCTGAGAGAATGAAAGTAGTAATTTCAACTTATATCAGGCAATAGCTTGCTAAGGAATTGAACTCACAACTATCCAATATGCCAACAAAGCTTGGCAAGTACTTTATTTAATGTTCCATATTCAATACATTATTTTAAGGTTGATTTTTTTTCTAACCATAAATTTGATCTTTCCTTTAACATAAAAGGAACACTTTCTTAAAAATTTCTATGGGTTGATCTGTAAATAAAACTATTTTAGTAGTAACTTAGCTAAGGATTGAACTTATAACCTTCCACAGATGCAACTGCGTATAACTAGCACTTTATCAACTAGCCCATGTTTCTTTAACCACTTTAGGTTTACTTTTCTTTTTAATTCAATTAATAAATAAATTAAAAAAATAAATACATACATATGTCCTTATATGCATGAATGAATATCGATCTATCAGCAAGCTGATCAGTGTTCCATCCATCTAGATGTTTTTTGTATATGTTAATCCAGTGATTCAATTCACAACTGTCTGAAGTTCTAATTGAGATTTAGCAATACTTTTTATCCTCTCAGCCATATCTTGTAGAACACTCATGACCATATTTTGGGTGTCTTTCTTATTTGATGGTCCCTGATCTACATTAATCTGGGGATTTTTAAACGAGCTCACACAAGGGATTGAACTCACAAACTTCCAAAATACATGTTGAACTAGTACTTTCAACCATTGGGCCATGACACTGACAGGCTGATTTTTTTTTTCTAACATCTGTTTTTTCTGAATTCCCTTCCTACTGCATATCAGTTGGGGGCCATGGAAAGTACTCTCAAGTAACTCCACTTGCCGTCAATTTTTTAAAGAACCCAGTATAATTCCTTGGTGATATGTGCACTTTCCATAGATTTATCCAGAACATGTTTTTCTCACAAGCTTACTTTTGTAGTAAGTTGGATCCTTACTAAATGCTCTACTTTTGCGGCCTTATGCCAGACTTATAAGCTCAGCATGGTAATGATCTATCGTTATCTCTTGTTCTTTCTAAAAAACTTTAATTTTTTCATCCAAATTGTTTTTTTTTCAGATGTATTTTGAGATATGAGGTTGAATTTTCTAAAAGTGACTCCTCTTCTGAGTACATAAGAATTAACAAATTCAACACAACTCTAACTGCATATGTATTTGCGCCAATCATGGGTAAGTAAAATCTGTTCATTTTCTCAAATTTAGGAACTTTTATTTTCTTTTAAGACTTTAGTTTGAGATGAGTACTGTATGATTTTAATTAGCTCATAAAAACACTTGAGTTATGATGCCTAACAACTTTCTTCTTCTTTTGGACATCATGGCTCTCCACAACTTCCTATCCTATGTATATCTAAGCAATGTTTGTTCCTTTACTATTCTTCCCAGTACCTGTTCTACCATCCAGCCACAAAAACTCACTAAATAGGTTACTTGATGTTTCTAACTTTCCCCCTCATCTTCAATGTCTTGTGTGTCAAATTCTCCAAGCACACTTACCTAATTATGTCTCAGAAATTTCAACTGTCCCTTTCTGATAGGTATAAGTGTCCTTTTGGTACCCATTTTCTTGAAAACTTGCTTTGTTGCTCACCTGTTCCATGGTATTCTCATCATTCATCTGTAAAACCACATCTTGGTTGCTTCAAGTCTCTTCTTCATCTATGAAGTGATTGTGCAGTATTCACTACCTTATCTGAGGACTAATGTGACATAGCAGTACTGCACTCTTTTCTTTAATGGAAAAACTGCATTATTATTATTATTATAAATAATATCTTAAATATATTTGTTACATTGGCATTAATGCCTCTAAAAATGCCTTTTTATTTGATTTTTAAAGCATAACAGAGAGTGACTGTCCAAACCTTTCAAAACAGAATTTTCTTGCTACATCATCAAATTCCACTTTTAAACACTAACATTACTTCAATGATTACATTAATTCATAGCCCCAAGAATAACTTTCAGAGGTTTTGTATATATTACCTAATTACATAGTTTTTTAAATGGTTATACCAAAAAATCTATTCACTTCTTTCTATATTTTTACAAATAGTAAAAAAAAAAAGAATACTCCTATTCAACAATTTTTGAAATTATACAAACTTGTTAAATATTCTCATAACTTTAGAATATCTTGTTTGAGACACAAAATTTTCATCTAGACTCTGAAAATAGAAAATTCACAATTTAATAAAAAATTAATTAGAAACAGAAAAGAGTACTGAACTGTGTTATGTAATACCAGTCCTATATGGCAGTGAATAGTGGACAATCTCATCACAGCTTAAGGAAATGTGATTCTACAGAAGGATGCTGAGAATACCATGGACTGAACATGTAAGCAATGATGTTGAAACACTAACATCATGAAGAGATAGTTGAAATTTCTTGTGCATGTAATGCTATTTCCTGTGGAAGCCAGGAACTGAGCCTTATTTGAAAATCAGCATCACCTTCTTGGACCACATTCAATTTGTTCATCTATCTGGTAGATTTCATAACAGATTTAAAATATCTACATTTCTTGGAAAATTTGATACTCACAAGATATACTGAACGCAAGAGAGGCAGTGGGAAAGACAAAGTCACCTATGTAATGAGTTTGTATAAATTGATGGCTGAACAAAGTGGGAAGGCTGGTAAAAAGAGCTATAAAGAATAGGAAGTTGTGGAGTGCCATGATCACTAATGTCCTGAAGGAACACAACAAATAAAAGAAGCGGAATATGAAAATATTTTCTTAAATATATTTCTGCATTCTATATCCAATACTTTATGATCATCCTTTGTATACTGTAAACAAATTAAGTGATTTATTTTGTTTTTCTTTCAGATCAACAAGTCACTGGAAATGAGTTAGTGAGAGGATATTATCGAGTGAAAGCTGTTGATTATTGGTACCGATCTGGCAGATTTTCTCGTCCATTTTACTATTCTAATTGAAATTGAGGACCTCATATAGAGCAGTGGTTAACATGCTGATCTTGCAAGCCATTGCTAGTGGATTTGATCCTTGTTTGGAACTCTACAAATCCATCAACTGAAATTGAGAGAAGAGCAAGCTTCAAATTGGGAAAAATACTGAAGAAGTCAGGAATGTTTACATGCCCCGTGTGCAGATGCAGACGTAACTAATGTCAAAAAGTTCTAGAAGAATTTTGATGACATTAGTTTAAAAATAAAATCTGGGGACAGTTGAAGAGTCTGTAAAAACTTAACAGGAGTTGTAAAAAAAAAAAGAAAAAATGAAATAATAATAATAATATTTATCAATGAAAGTAAATGGTGGTATTTAAGTGATGTGAGAAGAGTTTAAATGATTCAATTGTTTTCCTCAACAAAACTGAGATAGAACAAGAAGTCATGGAGTAAAGTTCTTTTAACTCTTATACAATCAAGACAATCTCTTCTAAATGTTTCCACTGTAAAGTATACAGTCATGGCCTCACCACGATAGATATTGGTTCTGTGATTTCTGTGGTAAATAGGTTTTACAAGGTGGAGTTGATAGCTCAACATCCAACTAGTTTTGAATTCAGTGTTTTTTTTTCCTCATAGATTGGTTGCCAACCAAATCTACAAAGCCCAATCTACCATTCTTAACTCTTACTTGCCAGGTATTTGTGTGACTGGAATTTGAACTCAACATAGGACCAAATTATATAAAACACTATATATTTATTGTGTAACACTTTTCATAGGGTGCACAGATACTACACTCTTATCCTAGTCAGAGGACTAGAACACTTCAAACCAAGGTGGAGTGTACAAATATTCTGATTCTAGGTCCTGAGATTCTCAACCATTTTTCATGCCCCACACTCTTAGAAAATATTTGATCAATATTCAGACACCCCCCACATCTAAAAAAAGAAAACGGTAACATCCCATTTGAAGATAAAGACATCTAATTTATAATATATTAACCACATACCTGACTGAGGATTGATTGACTGTATTTTATGGCTTATCAACCCTTACATAACTGATGGTAAACAAATTGCACTTAACAAATAACTCAGCACAATGCAACCAAAAATCAAACAATTAGATTTTAATTTTATTAAAAGAATTGTGAACAGTAAAATTAATCACAAAAATGAACATAAAATTTAATAACATCTTTATTTCTGCTTCTGATTCATGATTTTATCAAAATGTGGAACCTGTCTGTGGATTCAGCTGATTCCTGCATTTTGCCTTGACTGACAAAAGAGAATTTTGCTGCAAAAGGAATGAAGATACAGAGTGCTTTCCCATCAATTCTTGAGAACATATCCAGAGCTGTGCACCAAAATTCCTCCAAAGTCTTGCATCTCAAGAGCTCAATTTGTCTGCAAATCGGTAAGATCTTCTTGACACACTGCAGGTGTGGACATTCTAGATTAGAAACTCCTGGTTCAGGTAAAAGTGATGATCTATATGTAAATAATTCTGTTAATACTTAGAGATAATTTACTGCTGCTAATAATAATAATAGTTAAAAAAGAAAAGCATGATTTAAAGAAAAGAAAAACTGTGTTTGACAATGTTAATATTTCAACAGAATATCTGTCTTTAAGTCATATTTAAAAAGATTTTTTCAAACATAAAAGTATAAAATCTACACAAAATTATGAATCCATGTCTTTGGTAGAGAATTAAGCTTATTCACTTCTAATATGGTCTTATGAAATATAAATTGCTTAATATATATTTGAGCTTTCTGAATATAAAATTTCAGCTTGAAATTTTTAAGTCTCCATTTTAAATATATTTCATACACTTTCATACATTATGAAAAAATTTTGATTAAATAAATTCTATTTTTATACTCAGTTTTGTTCATTTTTTTTTCCAAGACAAAACTAATTTGAAGTATTCAATCTTGATGTTTCAACTGAAGGGAAAACTATGCTCTTAATACTTTCACTGATGCATTCTTATAAAATTGTTGCCTGACTGTGCTGACCCATTTTGAGAACTGAAAATTGCAATTTACTGTAAATAAATAACTAGAGATGCTGGCCATGATTTCTCATGGGCACCACCTTTTGGGTTTTTTGATATATAATAAAAGTACATCACATAACGAGCCGTTTTGTATACTATAATGTCTATACGGGTCTGGAAATAACAATAAGCAAAAATGCAAAGGACTGACATTTCACAGTGTGATACAATGGCATACCTGGCTGTAATCAAGACATCAATATAGAAGTGGGTGGTAAATGATTCTTTCAGAGTTTGCAAGGTTTAGTGTTTTTATGACTACATCGACAATAAAATTTACAAAGTAAAATTTTCAAAGCAGTCACTTACTGATCAAAAGAAAATAAATAGATAAATAAATGAAAACATACAGTGTCACTTGGATGGAAGTTAAAAATTTCCACCCATGGGCAAGTTGTAAAAGATGGGCTGACGTGTGGTCAAGTGATTTCACTGATTGATAAAAAAAAAAAAAAAAAAAAAGTTGCTTCATTATTCTGTCATGACAGAAGTAGCATAAGTGTGACCCCACAAATATTGCAAATGAATCCCTGAGTAAACAATTGGGAGTATTGGAAACAGGATTTGGGTTTTCATTTTCATACTGGCATTAATTTTATTTTTTCTGTCATTTCACTCCAGGTAAAGCGGTAATGCCACTAGAATGCAAGGGGTTACAGGGAGTGAAAGAGAATGAGTAGACTGAGAATAGGGAGGATTGAGAAAAGTACAAAAAATGAACAGAGTTCTAGAAGATGGTGACTGACATTGCATTTAAATTTTTGAAGATTGTAGTTATCAGGAAAGGAAGAAAATAGAAGGTAGTCCCACAGGTGGGAAATGCAAGAAAAATTGTTGGAGTAGAAGTAGCATTTGCATTTAGCTATTTCAACATTAAAAGGGTGGGACCTACTTGCCAATCTAATAGCACATTTATAGTCCTGTAGAAAGTGACTGAAGTAGAGATGCCTGGTCAGATCAATTACATTAAAGATCCGTCTTTGGATTTTGTCAAGAGTCTTGAGATGTACAGAAGGAGCACCAGAAGAGCAGTTTTGTATTGGAGCATTAATCCTTTTTGTCTCCTTGTGAACATATAAGGGGGTTTTCCCCTGTTTTTATGCACACCAGGAAAATTGAGAACTGAGACACAATGGAGTTGATTTGTCCCGTGAGTAAGAAGCTGAAAGTGGTACTAGTTATAGGTTTGGAAAATACACACACATATATGTATATATATTTTAAGACATTTTTATGTTATACATTCTTTTTATAGATACAAATATTTAAGTAAATTTAAGTTTATAATAAACAGTATTAAACAACATTTACCGGCCTGAATGTCTGAGAAATGTTCACAGAAAATATTCATCCTCCGACAGAATTCGAACCTGTATCCTATACAGAAACGTCATTTAGCTTGACATACCTTTACCGATTTGACCACAGAGGAGTGTTCGGTTAGCAAGGTCGAATTTACTGTATTTAAACTTCAATCTTCCATGAATCTCTCACGTTCATTCATATCTGCTCATGGCGTATCAAATGTAAAATGATATCACACATTATGAAATGGACAAAGTCCAACAATTATTTTAAGACATTTTTATGTTATACATTCTTTTTATAGATGCAAATATTTAAGTAAATGCTCTGTTTATAATGAACAGTAAATATTGTTTAATATTGTTTATTATAAACAGAGCATTTAGTTAAACATTTGTATCTATAAAAAGAATGTATAACATAAAAATGTCTTAGAATAATTGTGGGACTTTGTCCATTTCATAATATATATGTCAAAATTAATAATTATAAGGAACAATGCTTCATGTGTAAACACACACACAAATATATATATATATATATGCATGCATGGAGGGTGCATATTTTCCTAACAATATTTCTCAAATATTGAGGCCAGTAGACAAAAATAAATAAATATACTGTTTAATAAATGAATGGAGCACTTATACTCAAATACAAGTATCGACTAAAAATAATGTTTAAAGTGATAAAAAATCTGTCTAGTTAATAAAAAATCCATTTTAAAATGTCTTTCTTTTGTTGCTTTTTAATCAATGCTCCTGGTTTATTTTTAAGTTTACAACCAATGACTATAAAGAAAAACAAAAAGAAACATTAGCCTCTACTGAGATTTGAACTTGCATCCTTAGGATCCTGGTTGATTGGGGCAGTAACTTCTTGCTGAAACCATAAAAATAATCAGCAGGCAGCATCCAACCTGTTTATCAAATTTTTCATTGCGGTCATATTCTTTTGTTTATGTCGAGTAGTAGAAGCATTGTCATTATTCATTTTTAACAGGTTCAGAAAATAGCTTTTTTTTTTTTTTTTCAAAAAAAAAAAAAAAAAATCTATTAGGTTGGTGCAAAAATAATGACGTAATAATGTCGTTTTTTGACGTTACGTCAAAAAACGACATTATTACGTCATTATTTTTGCACCAACCTAATACCTTGGGCCAGTGAATAATGCTTTTTTTCGGTGTGTGGGTGGAGGATCAAACAATGAAAGTAAAATAAAAACATAAATTACACAGAATAGTATTTTATTCAATAAAGAAGATAAAAGTCATTTTTCACTTAACAAAAAATAGTATAGTCAGGAATTAATCAACATCTGATTTTATTAAAAAAGCTTGGGTGGAAAAAAATTACTATAAAAAAAAAAAAAAAAAAGTTACCAGAAGTTGAAAGTCAAAAATAGTTCATAGAAGAAGGCAAGCCACAAACAAAAGTGTGTGTGCATAATATATTATGCACACACACACACACACACACACACACACACACACACATACATACATACACAGAAAGCAAAAGAGAAATTTTTTATACACTTTTATAAATATTAAAATAATTTTAAAAAAATAAATAAATTAATAAATTTATTTTCCCATGTTTACCATTCTTTCTGAAGTTCTTAGATTTTAGAAACATTTAAAATTGTCTTTGGCAAAAAAAATAAACAAAACAAAAAAACATCTTTCACAGCATTTGTTTTAAAATTATTCTCAACAACAATGCATAACTGAGCATAAAATAAGAATAAGCAAAATGCAAAATAAAAATTAGATTTAAATATTTGAATGGATTCCTGCAATTCTGGCCTAATAGTAATTAAAACAATGTTTTAATTATTATTCAGAAAATTTGAGTAATGTGATATTGTAGGCATTAAAAATTATTTGCAGACATTTAGATTACTTTCACTATGTGGAATAGAGAACTGGTTTGAAAAGATGTGAGCATCAGTGGTCACTAGAATAAAACAATAAATATATTATTAAAGTTGATCAATATTAAATCAGCAATTGCAATTAGTTCATTTGATATTTACAAATTTTATGTGCAAGAAAAAATAACAGAAAATAATGTGTTTGATATTTTTTTTTAATTAGAAATTTCTATTGAAATACTGCAATTGAGGGAGATTAGAATATCTGTGGAAGAATGGAATGCAATGATTACATATCTTTGTAGGTTCTAAATACAAAGAAAATATTCAATTTTTAATTTTAATTTGATTCTGATGCAAGGGAATCAATTATATTTTCTGACTATTTCCTAAACAATTCAATAAAAAAAGAATTTGGTCATAACATTCTTATAAGTCGCAATAAGCAATTTTTTTTTTAATAATTAGATAAGTATATAAAAAAATCACAATGACAAGATAGGTGCAATAAATATGATCTTTTTTATTTTTTTGATAAAATGTAAATTATTTTTTGTGACCAATATTTTTTTTCATCTTAATTCAGTTAGTTTTCATCAAAAAACCATCAGCGTACAATTATTTATATTTTAATCCCATGTCGCCTCAGAATGTAGATGATCATGACTCTCCCAGTTTGTTTTTGTTATCTGAATTGCTATGTCTTATTGGGAAAGATGGAGTGGTTTCTGTTGCCTTCTCCACGGTTTGGAATTCAATTTTTTTCCTTCTTTCAGATTTGTTGCCACCCAATAATCTACTGTTATTTAATCATACCTTCCCGAAGGGTATTTGTGCGAAAGTGAATGCAACAGACTAGCTTGGAATTTGAACTCAACTCTCCAATTTCACTTATTATTCTAATATCCTTCCTAATAGTAGCACATCTCCAGGCATTAATAAGTAATAAAGTCTGGAAATAAAGGAGGAGCTTCCAGTAAAGTCTGGAAATAAAGGAGCTTTCAGTAGAGTATATTCTTCATTTCCAATCCCTGCTGCTTACAAGTGAATGAATTGACTTTGAGAGTTTTGAGAAAAGGCAACTGGAATTAAGATGAAAGAAATACTAACCAAAAAATGTGCGATTGGTCAGTTTCAATGCTATTATTTAGTCTCTGCATTTTAATGATCTACTTTTTTTTTTTCAATTTCTTATATGCAGCTTCATTGTCATTGGCTATGCAGCTACATTTGCAGTGAATTGCTCAGCACAAAGTATAGACATTTTTTCAGTGTAACAATCATACAAGTGATGCAGAAATATAGAACTTTTTCAAATTAAGCATCTTGTAATTGTTATTTATATCACCAGATTTTTTATAAATATCAAAGTTTTACACATCCTTGCATATGTAAAAACATCAATGAATCTAGAAGCTAATAATAAAAAAGCACTTGTTTTACACAATATTTATATTTCAAAGTAATCTTGTCAATGCACTTGATTCAGTAGTGAATATTAATCACATAGAACAAACACTATACAATGAAAAGATCAGATTAAAATTAAGCCAAGACTTATTGATCCAGTTTTGTATATTCTTTTTATATTTTATACATTTCAAAAATAAAACACAAGACATCAATATTTTCTTTCTTCTTATTGTATTATGTATATTACAGCACAACATTCTTTTCCAAAGACAGATAAATGAACAAGACTTGTAGAAAACCAATTTAAATAATGGATGCACAAATAGAGAGTTGAAAGTAAGCAGAATTAGCAAGGTTTTTTATTTTAGTTTTAAGCGAATAAAGTCTGTGAAGATCATTTCATTTAGGCACAAAAATCAAAAAGATAATGGCAAGTATGTGGAACATGAAAGACTTTAAATCATTCTTCTTCCTTAATAGAGAAGAGAATTTGAGAGAAAACTCTTTTTCAAGAACGTTTGAGGAAAACAGTTTCGATAGACAAGTACGTAAAAATACAAAAAGTATAAAATATTTTGATAATTTTACTAGAAAATAAACAAAAAGAAAAATGACAATTTCTCGACTGTTTCTCACTTAACAACTTTTACCTGTTTAATGCCCCCCACCACACATAACAGCTACAAAATCTCATAAATTTTTTAAAATCCAACCAGTCAGTATTGTATGTTATAAAAAAAACCAAAAAAAAAAAAAATCACTTTGATTGTGATAGTTTTTTTCTTTCTTCAAAATGAATCAAAATGAATAAATAAAGTGAAAAATACAAATTTACTTGTACTGTACAGAATGCAAACCAAAATAATATACAGACTAGAGTTGGTATTTGAATTTATTTATTTATTGTTTACTGTACACTATTGTAGAAATAAATTAGAAATGTTAACAAATGTTTCAAAAGTGATATTAAAAATCTATCAGGAAGAGACAGTTGAAATTTCTAGGGGTACATAATAAGGAAAGAGAGCATGGTAAAGCTGATACTCACAAGACAAATTGAAGGCAAGAAGGACAGAAGAAAACAATGCATAACATAGCAAAATTGAGTAAATGGATGGAGGAACAAGGTTTAGGAGAAATAACAAAAAATACAAAATTTATTAAGAGTTACAAAGAACAGGAAATTGTGGAGAGTCATGATCGTCTATGTCCTGAGGGGACACGGCACATAAAGAAGAAGAATCTAGTTCACCCAAACCCATTACATGAATGATATACCTGAAATAGCAGTCAGGTATGCCTTCTCACTTAGTGACCAGGGCTTTGGTATGAAACCCTGTCATTAAGTGAGGTGTGGTTGTATTGCACATGTTACAGAAATTATTTTAATACAGCTGCAAGGAAATTATTGATTTATATTTGGTCATTTCTTATCAGACTAACAAAAAGATATTTATAGATTTTTAAGAAATCTATCACTTCATTATTTATTCCCAATTTGGGATATCAATTTACAATCTTAGCAGCATTTCTTTAAATGTAATAAAGAATATTTTCTACATTCAAGAGAACTTTTATGACATGCAAACATTTAATAATTTTGTTTATGTGAAGCATTTCAGGAAATATGATTATTGGTGAAAACATTGTACTGTTGGATCATAGATTCCTCATGGCTAATATTGTATCATCGAATACATAACAAGTCAAGCCTAGACTTGTTATGTATTTATTTTTTAAAGATCTTTTTGGCATCAGAATGCATCATGATTCAAATGTCTTTATATATGGTGTCAGACAGCCTGGTTGGCATTTACAGAATTAAATCTGATAAGAAGTTATGTTTGTTGGCAATAAAAATACAGATAAGAAATTGCAGAAGAATGCCACAAATGTCCTTTGACAGCAATAAAAAGGTTTTTGAGTAGAAACACACTGTCCAGAAACAAGCATTCAATGATTGAAGATTCCCACTGATGCTGCTGGTGACAATGAAGAAGAAGGACCTGTTAAAAGGTAATTACAGGTTGGCACTGATAAACCGCAGTAGGTGGGGTCCAAAACTTCTATCCATGGTTTAGATCAAAAGTGAGCTGTCAGGATTGCCAGCTTAGACCACCAAAACAAAGCTTGTCAAGTCCATGGAGTTATCTGCGAAAATAGTTAACACAGTGGCTAAGCATGCAAAATGTGTATTCAATATCAAGAGTTGAATATTAGCAGTTTTGAAAAACATTTCTAGTTTCACAGAACATTTTAAATGTTGCCTTGTCAAGATCAGGATCCCTGGCAGTTCTGGCCTTTTTCCTCTTCAAACCTCCTTTGTCTAGCTCATCTAAAAAACTTTGTAGCTTTTTTTTTCATTTTTAGGACAAAGGTTGTAAGCTGCATATTTCACACACAAAATGTCCACAAAGTGCTAATCCAAACCACAACACAATCGTGAGTGTGAAATACCAAAGCCTAAACAATAGTAAATGCTTGGGAAAATATGAATATATTGAAGGTATTAAAACTGAATTTATTAAAATAAAAGATTATACAGAAACAAAATCAGACTTTAAAAAGTGTCACAATCAAGTGTGAATTTGTTTTAAATTGGGATCCACTGATGATTAGGATTCTAATATGAACATGACAAAAAATTTTGGGGTCCATTGCACATGTGGAGCTTAAGCAAAATTGTAATTTATTAGTGCGCAGCTTAATTGCAGATTCCTGTTCCTGTGGTATGAGTCTGTAAGTTTACCTTCAGTGTAATTTGTAATCTTTGGCACTCAGATTAAATCTTTATTTTGAGTTGTACAGTGCAGTTGGTTGTATTAATAAAGTTAACAGAAATGGGAACTGTAATAATTTGCTTCATAGCTGATCTCTCATAGGACCTAAAACTGATTTAATCTGATCTCACATGATTTAATATCATGTAGGTGCTTATCAGCCAGTAGAATTTAACAAAACCTGTTCCATTTACAGTAGTGAAAGGGTGTCATAATCCTGAATGCTAGACTCTTTTCTAAGAATGAATATGTGTTTGGTATTTGCTACATGCAAAACTTTTGGTGACCTTTATTGACTGAAAAACTAACCATATTTTTCCAGGTTTGATATTCCAAAGATGTTGGTCTCAGATAATTGTACATAGTTCAGTTCAAAAAAATTTGCTGAATATTGTAAAAATTATTGACTACATCACTATCCCATTATCTGCAACTCTAATGACTGAGATGAAAGTCTATTATGAATACCTTTAAATGAAATGGTTTTTATATAGGATATTGCTAAATCTGAAGGCTCATAAAACAAAAATCACCAGCATTGATTGATTGATTGATTGGATTTCTACAGCTTATCAACCCATTGCAGGTTATTTAAAGCCAGAAAATATTTTTAGATTGTGAGAATTTTTTTTTTTGGATATGATAATGGTTAAGTGATACATGTCTTTAATTAACCCATAGCTAAGGGGAGGAGACGTGGATCCATACCTAATCAGAATTTGATAAACAAGAATGAAATTATAATATGGGTATAAATTAGGGGATCAATTTTCTATTACAATCAATATATAAACTGATCCCTCGATTTGCGGCCACTGCAGTTTCTACAGATTTATATTCCATATAAATCTAAATGACTTGCCTGTGTAGCTAATCAGTATTTCATTGATTGATTCGTTTTCTACGGTTTATCAACCCTTTGCAGTCTATTTAAAACCAGAAAATATTTTTTAGATTCAAAGAATGTTTGCTTTGGAGAAATAATGTTTTAGCGATACATAGGTAGTGGATTCGTACTTTTCCCAAGAGTATTTGTGCATAAGTGAATATAATGAGCCCAATGGGAATTGAAACTTGGTTGTCTGATTAACAATTCAGAGCCATTATCAATTACACCACCTGTACATCCAAGCTTACAGCATCTGGTACTCTCAAGTGGTCACCTGTCTAGGTATTGACCAGGTTCGACATTGCTTAACTTTTGTGATTGTAAAGGAACCAGTGTTTCAATATTATGTGGTCATAAGCCCAGCAGCAGGAGCAATATTCAGAATATCAATATGATAGAACATTGATGAAAAATTTACACAAATAGTCAAATCATTGAAGTTCTACAACAAAAAATAAAAATTATGGAATCAATGACAGCAAAAAAAATAAAAAATAAAATTTAAATATCAGATGCTAAATAAAATAAAAAAAAAAACAAAAAAAAAAACTCCTAGAATTTAATAACAAGAAAATATGGTCCAGAGACAAAGAACTTAAAAATGAATGCATTAACTCAATATGATTTCATCCAAAATTTAATAATTCTCTGACAAGGAATCTATGAAGCAACATGCATGCAATGATTCTGTTCTAGCATTGTTTATATATAAATTCATTTCTCTTGGAATATTTGGTATAAAATAAAATATTGTTTAAAAAAAGAAAGAAAAAAATGTATTATTTTTTGATCCCAAATAGTGGACATGATTAATTTTTAAGGAATGTTTTTAAATATATTTTAAATATACAAGATTATAAATATTACAAAATTCTAACCAAAATGCATGAAAAAAGCGCAAAGTATACTCTGGGCCTTTGTTGAGACATTAGTAAGCTTTCATAGAAAGAAAAAGAATGAATACATAAGTCATCTATATAAGAATGTTCCATATGAATAATACTTTCTTATCTTAAAAAAAAAAAGAAGCCTTTTTAATTCTGCAAAGATGTTTAAATTTATATCTTAGGAATCAATTACCAATTATCTAGAGAAAAAAAAAATGAAAATTCTATAGCAGTAATTCATTTATAATGTGTTAATTACTGACAGTAAGAGTCACATGTAAGCTTTATCAGGTAATTTTTTTTTCTAATTGGTATCCAACATTCAATTAAATGTATTAAAAACATCAGAAAGATTACTTTGGCAGTCATTGGAAACTTCAAATGAATAAAGTTTAGCAATGACAGAGCTCAAGTTTAGGTTTAAATAATATTTTAACCCATGTAATTTTTTCATATTTGTTTAGAAAAGTGTTATAACCTCAAAATATTATCACTATTTTTTTTAGAAAAGTAAAATAGGTATTTTTTTTAGATAAGGAACAATTAGAAAAAAAGAAAAGATTTTTAAAAAGTATGCCAACATGTAGTAAGCTCAGAGAATAGCAGCATTCAGTAACACCATTCCCAAACATTGGAAGAGGCAAATCATTTTATTTTATTTGCTAACATCTCTTGATATTGGGAATGTGTTTTTCTATAAAGTGAGTATCATGTAAGAATATAAGCCTTATATAGGAAGTTAAGTAAGTAGGTAGTTATGAAGCGAGAGGGAGAACAGAAGAATATGCAGAGAGAACATGAGAAAATAACCAGATTCGGTTTTCTTTGGGGAGGAAGGAGGAAGTTTTGTTTATTTTTATTTATTTTTTTTTTTCAAAAGAAATTAATGAAGGATAAAGTGAGCCCTAGAAAGCATGTAAAATATTTGAATACTTAAATATTCTTAAAATCTAAGTTGCAAAAAGTTCAGTTGTTTCTATTAATTCTGTTAAAAGTTCAAATGTTTTTCTTCTTAAACTGTCCAAAGGAGAGATTTCCAAATTGGCATGTTGTGACACTTTAATGCAATAATTTATCAGTTCTTTAATTATTAACCAAGTTTTTCATTGATCTTTTTTTTTTTTATATACATTTTGAATTATATATTCACCTTCATTATCAATTAAAATGCAAAAATGTTTGGAAAACTCTGTCCAAAGTATTACAATGAGTAAGCAAAAAATATTAAATTTAATATTAGATATAGAAAACTTTTTTTGTAATTACATTATCTCATAAAATTTTCTTAAGTGCAATAAGAATGGAAAAAATGATAAAATAAGTTTGTCATTTATTAAAATCTTGATATATTTCTAGATTTATTTCACTATTAATAAAATAATTAATTAATTCTTCATCTCAATTCTAGTTTTTAGTATTTTTTTTAAAACAAAATTTAAAAAAATTACTAATTAACTAAAATTAATTTTCATTTCTTCACATTTTTAATTGAGATATGACAAGTATCAAATTTTCTTAAACAAATTTAAATAAAGAAAAACACAAATATTTACAAATATTATTTTTATAATGTTATTTTGAACAGCTTAGAGGAAAAAAAACAAACTACTTTCCCTGTTTATCCACCTCACAATAGGTTATAGTTTGTAAAAAAAAAAAAATTATATATATATATATATATATCTCCTTTTACACAGTACCCACTTTAAACATCATTTTCTTTGCTACATACCAATCTACTTTCAGAATATGGTTGTAGTTATTTCTTTGTTCACAAATGAATGTCCTCATAAGTGAAAAAGTGACAACTAGTCTTCAATTGGCCGGCCTCAGAGTGTGCCAATAAGAGAGAGAGAGAGAAAAGGCAAAGTGCGGACAGCCACTTTAACACATCTACATTTAGTAGAGAGAAGCTAAATATTTCAGAACATGAAATGAGTCATGCAGGGAAAACAATGTTCGGCCAATGAATTACAAGGAGCATTGTCCCACAAGAATTAGATTCACAAGTTCTATAGGGACTTTCATTGTAAGCACACAATGCAGTTTTTTAGCCAGAATCATTAACGAAAGCTTTAGCGAAAATCAAAGGAGGACATCTACACAACAATTTGACAAAAAAAGTAGTAAATTATTTTCTAATGTCCACTATTCTTTGAATTTTACTACAGTTTGAGCAAGGGATGAAATAAAAAGAAAATTAAAATGGAAGAAAGAAACATTGTTGAAAAAAAAAAAAAAAAAAAAAGTGGGGATATTTAGTAAAATTTAAAACAATACAGATATAATAATACTTCAAAATGTTCAGTATTATTAAAAAAATTAATGGTGATCAGAAAAAAATTTCTGTATTTTAAAGTTTTCAACAATAAATCTTAATAATTTAAAAAAATGGTGGGAATTGGAAATAAATATCATTTTATAATTATCTACTTTTAAAATCAAATCAAATGGAAGAAGGAAAAAAAAAACAGATTTTGTAGAAATTCTGAAATTAAATTTTTTTTTTGTAAAATATTGCAAGCTATCATTTTAGAACTTCTGCCTCTTATAGATGTAGTTTGCAAATCAATACCTTTTTTTTTATCACCCTCACAATTGTCAGTACTTGAGGGGAGGTACTTAAATCTTACTCATGTCTGCAAAGTGGTAAGAGTGAAATTAAACTAAATTAACGTCAGTTCAAGTTCAAACAGGTTATTTTCTAGGAAATATGTTTATTGGACATTGGTATCATTTCAGGTATTAATGTAATTCAAATTATTTTAAAATATTCAAGATTTTTGTGTTTTTGTTTTTTTTTCAAGGTATCCAACATTTATTGTACTTACCTAACTGTAGAATTATAGGACATACATTTTCCTTTTTAATCAACTCACCTGAAGCAAAGTGATATTGCAAGGGGTTACTGGAAGTGAAAGAGTAGGAAAAAAAACCTTAAAAGGAATTGGAAACCCAATCCTAAACAGGAAGCAAGGTATAAACCTTTACACCTGTTCAAAATATTTACTTATTTTTACAAAAGCTGTCTTCAACAAAAGTAATTACTAGTACTTGGGACTAAATAATGAATGAAGATTTTGTATTTTCTTAATTAAAAAAAATTATAACTCAATGTTATTTTATTTAAAGATTTCATTAATTTTTTCTCATTACCAAGTGCAATTAAAGTCTTGATAAAATGTAATAATCTATTAGTTTAGCCAAAGAGTATGCTTATTATCTAGAACATTTACTTAACAAAAAAAAAACAAAAAAAAAACAAACTTTTTGGCCAACCCAATACAATTTTTAAAAAAAGAAAAAGAAGCTATTTCAAAGAATGTTAAAAGAGAATCAAGCTAGGATTATTTTTAAGATGGCACAAACCAGATAAATTTATTGTGAGAAGCTAAAGTAAAGAAAGAGAGAAAATATTTGGTGAAAGAAGAGAGCCTAATGTAATTTTCAAGGTAGCCAAAATAAGCAGAGATATGAGAAATTGCAAAAAGTGCTGCCTGTAAGATCAATGGTTACCAAGCTTGTTTTGCAGACCAGTCATTAATGTAATGAGTTTGAGTATTGAGGCTTCTTTACTGGAGCCATGTGCCAGATTATGTTAGGCTTCTAAAAACTTTAAATAAATAAGCTGTCTTTACTGTTAATATTTCATGTTCACACATAATTATCAGATTAGCAGAAATAAAATTCTTTCAAATAAGGTAACCAATCATATACTATTAAATATTAAGTTTATATTAAAAAAAAAAATCCATTTAAATTCTTATAAAACATTTGTTAAACTTTGATATTGAAAGTAGTTTTCACCAATTTTGAACTTTAGACATTTATAGATTTACTGGATTTAAAGATTTAAAGACAGAAACAATAAATATTAATTAGAAAGAAAAATGATGCACATTCACTTGATAGATAAGGATAATACTTTTGATAAGACACAATTACAATGGAGCTTAAAAGAAAAACATATATGACTACATGGAATAATGGTTAACTTAGCAGCCCACCGTTACTATTGCTATCCTAACTGGATAGCCCACACTTGTGGCCTTGTGCCAGTGTAAGCTAAGCTTACAAAATACTCATTATAATGAATGAAATGATGAAATTGTTTGGAAAGCAAAAAATATTGCTTAAAATCAAATATTTTTAGCTAAAATGAAAACTTTCAAATTCTCTTTTTAAGTTGAATTTGAAAAAAAATTAGTTTAGAAAGAATTGAAAAATAAAGGAATTTTTAAAAAGGATTTCCATACAAATAAATAAATAATAAAAAAATAAACCCAAGATCAGATAGAGATAAGAAAACCTTGCTTCCCCACAAAAGAAAGTTTTTTTTTTTAGAAAAAAATCCTAGCATAAATATTTAGAAAAAGTAAAGTAAACAAGCACAATTCACAAGGAACTAAAAAAGTTTGTACAATTTGGTAGATGAAGAAAATACAACAATTGAAACTATCAAAAAAAAAAAAAAAAAAAAAAAAAAAAAGAAAAGAAAAAAAAAAGACAAATAAACAAACAAACATTGAAAAGGATTAACTTAGTCTGACAAAATGTTACAACTGTGAAGCAGCTCATAACTTGTAAGGTTTGTAAACTCACCACTTATTGCTCTACTGTAAATAGTAAAGTTATTTATTTTGGTTTAGGTTAGTTTGGTATAAGGCCATAATTGTGGAATGCCCAGAGAAATTTGAATTCAAGAGGAAATCAACAAAGTTAGAATTAATTTATCAAGTATCTACGTCAACATCCAACCCCAATTAAGAGAAACAGTTTTCTAAATTAGGTTTTATAACTTTGCATATCATCAAGATAAAAAAACTTTTTCTAAACATTTTATATATTGCACAGTATTAAAAGGAGAAAAAATTTTAAAACATTTTTATGTAAGTACTTTTTTCTTAACATAGAATTTTGAATAATTAGCTTTATTTCAATAATTTTGAAAAAAATAAAAAATAAAAATGTAATTAGTACAAAAACTATATTGTATAAATATCCAACACTATATTTTGGTTGACACTAATTTTCTTATGTTGTAGATATATTTTTTGTATTTCATTTGCATTCACTTAGAATTTGATTTATTATAACCAATGTATTTAACCACTTACTATATCAATTCCAAATTTGTCAAGAAAAAGAAATTTGGCTCATTGTTTAATGTTTACAATTAATTACAACAGTTCCTTCTTATTAGTCTGACAGCAAGGGGATAGAAATTTGAATTATTGTAAGACATTTACAATAAAAGTGTTATGTTAAATAAATATGGAAATTTTTTATGGGTAAAATATTGTAAATTTGGTAAACATTATTTGGGAATTTTGTCTGAAATTAAAGTTCTATGTATATGAAAAAATTATTTGAAAGTTTTAATAAGATAAGAATTTCACACTAGCTTAAAACTTTTTCTAGTGTTATAACGATTCCACAAGTCTTTAAAAAGTTAATTATTATATAAAGTAAAAGGACGATAATTATAATGAAAATTTTAAATTGAAAATAATATCCACTTGCAATTAATCGATTAAATTAATTTGTTTAAGGCATGCGTGTACAATGTCCAAAATGTCAGGAATATGACGAGATGAGGACAATAGTCTGAATAGTATAGTGTAAATATTATTTTTGCACCAACCTAATAGTTACAATAACTTGTCTCAGAAATATAGACAGATAATTTGCTTAAATCTAAAATAGTAAAATATGTAAACAAATAATTTTCACCTGCAAAATCACCACTGATGGAATTTAAACTGAAATCCACTTCATGTGGGGAAGTTTAAAAGAATACCAAAGTATACAAAATTTATTTTGTATATTTCAAATTGACACAATTACAGAATGTCTATGCACTGCACATATTAATAAAAGAAAATTATGCCATTCATTTTGTATTTTGAAACTGATTTGAACCCTGATCTCCATCACACTTACCACTATCTATTTGTGTATAGTGGATTGCATGAATCCAAGTGTGTGTCAGAGAAACTTGATGGAACAATGTCTCAGTTTTTCTCAAACTGATTTCAGTCCTAATCCTAAGAGACTAAATAGCAACAACAGTTCATGCATGGATCAACAGAACTGAGCATTAGGAATGCTTCTTATCATTAACTGTCTTTGATCCAACCATTGTTGAATTCACTATGTCAACAACTTGTGCTTGCATTAATGGCTTAATATTTTTTTTTTTTTTTTTTTTTAAAGAAAAAAAAAAAAACAAAAAAGCAGGTATTTTTCAAAAATACCTTAAATTAAAATTACATTGTGAAACACTTAAGATATTTATTAATTTTAATATCAGAGAAAAATATTTTTATTATTATGAGTGAATTGTTAGTAGGTTATTAAGGAAATGAGGAGATTTGATTGTTTAATAAAAAAAAAAAAATCTATGAAGAATATATTTATTACTTTTCTGTTAAATTTCAGTTTGCATACTGCAAGAATATGAAAATATAGTTTGTGTGTATATTAACAAATAATCATGTAAGCAATTTTTAGATGAGAGAAAAGTTAACCCTTTTAAAGTTTTTTCAGTAAAAAGTGTTAATGCTAATATGTGCTTGTAATTAGAGCTAAAATTTCAACAGAAATACAAAAACAATAGCAAGAATGTTGAATATTATGAATAAAAAAATCATCAAAAAGCATACTTAAAAAAACAGCAATGTTTGGAAAGAAAAATGATGCTTTACTAAATTTTCCTGGTGAAAAATTTGAGTAACGATTTGATTAAGCTAATATGAATATTTTTCAACAAAAACATTTTTTCTTTTTAATGTAATTTACTTTGTGTTTTATTTCTTAGGATACCTGTTTATTTGTGAGAAAAGAAATGTGTTAAAGTGGAAACAAGGAAAGTATCTGTAAAAATGTGGGTTCAATTTACAGTATACAAATAATGGTATACTGGACCCCTGACTGCGTGTCTGACATTATGACACTGAATGTTCAAATTAATGCTGCTAAACTGGACCCTGATTTTATGTATGTAAATGTACAGGCAATTTTAAAGTATGGAAGCCTCAAAAGAAAAAAAAACTTTATTTGACCAAGTTAAAAACCGAGGAGATATAGATTTTGTAACATTACAAATTGAGTTTCTTATTTAAGTTCTTAAACATTAAATTTTCCATACTTTAAAAGTAGGGACATAATGAACTAGCAAAAATAACCCACTATGTACCCTAACCCACCAAATAAATAACTGAAAAGTTCAGTCTACCATCAATCTTAAAATGTACATCAAACCTCTGACCTAAGAACATTAAAAACTAATTTCTAAGTGATGTCATAGTCATCCTAAGTATATAAAAATAAATGAGAAATATATCTTTTTCTACAAAAATACACATCTTAGGTTAACTAAATCTTTACCAAAAGTAGTCCTGTTATAAAAAGACTAACATTTTTCTGAAAAACATGTGATTAACATTACATCTGGAGCAAAGGTAATTAAACAGCTAGAAATAAATATTTAAAAAACAGAAAAAAAAATTAAAAATATTAATATAAGAAAATTCAAGTCAAGAAATCTTTTGTTCATAAGACTAAGTACATTATTCAAAAAGGTTTGTGTAAAACTGTTAAAAATAATAAAATTCCTGGTAAGGCATATATTTTTGCTTAAGCTGTACTATGAAATAAATTGTAAAGTAAACATCAGATAAACATAAGAAAATATACACAAAAATATTCATCAAAAAAGAAAAAAAACTTTTTTCCAGCTATGTAATTTGATAGATTTGGGATCAGGAGTTAGTCAATATTTTTCTTTATTGCTGTTATCATTCTTATCTAAATGTACAAATAAATATAGTAGAAACCATATAATGGCTTCTTCTTTATCTTGTACTGTAATTAAGAATTTACTTAAATTCTTTGCACTGAACTTTATCTTAGAAATAATAAGCACTTTTTTTTCATTTAGATAATCAGTCACTTCCAAAACAAGAAAGCATAGCCTATAAAAACATGGATTGCTACTTGCCAAAGAGAAACTTAGCAAAACAGAATATTCAATATTTAATAATGTAAATGTAATGAAAATATTTAACTTTTCTGTTCACAGTAAATATAAACCGAGTAAGAATGACATCAACTCTTAAGCAAGAAAGGTCTTGTATATATTTATATGAATATGAGAAGTTTAAGAAAGATATTGATGTGCCTATAGAACTGTTTTAGTCAAATGATGAAAGGAAAAACTGTTCCGAAGTTAAAATTTGTGAACAATTTTGCCTTTATGTAGAGAAATAAAAGACAAAAAAAAATAAAAAATAATGAACAGAATTGTAGGAACATTATAAAAACTTAAAAAGTATGAAAAATACTCTTAACTAATTTTCATAAGAATCTTTCGGATTCTTTTCTAAGAAAATCAGGTCAGTTAAAATATTGTAGGGAGATACTGCAACTCAAATAAAATCAGAAGTAATCATTTCTCTTTTTCATCAATTTAAAAAAAAAAATGTCACTTTTTTAAAAAGAAGGTTCTCTTAGTGAAATGACACAGAAACTTAAAATATAAAATATATAAAAAAAGAGAAATAACATTGTACTCTCCCTCAATGAAACATTTGTTGGGTAAGTCCAGATCCGTGTCCAGGATCAGTCAGCGGATTTCTTTTCATCTTCATCCAGCTTCAGCTTTGCCAAGTCTGGCTCATCTCCTTCCACATTTACTTCAGCAGACTTTTCATCTCCAGAAGCAATGTTTCCCTCTGCAGGTGATTTATCATCATCTTTAGAACCATCTTCTTTTGTTGATGTCTCCTCAGTTTTATTTTCTTCCCCTTCAGAACCAGCATAAATGATATCTTCAGGATTAGGACATTTAGGGTGAAATTCTTCAGTTGGATACATGGCTTGAAATATTGCTCTGGCTTCTTTGGGATAAAAATCTAGATCTAATTCTGACCCAGGTTGAGATGTTGCATAAAGATTACTTGGAGCATCTTGGCTCAGACCAAGATTTTGATGACTCTTCATTTGAAAAAAGAATGACCAAAGAACTTTCGGCTTGGAACTTTCCTGATTATCATTAAAATGTTCATTGTCAGGTTCAGCATGAGGCCCAGCCTGACCATTAGGATCAAAATCAAAAAGAAACTGGCACATGTAGTCCAAGTCAGATTTAGGATCTGATTTGCCAATACGTGTTAAATGTACAACTGATAATCCAGAGGGGCAAACCATGACTGAAGCTGGAAATTCCAACATTATACAGGATCTTTCTGGATCGTCGGGTGGATAGGCATTTAGTACAGACAATTCTTCTTTACCTGACTGCATTAAAGCTCTATCAGTCACTAAAATGGCTCGAGATATTATCTGTGCATCGGATGACTTGATCATGTTCTCAGGTAAATAGCTTGGTTCCATAATCAAATGTTTACATTCTATTCTTTGTCCTTCATTTGTAATAATTCCAGTGACTTTATCATTATTAGTGAGAATTGAATCCACAGACAAGTTCAGACAGTAAATACCTCCCCAGACAGCACACATCCGACTGAAGGCTTGTGGAAGCTCTCCAACCCCATAAATAGGGGTTATGAAGGGAAGGTTTCCATAATGGCCAACTGATGAAAAGAATTTTTTAGCTAATGCAATACCCTCTGTTGTGCTAGTATTTTCTTTGGTCATTGTTATCGCTTTGTAGATGTAGTGTTTAACAATTGGAGAGAATTTCTTACTGAGGTATTCAGTGAAAGGTTTGTCAGCATATTCCTCGATCAAATCATCCGTTTCTTCTCCAAGACATATTTTAACAAATTTCATCATCATTCTTTTGTCAAGCATCGTTACAGCTTTGGAGTTGAATACATGTGCCCTCGAACATGGAACACTCTGCACTTGATCATCATGAATAGTAAGAATGCGAGATACCAACTTGAACTCACAATATCGAGAGATGTCCGACTGTATTAGTAATCGTACCATATCGCCACTGCTGTATAACACTCGTGGTGCCAGATCAAAGTTGAAACGTCTCCACTGCTTTTCAAATTCATCAACAGTCCATCTTTTGGGGTGGTTCTGTCCTGTTTTTTGTTGCAAACTCTCCTCATCTACTTTTTGGTCTTCTGGTCTTTTGTTGGTGTTGTGCTCTGGGGTGCTTTTTTTGTTTTCAGGA
Source organism: Acanthosepion lycidas (assembly GCA_963932145.1). Classification (NCBI taxonomy): domain Eukaryota; kingdom Metazoa; phylum Mollusca; class Cephalopoda; order Sepiida; family Sepiidae; genus Acanthosepion; species Acanthosepion lycidas. Next base: position 119,496,459 of record OZ010577.1, on the reverse strand, counting down.
GCAGAAGCAGCAGTAAGTTGATCGTCGATTTCGAGTACTCTGTCTTTGGTCGCCGCCTCCTCCGTATCCGCTGGGCATTCCGCGTGTGGGCTTTTTTCCTCTTTACCTTCATTATCATTTCCCGACTGCTGCTGCTGCTGCTGCTGCTGTTCGGGGCACTCGGAGGGTTCTTCCCCATCTTGGGCCCCTTCAGCTGGTTTGGACGTAACTTGGCATTTGACAGTACCATTTTCACAAGTTTTGTCGTCGTTCCCACCACCTTTAAAAATGTGGTTGTAAGACAGATGGACGTTGGAGACTCCTTCGTCCGATCTGGGGATCGTTAAAGAAGCCTCTCCGTCTTGGAGAAGGCTGTTGGTGTCAACTGGTGGACTTTTTTGTTGTTGTTGCTGCTGCTGCTGCTTCTCTTCAGTACTGTTACCTTCCACCTGTTGGAGATTCTCACCAAATCCTAAAGTCTCGGCCCAGTTCTGTAGGCTGCGAAGACTAAAAGACGACCAGCGACTTCCGTAGTAGGCGTTCCTGTCTATATGTAAGACTGATTTGCCGATCCGAGACAGAGCAGCGGCGACAATACTTTCTGTTAAGCCAGTGCCAACGACAATGGCATCAAAACTGGAAGGTAGGCCGTCGCCCATTATAACAGACTACCCCCAAAAATCAAGAGGTAAAAAAAAAGGTAAGGGAATAAATTCCAAACAACTTTCACCCAATTGATATTCAGTTATATAAAGTAAACAAACATATATACCTGTGGTTTGATTTCTCACAAAAGGGACCACAAATATTAGGAAAAACTCGCATATAATATGGTACCGAAATATGTCAGTGTCGTATCAAACTAAGGCCCTGTGTTTTTTTAAAAAGAAAGTTACGCGAATTATGTCCCCTTAATGCACTCTTTAATTCCGGTTAAAGAGCCTAGGGAGTTATCTCCCCTTGGTTAAATGCATCAAGCTATATTGGAGTTTCTAGTTCTGTCGCCAGATGTCAGACTTGAATTACCAATTTATCGAGAACCAACTTGATGGTTGATAATACTTGAGGTAGGTTTATAATATATGATGACATTAATTAAGATGGGAAAATAGCTCTATCGTTGTGAAATTCTGAGTTAAAGGAATTATTTGAACTGAGAGAAAGTGGAAAAAAAAACAAACAGTTACGCAGTTGTCATTGGGATGTAATGAAAGTTGATGGTTGTCCACGATTTATTTAATTTTTTGTTTTTTTAAAATGATGGGTAGTAGTCTGTTTTTCTTAATTTTACTTTTCATTTATTTACAAAATCTGTCGTTCAAATCTACTTGATCATTCGTGAATGTTCAACATAATGAGTTTTCTTATCTGGTTAGAAAAAGGTTTATTTTGAATTTAGATTTCCTGTGTTATTCGGTCGCAATTAAAGTGTTTCATGAAAAATGCACAAATAAAACATCCCGGTGTCCTTACCATCACATTCTAACAAAAATATCTTAAAATTGAAGATATTTTTTTTAAAGATATTTAAGACTTAAATAATAGGTAATCTTTTTTTTCTTTTTTTTACCCAGTCACTATTTTTTTTTTTTATCCTTTTCTGAGTTTAGAAAGCTTTCTTAAGAAAAGCAATATCAACCAAAACAAGCTATTTATTTTTCACTTGCGTTGAATTCACAAAATTAAATTAAAAATGATTTATTAAATTAAATATTGTTTAAAACAAAAAATGAATTTCCCTATTTTGAATCAAGCATAAGGATTTTTAAAATCTAAATTTCTTTCTTTTTAGTTTTAATTGCTTAAGCTTATGAAAATTCCTGAAAGATACTGTGATGAAATAAAAATAAAATTACTTTTCCACTCTTCCTGTTTATTTTCTTCCGTTTTCTTATTCCTCCTTTTTAACTTTTAAATTATCTTCTCGGTTTTTTTTTTTCCTTTTAATCACGTTTTTGAAATGTTTTCTTTTTATGAAAATAACTTGAAGAGTCAATATTTTTCCCCACTGAATTTCCTGATGAAAGAGAAAGACACAATCTTCTACTTTTTTATCAGAAATATTAACTCAGATATGGAAGTGACATTGTTTAGATGAATTAAATTTACTGCTAAAAGCATTTTAAAGTTTTTAATATTAAATTGATTTTTTTAAAGTTATTTTTCCGCGATGTTGGAAAGCACACTATTATTTTTTTTAAAAATCTTCCTGTACTTCGAAAAATAGGAGTCTGTAAACAAAACTTTACTTTATTTTTCGATCTGAAATTTATTTTCAGTTTGGATTATTTTATCCTTAGAAGCCTTTAGTTTAAAAAAGTTTAAAATTTATCTAACGCTTTTATTTATTTATTTTTCATAATTAACATTTTTTAGAGTATTGTTGGTTTTTAAAACGTTTCAAACTGTTTTTACATCCAGTTTTTACTTATCTCCCATACATCCGATGTAAAATTCTTGCACTAAAAACTCATATCATAATTCTTTCTTCAGACATGAACGTTTGAAATGCAGTTATTTAAAATTTCTCCCCATAAAAAAAAACAAAAAATGAAATTTAATTCAATTTCTAATTTTATGACCAATAAATTCAGAGATGAGGAAAAAAAACAACAATAATAATAAAAACAAAACATTAACTTGAACATGTAAAATACCGGAAAGGAGATTTGAAACGCTAAAATCGACTATATATTGAAATTATTGATTTACTTTGTCACGTAAGATAAGTTATATTAACTCTCAGACCTTTTTCTTTGTCTTACTGGCAAAATCTAATGCTGTCAAAAAGCATATTCATAATAATTATTAATTATTAATGAATGATTTTTAAAATTTTTCAGTTACGCAAACGCTAACTAAATTTGGCAATGAACTTTTTAAATTTAAATTTTAGTTTTTAAGTTTTATCTTCCAATTGAAAAGCAGTGTCTGTTGGTAATAGTATTGTTTCTAGTACTAACAACGTTTTCAGCTGATAAAGAAAGAGTATCTGAGTATATTGAATCAATTGCTACAAGTCTGCAGCTAAGAAAGTTGGTTCACTGTTGTGTGCTAGACAATTTTTCTTGCCAGAATCTATAAGTTTACTATTCATCCTTACTTTGAACATTGCTGCCACGTCCGGTTGGGTGTTTCTGATAGATATTTAGAGATACTTGATAAAATCTAAAGAATCTGCTATGTTATTGGTCCTGACCTGCCATCTTGGATTCAGTCCCCTTCCCACTGTTGTAACATAACTTTCCTGTGACTTTTCTAATTACTTGTTCTGATGAACTTAAAGCTATGGTACCTAGATTTGATGAAATTTAAGCACAGTACTAGATTGGTACCAAGGTCTCATCATTTTACAGCTGAAATGGCTGGATGTGACTGAAGTGCTTGCTTGTGGAATTCTCTTCTGGTTTCTTGGCAACTTTGATCTTCAAAAATTTAAATGCAATATTAATTGTTATCTTATGTCTTCTTAATTCTTGTTCTTTTGTTGTCCTCTCTCCTTTAAAGTAATTTTCCTCATTCTCTAACACTCACTAACCCATTATCATCTAGTTGCTTTATTGCTTTGCTTGATGTGAAATGATTAATTTTTTTTTTTTTTTTTGGTTGTCACATTGGATTTTACAAGTTAGTAACAAGTAACAACCAAAAAAGAATGCTGTTTCTTTTTCTTTACTCTCTTTGATATTAAGCAATTGTTTACTAAATTTACAAGTGGTGACAGGGTAAACTCAAACTAGTTAATCAATTTTGCTCTGTGGTTGAATTATTTATCATAACTGATTTCAACCTAAAAATTTACAATCAAGTAACTTACTTAATGAGATTCTGTCTCTTGAATGTCTAATGAGACTAAAGCTCACTTCCGACCTCAAGTTGAATTCGCGTATTCATACAATCACTAAAGATACTGGAAGAATGGTCAGTTCCTTGTACTGCTCTAGAAAGTAACAGCCATCCTCTACCTGTACAATGTCAGAGCAGACTGCTCACATGGCCTTGTAGGTGATGAATTATTTTTCAGCCTGCAAGATTTGCTAAAAAAAAAAAAAATAAAATAAATGAAGTGGGAGTGTTGATGCATGGACAGTCAATCCCATCAGCCATTGTGTCGTATTCATCCATTTTATGAGAATATCATATAAAAAGTAAAAGTATAATACAGGTCATTAATATTAATATAGCCTCAGTTATACAAGGCATGTTTTGAAAAGAAAAACTGATTTCCTAACACTAATTATTCTTTTTTGATTGATCAGTTTTGTACTTATCCAGTCAGGTTTAATTATTGATTTCTCTATTACACTTATCTGATAGTTATTCATTTAAAAAAAAAAATGTGGCCAGAAAGTTTAGGGAAATATTAAGTGATTTTTTAAAAAAATTTTATATGGAAAAAAAAATCTCATTTTTAAAATTTTTTTTCATATTTTTTTTAATAAGATTTCTCAAATATTCAGGCTGGTAGATGAAAATAAATATACAGTTTAATAAATAAATAGAGTATCTACACAAATATACGTATCCACTAAAAATAATGTTGAAGTAATAAAATATGTACGATTAATTTAAAAATCTATCACTTTACAAATTGATTTTTTTTTTTTTTTTGCCTCTCTCTCATAGCTCTTAAGAACTTCATAGTGATAAATATTTCCACACTTTAATTTGTTAACTGTTATTAATATTTCTGTTTTACAACTTGGTACTTGAGTTTTGCAGAATGTTTTGGTTTCATTTTGACATATATTATTTGGATTGAATAATAAAGAAAATTGTCTGAGTAAAACTTTTCATAAACTTAAATCTATAAAATTTATTTAAGAGGAAAAATTTTTTAGAAATATTTACTTATTTGGTGTAATTTTATCACTATTTATAAACAATTTGAAACCACTGTAAATTTCTTAGCATGACCAAACATCAGATTTGTTTTTTCTTTTTAATCTCTTTATATGAAAGTTTTTTGTATAACTTTTTTTTTTTTTTTTTTTTTGTAATTTTTAAATTTGTTTTCATTTTAATTTTCCAAATTATTCTAAGTATGCTAAATTTATGGAATGCAAAAGTTCCATATCAAATTAAAGATATGTGATTTGTCTCAATTTTATTAAATATAATGTGTTTGGACAAGATCTTTACATTACTTTATTTTCTTTGATAAAATTTCAGTTTGTTTTTATTTTGAATTTGATAAATAAAAGAAAATGTATATGTTGGCTATTTTGAATGTTTTCCTTTTTGTAAGTTATTCGAACTGAACTGACCTTGGATGAGTCAGTTTTCATTGTTCGGCTATGAACAATTGGTGCCTTGCTGTTTATTTAAATTGACAAGTGTATTGATACATTGAAAAGAATCTTCCCTCTCTAACCAATTACTCACCAGTAACAAAAACATACAAACAGTAAATGTACCCAAATATTTAGACAAATATAAAAATTGAACTGTAACTTCAAGAAAACAAAACAAATTCTTTTTTTTGTATATTTTGATGCTTTGATAAGTCCTCGAAAAAATGTGTGGACTTCTGATAGATCAACACTTGAATAAAGCATTAGAGAAAAATGTGTGGACTGAAATATTCTCAGGTTGATGTTTCTGTTTGTAAATTGAAACTAATTCTCAAATTATTTTTTTTTTTTTGTTTTTTTTTTTTCATTTCATCTCTTAATTGTTATTTTTCTTATGAACTATTTTGTGTTCATACTTTGTAGAAATTCTGTAGATTTTGTGAGTTTTAAAGATAACCTGTTGAAATTTTTTAACTTTTTTATTTTTTTTCATAATGCTTTAAAACTTTTTTTCTGATATTATTCTGCTGTTGATCTTAGTGAATACGAAGTGATATTTTCATTAGCCTGAAGAAAAATTATTTAGCCTCCAATTTGTCTCTGTCTCTCTCTCTCTTGTGTATACATTTATATTGTTCATATTCTGATGACATTTCCCAGCGACTCTGATTAACTATTTTTTTTCATTTGTAAGTTTCCAATATCTTATATATATATATATATATATATATATATATATATATATATTGTATGAATGATTCATGAATTTATAAATTATATTTGCACCTTTTTAATTGAAATTAAAATAACTGATCCAACGTGCAGCTCTCAGATAATAAGTGTGACATTACTGTAATTATTGAACAATATAGTTCATGCCATATTCACAGAAAATCTACCAGTACAAAAGAATTCTCTTATTGCTATATTTGTACAAAAACGCACAACCTTAAAATTTAAATTCAAACTCAGCGTTGCGACCGCACGTTCCAAAACAATAACACATTTCTCATAGCATTTTTTTCGGATTACATGTCTATTTTCATTGTCCTCTTATTACTGAGAAGTAAAAACAAGAACAAAATCTACTTCCATACCTGATGATGTCTGTAAGAAGAGACAAAAGCTTGTAAAAATTAAAAAGACCTTATGCAACTGGAATTTATAAACGGGGAATCATATCATTCATATACAGGTTCAGGGTTGATGTATCTTATTTATGTAGTTTGTGACGATGTATTCTCGCCATTTAAATCATTAACCTCTATATTTGTTTTTTGTATGAATGATTCATGAATTTATATATTTTTAATTATTTTATAAATTCTAAACAAGGGTAACACTTGAATTTCTTTCTTTTCAGATGTTCAAAGATTTTGAAATAATTCATTGGGACAAACGTTAAGGCAATTTTTCACACAGCAAATAAAGCAAGTCTTGAAAAGTTGGCCATCTGTTGCAATATGGCTGACACCGATTTAGATAGTGTGGAATCTAAAGTGTCTGCTTTGTCAGTTGAAGATAAAGAAGACAATAAGAATGTGGAAAAGCATTCCAGTCATTGTGATGATAAAGTAAAAACCGAATTCTGTGATAAACAAAATGGTCAGACGGACTCTGAAGCAGAATCCTGCAGTGATGATGAAGGTGTTCATTTCAAGGATGCTACTGACCCGGTCAAGCAAGCAGAGGGAGCTGCAGCTATTAGTACAGATGATGAATACCATTCAGCAGATGAAGGGGAGCCTCATGTGGATGAGGAGCAACGAAAAGAGATGGAAGCTCAGTTAACAGATGAAGAAAAGAAGGTGAATTTATATATATATATATATATATATATATATAGCTATAAATTATTCTTTAAGAACTATTTTTGTAAATGTAATATCACAAATAGAAGTTCCACTCAAACAGCTTCTTCCTGTGACTCATTGCCCTGTGGAACCAACACCCAATAGGATACTTCCCCGATCATTACTATCTTAATCTGTTCAAGACTAGGATTAACCACTTCTTTCCACTCTTATACATACAAATGTCCCCCAAACATAAACCTCTACCTCCAGGCCTTCTAAAGAGTGAACCTTGCTGTAAAAAAAGTTTTAAATGAATATGTTAAAACTTTCATAATCATGATGCAACAAGTTTTAAAAGAGAAACTACTCATGGTTGTATTTTGTTGCTGGCTATTTGAACCTGGTCTTACATAGTTTCAGCTTTTATCATCACTGCCTGCTAATTTCCCATAATGTCAGTGTCTCACACACTTTGCCCATTGTTATTTCCTGCACTAAAAAATATTTCCAGTGGAAGTTATGAAGGGAAAATATTGAATGTGCACCAGGTTTTGCAATTTTTGATATAAAATTTAACCTTTGTATATGCAAAAATAAAAAGGGGTGCATCAAAAAAACGTTTTTTTTTTTTTTCGTTTTTTTTCCATTGACATTGCTATTATTTTAACTATTTTCACTCATTGACAATGTTTCTTGTTTTAAGAAATGATTATTAGAATTGTAATAAAACCTAAATTATATGAAAGTGAATTTATAGATTTTCTTTGTTCATGATAATTTAAAATAAAATGAAACTTTATTAGATTGTTTATCTACAAGAATAATTTTATATTTACAGCATTCTAAAAACTAATGCAATTGTATTAAAGCTAATGCAATGCTATATTTATCATTTACCAATTTATTTACTCTTTAATATTTCAAGATATTTTTGTGTAGTTTTGGTAAATATATCTGTTACAATGAGATGTCAGTGTTATTTTCATTTTTGTGTAATTTAGATGGCAATTTGTCTGTTGCACTGTGTGTGGGTGTGGATTTTGTTAAAGAAAAACCTGTTGAAATATTCTCTTTTGCAAGGACTCAAAGCTCGCCTTATATTTTCAACTAAAATACCAAATGATAAATGTATACTTTCATAAAAGTTGTAGAAATAGGATTTCAAGTTATTGGGTTGTTTGGAAAGTTCATGCTTATTTTTAATGGAAATTAAAACAAAACAAAATTATTGCATTAAATATTTATTCAACTATGAACCATTTTGTTGCACAAACTTTCTCCATTTTTCCTTCAACTTAAAGATTTCAGTGGTTTCTTGGCAAAGAAGTCATTAATGTGGTTTTTTATGTCATCCAAAGAAATTAAAATTTTTACCATTGAGATTATTTTGCAGGGACCTGAATAAATGAAAATCTGAAGGAGCAATGTCTGGTGAATATAGCAGGTAGGGTAACACATCCCAGCCAAGCTGAAACAATTTTTACTGGGTTGCCAAAGAAACGCGAGGTCTGGCATTATCCTGATGGAAATACAACACCTTTCCTGTTCGCCAATTCTGGGCATTTTTCTTGAATTGCTGCCTTTTAATCCATCCAAAGATGGCAGAAGCTCATAGTACAGGATCCCTTTCCAGTCCCACCAGATGCACAGCATTATTTTCTTTGGATAATGACCTGCTTTTGAGATGGCTAAAGTTGGTTCATGTCACTTAGCCCAGGATCTTTTTCACTGAACATTGCTGTAAACAATCAATTTCTCATCACCTGTCACAATTTGCTTCAAAAAGTATTTTCAATGCGTTTATACAGCAAATCAGATGAAAAAAAAAAGATTCTTTTCACTTAGATCATGTGGTACCCAAACATCGTAGCAGTTTGAGTATCAGGCTTCACTAAATGCTCATGGATGGTGGATTTTGATAAATTTAGTGTTTCTGCCAATTCCTATGTTGTGTAATATGGGGTTATTCGCAGTTAGTGTCTTCCTTTGGTCGTCATCTGGAGTGGTGGAGGCGGGGGGGGGATCTGCTTGAGTGTTCTTCATCAATAAGGCTACAATCACCAACTCTAAACTTAACGAACCACTTCCATACAGTTCTGTTAGCTAAAGCACATTAACCATACACAGCACATATTTTTTTCTTTTTGTTCCTTGTGATGTATTTTTGCCTTTATGGTAAAAACAAAATATCAAGTGCCTAAAATGTACCTTATAATCTTCCATTTTCATAGGGATGCAAAATTGACATGAATTAAGTACTTTTAAACTTTCTGAAGAGATAATTTCAATTGTCTTCTAATCAGAAATGCAAGCATATTATATTCTATTAAATTTGACATGTTCTAATGGAATGACAAAAAATCAGCATGAACTTTTCAGACAACTTAACATTTGGCTCACTAATATGTGAGAATAGATTGTTCTTTTTTTTATTTTTGTATCTGATAGCTTCTGTTTAATCTGCAGGATTAAAAATGAACTCATTTGATTCTTATTGATCATGAGTCCTGTAACTCATCAGTCATAGTGGAGGGGCACCACATGTACTGCAATCACAGTAGAAGTGGTGTGTCATGGACAGGATAACCTGAAGGAGCCCAGCCTTCTCGAGGCTAATTTGAATTCAGTTTTCTTTCTCCTACACCAGTTGCCACCCAAGGCTATAGAACTCAGTCTGTCTTGCTATTTACCTGTATCTGGCTAGAGAAGAGATGGATTCATACCTTTCTCAAGAGTATTAGCATGTAAGTGAATATAATTAACTTGACTGGAATTCAAACTCGGCTCTCCAATTCCTCAATCTGAACCACAATCAATTACTCCACCATGCCTCCATATATTGATTCTTATAGGAGTTCCAAAAAAATATTTGTTAGTAATTCCTGTTGTTTCTTACATGACAATATTGTATGGATATTTTAGTCACATTCCTGAAAAAAAAGACAGTGTTTAAAAACATTGGACTTAAAAAGTAATGACTATTGAAGGTCTCATGAACTCCTTTATAAACAAAAAAAAATGCTAAAACCTTAGGGTTAATATAAATAAAATTATCCAGTGAAGTTAAGTAATTTAAATTGTTTAAGCTTAAAGCATCTTTTGGAATTAATTTATCTCCATTAAACCTGACTTGTAGTATTAATTTTTATCTTTTTATTAACTTGTTCAATTGTAATGTACATCTGTAATGTCTAAAATGTCATTTAGTCAATGACAAATTTCATAAATTTTTTTTTTTTATTATAACATCTGTATACGTAAAAATAGTTCCTTGATTTCTCTTAGTATAATGTACATATGTTTAAATCTATTATGTTTGGTATTCATACACTTATACCCAACAACTCACCTCATCTTGTTGGCCTAACTTAAACAATAAATTCTATAATTCTGTCAGATTTATTTTATTTCTTTAAGGCAAAGAAAGAAGTGCATTTTATGATGGAAAATCACACAAACAAAAAGCAATCTTCATCTAAAATCACAATCTCAAATCTGTTTGGTTTGATGTTTGATTTGCCAATGGATTTATTTATTGTAATTTAAGCAAAATGTAAAATTTTCTCTTTGCTTTTCTGTTTTTAACAAAAATTCTTTCATGATTGTAGGAACGACAAGAAGAAGCTCAGTCACTTAAAGAAAAAGGCAATCAAGAATTTAAAGAATCCAGATTTCAAGAAGCAGTTAAACTTTATACAAAAGCTTTGCTGATTTGCCCTTTGACCTTTTCCAAAGACAGATCTATCATGTTCTCTAACAGAGCAGCTTGTTACATGAGAATGGTAAGCAAATTTAAAGAATTATTTCTTGAAATGAGCACAAAATTCAATTTTAAATTTGATGTTTTCTTACATCAAATTTATTGGTTCTTAACACATTCAAAGCATTTTGTATTTCATTTATAAGTTAAATGAAAAATCTCTAAATTGGTTTCATGTTTTTTCCAACATATTTACCATTTATGTAACATTTAATTCAAAAGAAATTTTGAAGCACAGTTTAAATTGTGTTAAGTGTTGATTCCATTCATGACCTGTAAAATTGAGTAAAATAATGAAAACTAATTTCAGTTTATATCTTAAAGTTTATTTGTCTTACAGGAAAAATTAGCTAAATGTTAATCCCGATTAATTGTATTTTTTGAAGTCTTTATCATTCAATGGTCTGAGTTTGTGCCTTTAGTTATTTCTTTTTATATTTTCCTAATAAATCTGAAATAATATGCAATAATGTGTGGTTGTCTGCTGTCTAATTAATGTCGCCTTCATGTGACATGGTTCAGTTGCCATAACTTTTGTGTAACATAGTGTAATTTTCTGTAAGATTCTAGAATCGTTGTAGGTTTCATGTTTGTCATGAAATCTCTGGGGGAAGGAATTAGTGCCAAGTCTCATCTCCAAGTAATATTTGATTAGTTACCATGTAGTGGTAGCAAGGTCCTGTCAATCATTGTGGCATGCCATTAACAAGAACTTTATCATGATCATCTACTGATTAGATATAGTGCAGGGACAACTGGATTCATACATCATCCTAGAGAATTAGTAAAAATTGAACACTGTTCACTACATCTGTTTTTCATGTTAACAGTTATACCACCTCATGTTAAAGGCAATGACAAAAACTGAAAAAATAAAGCATTTAAGTTTTAACTTGAATATTTTTTTTACAAATTATTGTAGGTACCTCCATGAGATCGCTAAAAAAAGAGTATAGCATGATGAAAAAGACGCCAAACTTGAAGAAAACAAAACTTTATCGTCTAAATGTTTGTTATTTTTAAGAGGAAAGATCAAAGTATTTTTGGGGTATTTTTTCCATTTTTTAATCATTCCTAGCACGTCCGAAATTTTCATTAAAAATCTTTTTTTTTTTTTTTTTTTTGAGTCAGCAAAATTTACCATTTTTTTCCATTTTTATAAATAATATCTTTGTTTTATTGAGTTTTATGTTACAATTCAGAGCTGATTTTCAGGTGGGTGGGGGTCCAATTAAAAACAAAAAAAAACATGATTTGCATTCCTCAAAGCCTTGTGCTTTTAACTATTGTAATCACTAAACCCAATGCGATCGAATTTCTAGCGTTTTCATAAAATTAGTTATGGGGTGGGGTATAAATATTTAAAAAAATATTTCTGTCATGACTTTAATAAAAAAAAAAAAAAAAAAACATATTTATAATAATTTCGATCATCTGTGAATAGTTCCTGAAAGTTTCATTAACATCTAACAATTATTTATATTTTTGCAAGATTTTCCAAATTAATGTGTGTCATACCAAAAAAATCATGCTAAAAGTTGTCTTTTATTTACTAGTTCCACTGATACAAAGAGAAACAAGGTTTTTTTTTTTTTTTTTTTTTTTTTTTTTTTAATCAAAATTTAGAATGTTCTAAAAAGGAAAAATTTTAAAAAATAATTAAAGTAAACTTTGGTCTTTCCTCTTAACATAAGCATTTAGACAATAAAATTTTGTTTTCGGCAAGGTTGGCGTCTTTTTCATCAAGCTATGCTCTTTTTTTAATGATTTCATGGAGGTACCTAAATTATTGAGATTTATGTTTACTTAAGTCCATAGTTGCTCTTTTGATTCAATTTTAATATATTTTTAACTTTAATTACTCCATAATGTTGACTATCATTATCTGAAGACCCTATCGATTTTTAAATCTTTTGTGATAATACATTTTTTTTTTTTTTTTTTTTTTTTTTTTTTCCTCAAAAAAAGTCCAAAAACAAAAAAGCCATTGAAGATTCTTGTTCTGCTCTGGAATTAAATCCTAATTACCTGAAAGCTTTGATAAGAAGAGCAGAACTTTATGAGAAAGAAGAGAAACTGGATGAAGCATTGGAAGATTACAAGAAGATTGTGGAAATGGACCCTTCTCAGCATGCTGCTCGAGCTGCTTGTTTGGTAAGTAATGCACACAATATTTTAGAGAAAAGGAAAAAAAACATTGATGCTGTAACATATACAATGACAACTGAATGTAGAACATCATCAAAATCAGGTGCTGTTTCGCTACACACAATATTTTAGAAAAAGTAAAAAAAAAAAAAAGAAACTTTGGAGACATTGCTGTAAACGGCTTTCAGGTTATCAAAAATGTAATTGTTTTCTATTCTTATTAAAAGTGAATGTAGTTAAAGTTTATTCATAGAACTTTGAAAGTCTGGTTTATCAAATAAAAATTTTTATATGTATGCCTGCAAATTCAAATTGGTGTGTATCTGTAGAGAAAGAAGTCAGTTGCTGGCAACAATTGCATCATAAATCAATTTGGGTTTAATATAAAATTTAAAATTACAAAACAAATTTTAAATATCTATGAATTATTTGAGTTGTAAGTTTAGTGAAGACTTCTGTCATACACAATAGCATCATTGAAGGATTTTTTATTTTTTTTATTTTTTCAGCGGCTTCCCTCTCAGATTGAGGAACGTAATGAGAAGTTGAAAACTGAGATGATGGGTAAGTATATCTTTTGTTTTATAGCTAATCTTGAACTTGTGCTTATCCTCTTAAATCTTGATCTATCTCAAGTATTGGATTTGCTACTATTGGCTTTTAAAATGACTGAATTGGTTTTAGAAGCTGAGGATAAATGAAAATACACTTGACAATGTTTTATCTCGGTAGCAAGCATACCTTGGAAATATTGTGTGTTCAATTCCAGACCACTGAAATAAAACAAGTCAGGAACATAAAAAGCTGTGTCTATAAAGTACTAGCAGTAGAGCCCAGCATTGCAACAGTAAGAGATAGATCAAGTATCGACCATCATAAAGACTGAAAAATAAAATTGACAAAGATTATTGTTTAAGGTTGACGGACACGCATGTCTTAGTTTTATTTTTATTTTTTTTTTTTATTTTTTTTTAACGAATTGGTCAAACTCAAACAAAAACATTTTCAATTGTTTTCCATGTGCCTACCGATTGAATAGAATTTTATTATAAATAATTGTCTTGTAAATGGAATTTTTAAAGCATTCTGAATGTAAAATAAAGAAAAAAGTGTGCAAGACAATAAGAAACACTACCTGCCAAAAAAAAAGTGAAGTTTTGTTGAAATCGGTTGAAAAATGTAGGAAATCCGATCCCATATATAAACGAACACACACACACACATAAAACCCAGGTTGGTTGGTTAAGTATAACTCTATATGAGTTGTCCCCCTTTCATTAATGCCTCTTAATCGTGTTTTCAAATTGATTTCATGCAAAAACAATTGTTTTTTCCAATTTTTGGTGCTGTCAGAACCACTGCAAGGTAATTTTACGTAGTCCTGTGAAGTTTTGTTGAAATTGGTTGAAAAATGTAGGAAATCCGATCCAATATATAAACGTACAGACACACACACAATCTGCGTTTTATAATAAGTAAGATTATAGTCTATTAAGTGTACAATAGTACCAAAATAAAAAATACCCAAATTCCCATTTTTAACTGGCCACCAGGTGTAGATTTTCATATAAAATTCATACCAGTAACACTGTTAAAATATGATTCCAGGTGAATTTGCTAAGGAACAAAAACAAAAATCCTACAGTAAATAAATTTAAAGGTGGGGAGAACCAAAAAAAAAAAACCCCAAAAACTTTTGTATGTTGGTGGGAAAAGCAAGTTTTTTTCTTTTTTTTACTTTTTTTATTTAATGTGTATTTAAAACAAATTGATTGGAATAGATTCCTCAGTTAAGTATGATGGAACAGAATTGCTATCAGCTGATAAAGTTTATATGAGGGATTGTTTTTCCTTAAGTGGGGGGACAACCCTTAAAACATGTAACGTTTTAATGATAATTTCAGGTATGAACATCCATACTTACAAATTCTGCATCCATATACACATACAAAAACAAATCAAATTTTTTTAAAAAATATTCTGGTCCATCAGATTGTAATAAGCTTCACAATATATGATTAGTCAATATGGTTTTACTTAATAACAATATTTCCTAAGAGTTACACCATTGAAACTGAATTTTAAAAGATCTGAAAACTTTACAAATTATTTAATTTAAAATTGTAAAAAAAAATGAAGACAAATTTTGTAAAAATTAATTTTACATCAGGCAGTATTGTCCTTAATATGTATTATTCATAAAAGCAATTAAAATCTATTGCGTAAAAAAAAAAAAATTACTAAGATTTTTTAATAAAAATAAATTTAAAAAATAATTTAATTCATTTGTGACTAAGTCTTGAAAATTTCATTAAAATCTGACTATTTGATTTTTGCAAGAATTTCCAAATTAATATATCACCACAAAAAAAGGGCTAAAATTTGCTTGGCTAAGACTTAGTACATCTGCTGATGGAAGAAAAACAAGATTTTCACTCAAAATTTCTATTGTTCTAAAAAGGAGTAAAAAAAAAAAAAAAAAATTAAAAAAAAAAATTTGATCATTCCTCTTAATAATAACAAGGGTTTTGATAATAAAACTGTTTTTATTTTTTGGAGCATATTTTCATCATGGTATGTTGTTTTTTTTTTTTTTTAGTGAGTTCATGGAGGTACCTAGTTTTTTAACTTTAATTTTTAGAAAACTTTAGAAAATCAAATAATTTTCATTTCAACAGCTGGTAAATAAATATTCAGTTTTATATTGGCTGTAAATAATTGAATTTAACCACCAAAGATTTGAAATTTAGTAGAGTTATGGTTAAGAAAAAAATACTCTTGTGGCTGCTAGAAATTTACAATATTGATGTCCAAAAACTGTTTTATCCTTTGTTTAGAAAGGAAATGTTTCACAACTGCTGCCAAGCCTGAAATAGGGCCAACAATCAAATGATGCTGAAAACAATGGTTTCTGTTTGATTCTGTAGTTAAAGTGTCAAGCCTATCGTGTATACTTAAAAGCTGGGGAACACTGGGTACTGTAAGCAACCTACAATCCGAAATACAATTCCATTTTAAATAACCCAAAATGAGTTGATAAGCCGTAAGAAACAAATCCATCAAGATTAATGTTTAAGAGGAAAAAAAAAATTTCTTTGTTCAGGGCTCTTATGATTTCCAGTCAAATTTTAGGACTGCAAATTTATTATTGATGAAGAAGTTTATTCATTCAAATAAGAATGTGATATTTTCAAATGATAAAAATGAAATTCTTTATTTGCAGGTAAACTAAAGGATTTAGGAAATATGATTTTGAAGCCATTTGGACTGTCAACAGACAATTTCCAGATGCAGAAAGATCCAAACACTGGCTCTTACTCTGTAAACTTTAAACAAAATGTGAATGCCTCCTGATTTGTCAGCCATTTAACTGCTCCCTAGAAAGAGATGAGGGAAAGGACAACAACCAAGTAGCTGATATGGAAGAGGATTCAAGCGGCTAAAAAAAAAAAAAAAAAAAAAAAAAACCACCACCACAGTTAATATTTTATGAATATAGTCAAAAATAGAATTTTGTTTTTTGTTTTGCTGTCCTCTTCTCCGTCCACCATCTCCCATGCAAGGTTGCATATAATGTATAGAGACTGATTTTTAAATAAGTTTAAAGTGATCACAAAAGACATGATCATTTTTAAGATGCATATTACTAAAGCAGTAATTTGTAAAAAGGTGCAAACAAATTGATAACTTTGTTTTGATTCAGTTTTTGTGGCAAATCTGTATGCCATGCTTATTGGGTGTAATACAGGATTACAATTGTGACGGATTCTATAAACAGTTGTTTTTTGTTTTTTTAACATATACTGCAATTTTATTGCACAGAATATTAGAAAATTTTTAAATAATGAAACTAAAATCTTGCCCCCCTGCCCTAAAAATGATTTTTTTTTTCTGTATTTAAATGTTACCATTTTGTATAAAATCTTTTATGATCTCTTACATTTTATATATATATATATATATAAAAATAAACACCATGCTTTTAAATATTAACAATAAATATTAAGTTAAAAAAAAAATTTTTTTTTCTGAAAATCAGTTTTTAGTGTGAAGTTATGTTTGGGCTTTTAAGAGAAAATTTGAGATTTACTTATAAAAACATTATGGTAACATTTGAAGAATTCTTGTGCATTTATTGGCTTTTACAATCTCGCCATTTGATGTTTTTTCTTCTCACAAACAAGACATTAAGAGGATTTATTATTATAGAATATTATTGTATATGTTGCAGTTTATTATTAGCTAAAAATTAGAAACTAGAGATTTAATTTGGAATCATGAGTCAAAGAAATGGTAATGAGGGTAATTATTTCCATTGATCCTTTTGTTTTTAAGTTGAACAATGATTCCCACACTTCAGCTGTTGAAGCCACTGTCATAATGAATAGCAACTGCTTAGGTGTGATTAGAATTTTGTGCTTTGTTTCCCTCCTCCTCCTCCAACAAGCTGCAGGGAGGCTTGTCAAAATGGAGTCATTTGTTTGGCTCAATACAAATCTTAGACAATTTCTCCTCAGAGTTAGTGCACTTTGACATGGTATAATGGTTAACAAAGTTGTCTCGCTGTGTCAGTCACAAATGAGTGGTGAGATCAATCCTCGTCTGGTGCTACATAATGCTTAATAAATGGCTAGTTTGTCATCTATGTTATATCTCTCAGTTGTGTTTCTGTCTTTAGACAGTTCACAAAAAAATGAATAAGGGATGACGTCCTGGAAATTCTAACTGTACAGCAGCATCTTGCTTGGAGGAGGAGGGTGTCAGTGGAATACTGATGCCAGCATAACTGTGTGCAGGGATTGGGCAATTTTTAATCTCAACTCATGTGTACATGCATTGGCACCCACATTAAAAAGGCCTTATGCTACATCCTGTCATAACTACTGTTGGAGAGGTGGTTGAGTAAATAACTAGTTTATTAGCTGCCTGTGAAAACTGCCAGTTATAACTGTTTTCTCACTAAACTTTACAGCCAAGTCTATAGGATGAGTAAATAACTAGTCCACCCATGAAAATTACTGGCAAAATTTAAAAGGACATTGAGCAGACCAATACTTGTATAGTGCAAGGGGTAAAAGAAAGTTTATGGCTTTCAGCTGTGTTCTTATTTATTGATAAATATAAAATGAGCTTATCGTCATATCACATTGAAATCTCAGTAATGTCTAGCCTGGTCAGTATCTAGATAGGTGACTGCTAAGTGCTGTAAGCTTGGATGTGTGGGTGGTGTAATGGATAATGGCTCAGTTGTTAAGTGGAGAGCTGATTTCCATTTTCACTTGGGTTCATTATATTCATTTATGTGCAAATATTCTCAGGAAAGGTAGGAAACCACTCTTCTCCCCTCACATCTATGGATTAGTTAGACTTGTATCACTAAATATGTATATAAAATATTTAGATTTTGGCATTAAATAACCCATAAATGTATTGATATGCCCACTAAACAAAAACCAAATATGAAATGACCTCTCAATATTTGGTTTTGTATTTCAGTAGGTCCAGTATAAATTTTTCCAAGTTTTGCAAATACTATTTACCATGTGAACATTTGAAATTGAAAATTTATATTATATACATTTATATTTGTTTTTAAAATTACTCATCCATTATCTAAAGCTAACTGCAAATATATTCGGTAATGAATTTGGTAGCTTCAAGGTTGATTCTTCTGGTATGGGATACAAATTGTCAAAGGATACTTTATTATGAATTACTGCAGTTTTTATCAGCTACAATATATATAGATCCATTTTAAGAATGTCATTTTAACAACTCTTTACCGACATGTAAGTATTAGCTTTTTATTGTCCTTTAAGGAGTGTGGGCAGAACAAGACAAGACTTGTCCCAATATTGATTTGGGGTCTGAAGGAACTACATTTTATGATAGAAAAATAAAATAAAACAGCAAAGAGAAAAAAAAAAACACTTTTATTGTCTCCTGTGTTAAAGCATACTGAATTCTTCATTTTTGTCTTTACCTTTCCTCCTCTTTACTGGGTTTAGAGCCAAAAATAAGTAAAATATACATATTTCAAGACAACCATGCTGCCAGCTTCCATTATCCATCTTGCTGCTACTGTAGAGAATGATATGCCTGAGTCCATCAGACTTTGCCAAATTTCTTGGCCAGCCATTCAATCTTTCCACTTCGATAAAATTGCCTCCACTTGTCTTTGAGATTGATATTTGTCCTCTGGAAACTTATATAATCTCTAATTTCAGCCCAGTTTCCAAGTCCTTTCCTTTTGACAGCTAAGTAAAACTCCTCCTCCTGTTCTCTTGTCCATGGAATTCGAGACATGCGTATGTTTTGCTTTGTTACAGGCGGTCTCAGGTTTTTACGTACAGTGATCGTCTCAACTTCTGGAAACGTTTTCTCAACTACAAGAAAAGAAAAGAATATTTGTAGAGAGATGTTTGACCCACTTTCATTGCTTTCCTGTATTATTCATGTATGTATGTGTATAACTGTATTCTTCAAGGATAATCACTTATGATGTGGAAGACAAAGTATCCTGGGTTCAAACTCTGACTACTAAAGCTAGCGGGTAATAAACTTACTCTGGTAGCAACAGCATAAACTTGTGTAGGGTTCATGATTGATAAATTTATTAATCATCATGCTGTCCATATCCACAATTTTCACCTGTCTAAATGTATACAGCATTTAATGACAATTTAAAAGTGCTATTTCAAATTTTCTTGTACAATTTCTCAACTGTTTCATACTTTGTCAAACTTAAAATATCTAGCTTTAAAAGTTACTTGGCTCAGTAGATTAAATTGAAAAGAAACTTTATTTAATGTTTAAGAATTTACAAAGGCTAATGATAACTTTGTGGGTCGTGATGTGATGGATGACTGCTTGGAATGGAAAGTCTGGTTGGTTACATTTACTTATGTGTAAATACCCTTGAGAAAGATATAAATTCATTTCTTCTCCCCCCAGCTATGTGTTGAATAACAGGACAGACTGGATCCTATAGTCTTGGTAAGCAACCTCCAGTGTGGAAAATATTCTGCCTAGTCAGTCATGAATCAAAATGTGACTGCCTAAGCGTATATCACATATGGCACTTGACTGACTGATAGCTTTGGACACTGATAAATATGTATTTAATTTTTTTCTTTTTTGAGAACAAAGGCTTGAGAAAGCTTCTCCATCTACTGGAAGCACAAAAACAATGTATGTATGAAGCAAGGTCAAAAGTCTTGTGAGCCAACAGAAATTAAGTGTCAGAAGATGTCATGGTTTGGTCATGTCGTAACAGCTTTTGCAAGACTGTCATGCGAAGGATAGCAATGCAAACATCAAAGATTGGGCAGGCATAACAATGCCAGAATTCTCGGGAGCCATTGCCAACAGGTCATCCTGGAGGAGGTTATCTGTTTCTTCTGCCTTTAGGTCCCACCAATGATTGAGACTGATGGTGATAAGCAACAGAAAATGAAAAAAAAAAAAAAAGTATCTAAAGACTTAGAACAACTAGAAATGGAATCTCTCTGAAGAAGTTTTTCTTTTTAAAGTATTAAGTTACAAACCTGGAGATACTGTAAATGCTCTTTGTCTTGTTTCCATCCTACAAACAAATAAAAAAAAAAAATATCTTACTATTTTGATATAGGATAATGTCTTAACCCATTAACAGCAGCTGATGATAATAATTTCCATCATTGCAGTTTAACTGTGAATGATGAAAATTTCTGCTGCAATTAATTGATCACGAGATATTAAACAAACAAAATAAAAAATAAAATGTAAATTGAAAAAGCTTTTTGTAAACGTCATTATCACAGCTGTATTGGTTTTTATGTGTCACACAATGATGAATATTGTCTGAAAACAAGGTAATTTCATGAAGAGATTATGGTTAAATACTTAATTTTTAAGAGTAGTTTAAGTAACATGAGTTCTAAATGTGATTTTTTTTTTATAATTTATCAGAATCCTGATGAAGTTACTAAGAATATTAAATAACTAATTTTTTTTTTAATATAACTTCTATCAGAATCCTGATATCATTCAATAACTAAGATATTAAATAAATTTAAGTTGCAATAAAAATGACAACATATAACAAATGCTAAACTGGTTAAAAGAATTAATTACCTGGTAGCCTTCATTTGATGACTACTATTTTCTTTATCTGCAAAAGAGAAAAAAATGAATGAGAAACAAT
Source organism: Acanthosepion lycidas (assembly GCA_963932145.1). Taxonomy (NCBI): domain Eukaryota; kingdom Metazoa; phylum Mollusca; class Cephalopoda; order Sepiida; family Sepiidae; genus Acanthosepion; species Acanthosepion lycidas. The sequence goes on along the minus strand of OZ010577.1, from coordinate 119,475,297 downwards.
ATTTCTTACATTAAAGACAAAAAGATGAATCCTTTAACTCATGCCACTGGGATGGAGTAACTTCTGCAAGGAGAGCAGACATATCTGTTTTCTGTTTATGTCAAATGGATATTTTTTTTTTTTTTTTTTTTTTTTTTAGGGTTAAAATACTGAGAAATTACTTTACAGAATCCAGTCATAATAAAACATCTTTATGCTATGCAACTATTTAACAAGGGTAAATAATTTTATACCAACGAAAAAAAAAAATATCAAAAAATAATTTTCCTAAAACAATACAATTTGTTTCTGTTAAATAATAGTGACAGACTAACAACACTGATTGCCAGACACACCCTTTTAGGCCACAAGCTCAAAAGCCACTTTAACACTTTATTATACCAAATTGTGCAACTGCAGAGAGTATCAGTAACAAGTCATGCTATCAAAATTGGCCTATAAGGAATTAATCTAAACCATTCACAATCTGACCAAACAGCTTTTACTCACACGTGTGAGGGAGTTGTGCATTTGAAATGTTTTCATGGTATGTATACAAGTGTCTTCTTTTCTGGACTTAATGAATGTAAAAATTGTCCAAACGTTTAATTCTGATTGCTTTTGACTGAACTATTAGCTATTTTCAAGGATTTTTTTGTTACACAGTTTATTAGTTGTATAAGTGCTATTGTAGACATACACCTACCCAAGTGCTATTGTAAAAAATATATATATATATATATATATATATATATATATATATATAATAAAAAGGCTTAAACACTAATATTCCATGGTCATAATTTATTCCATTGGAATCGTAAATACGATCCAATTCATCAGACCTACAAATTCAAAAAGAAAACAGAAAAAAACCCACTCCGGAAATAAAAATAGAATTTAGAGAGAGTGTAATTATGAGAGTGTGGGACGAATGTTAGTTTATAAGAGAGGGGTTTAACAGAGAGAGTTTTATTTAAAATTAGGTGTGAGTGGAAGGGGGAAAAAGACTGTTGACGGATGTCTAAAACAGTATAAGGATACACATCGAGGTGACAATACACACACCATGGCCGATCAAATCTTAAAGAAGGAGGGAGAGGTAAGGAAAGAAGTGGTGGGGAAGAAAGATGGGGCGGGTGAAATTAAAATTGTAGGAATAAAGATCATTGCCCAATCGGGGATAAATGTAACTACAAAAATGTAATATACGAGGCAACTATCTTTCCCGAGGAAAATATAAACGAGAAAAAAAGATATATAGGTATATCCGCCGGTAATTGGAAGCAGCGTCTATACAACCATAGACACTCTTTTAGATATAGATGCCTTAGAAGTCAAACTTCCTTATCCAAACACTACTGGGATCTGGTGGATAAGGGGTTAACCCCACTTTTGAAATGGAGATACCTATCAAGAGTCAAAACACCTAATAACTTCCGCGATCGGTGTGATCTGTGCTTGGCGGAAAAAATTTTTATTATCAAAGATAAAAATCAAGATGAACTGTTGAATCTTCGTAATGAGATATTTTCTAAATGTAGACATAAGAAGAGATTCAAAACATAAACACCGTTTTGTAACTTTCTGTCACTTATGTCAGTTCCATCTTGGTTCAAAACATCGGGCATGACATTTTAACGGAATGACTATTATGTTTATTTTGTTTATCTCTATATAGATCATTGTGTGTTTTTGTGATGCGCTATGGTTTTTTTTTTTTTTTTTTTTTTTTTTTTACGCCCAAATTGTTGAAATTTTACTTACTTAGTTCTTAAATTCTAATTTATATGTATGTATTTGTACGTATTTGTATGAATGTGGGTATATGTGTATATATAAATTGTTGAAATTTTACTTATTTAGTTTTTAAATTCTAATTTATATGTATGTATTTGTATGTATGTGGGTATATATATATATATATATATATATATATGTGTGTGTGTATGTGTATGTATGTATGTACTTGGCTACGGGTATATGTAGGTATATATTTAGGGGTGTGTGTATTTGTATATATGTGTATGTATATGTATGGATATGTGTGTATGTGTATATATTCATGTATACGTATGTGGGTGTGGGTATATGTAGGAGAATATATATGCAGGGATGTGTGTATATATATATATATATATATATATATATATATATATGTATAAATATGTATGTATGTGTGTGGGTGTGCGTATGTGTTGGTGTATATGTGTACCCATATGTATGTATGTGTATATATATGTGTGTATGTGGGTATAGATGTGCGTGTATATGTGTATGTATGTATAGCTAAACGGATAGATATAGGGATACATTGTTTTTTTTTTTTTTTTTTTTGTTTAATTGTATAGAAATGTAAGGTTTTAGGTATATATGTTTATGCGCATGTATGCGTATGTTCATATGAACAAGTGTGTGTAAATGGGTAAGGAGTGGATGCCTATGGATGTATGTGTGTATTTGTAGGTATATGTGTGTACATTTTTGTATGTATATATATGTATATATATATATATGTGTGTGTGCGTATATATATCTGGTTTTTGTATGTGTGTGTATGTATATATGTGTATGTGGGTGCATGTGTATTTATGTATATGTATGTGGAAAATGTGTGTATAGGGTATAGGTGGATATACGTGTATATATGTGTGCGTATGTATATGTATGTGTATGTGTGTATGTATTTATATGTGTTTGTGTGTGTACATGTATATGTATGTGTGTATGTAGTATATACATGTATGTATACAAGTAGATGTTTGTGTATATGTATGTGTGTGTGTGTATATACATGTGTGTGTGTCTATGTATATATGTATATATATGGATGTATGTGTGTGTGTGTACATGTATATGTATGTATGTGTGTGTATGTATATATATATACATATATGTATGTATATATATGTGTGTGTGTATGTGTATGTATGTATGTGTGTATGTATGTATGTGTATATATATATATATATGGAGGTGTATGTGTATGTGTATATATATGTAGGTGTAATTATTTCTTTATCATATGCGCGGTAATTATTAGAAAGCGCTTAGTATCTGAGATATTGAATCAGATATATGTATATGTGTGTGTGTGTATGTATATGTATGTGTGTATGTATGTGTGAATATGTGGATTTACGTGTATGTGTACATGGATATATGTAAGTGTGTATGTAGGTACACGGCGATGTGTATGTATATACGTGTATAACTTATTGTGTATGTGTGATTTTCCATGCGTTTTGAACATAAAAATATAGGTCCTCGCCAGATTAGATAATCGTCATATTTATTGTTTATAATATTTGATTTGTAACCTGCAGTCGATATTATTTTTGTCAAATTTTCTCAATTACACAGCGTCCCTTGCAATTTTAATTTCACCCGCCCCATCTTTCTTCCCCACCACTTCTTTCCTTACCTCTCCCTCCTTCTTTAAGATTTGATCGGCCATGGTGTGTGTATTGTCACCTCGATGTGTATCCTTATACTGTTTTAGACATCCGTCAACAGTCTTTTTCCCCCTTCCACTCACACCTAATTTTAAATAAAACTCTCTCTGTTAAACCCCTCTCTTATAAACTAACATTCGTCCCACACTCTCATAATTACACTCTCTCTAAATTCTATTTTTATTTCCAGAGTGGGTTTTTTTCTGTTTTCTTTTTGAATTTGTAGGTCTGATGAATTGGATCGTATTTACGATTCCAATGGAATAAATTATGACCATGGAATATTAGTGTTTAAGCCTTTTTATTATATCCTTACTCTGTCCTGGACATTGAGTTCTACCTGGATTTTATCCTCTCGGAAATTTTTTATTCTAAAATATACATGTGTATATATGCACCTGTGGATTTTGCATATGTATATTTACCACTAATATTATCTATATATATATATATATATATATATATATTCATTATTCTACCACCAGTACATTGAGTTTTTTTATAATTAATATCATTAAAAGTTTGGTTTCTTGTCTTTTATAAGCCCTTTCTTTCACTTTTCAACACTTTGAATTCATCTGAAGGTGGCTAGCTAATGTTGCAGATTGTTCACCCAGGTACACTTGAACTTCTTCAACACCCACAGAGCCAATCAGTGGTTTATATTACAAAATATGCTGAGCAAACTTTAGTCACAGTTTCTGGTGTGTGTGTGTATGTAATACTGGGAGTACTCAATGGTTGAAAAAAGCCAGTATGCGTGAATATTCAGTCACGATGATGTGTGACTTCATGCTAACAACTATCAATGGTTTCCTAACAGATTTGTCTAATTAATTTCACTCACAAAACTTGGGTCATAACCATATCATGTATGCGTGTTTGTGTGTGTGTATATATATATATATATATATCTATATATATCAGGCATGGGTTTTTGTTTTCAAAGATAAATTGTTGAAAAGGGAAAAACAAATTCAAATACAAACCATTAGGAGGAGAAAATATTTCGTTTTCAAATTTCTTCAATTTTTTGTGATATTTCATGTGATTCTGAATGAAATAAAAGAAAAGTTTTTTTTTTAGTTTTCAACTTTTAACTGTTTCTTCCATTTTTTTTTTTTTTTTACTTTTCTCACTTTGACAAAAATGCCAGTAAATGCAAGAAATATAGAAACTGCAATCAAGTTGAGTTAAGACAAATTAACCATATAACTCTGGCAATTGTCTCACACAGTTACTTCCCTTTAGAAAATCTGGCAGACTTCAGTTTTATTGTAACATCGTTTTAGATGACTTATCAGTTTTTAAAGGATGTGTTAGTAGTGTATATCAGCATGGAATGTGGAATCAGAGTGCAGTGTTCAAATTACAGGCTAATCTGTTGCGCTTACTTTCGCACAAATATCACTGGGAAAGGCATGAATCCGTCTCTTCTACCTGCAGCTATAGGTTAATTAGTAGGATAGCTCTAGCTTTTGAGTAGCAATTCAGAAATAATAAAGGAATCTGTGGATAGTCATAATCACTTAAATCCTGGAGGGACATGACATTAAAAAAAAAAAAAAAAAGGTTTATCCATCCAACCTTTCCTACTGGAGCATCCTTTTAATTTTTTTCATCTAATAAATTAAGTGTATGTTATATAGAAATTGGGAAAATATTTCTTCTTTTATAAAGATGTACAGTTGATTAGAAATCTTTAGGCAAACATCCATAATTTGTCAGTTATATTAACTGCACATCCTTACAAATATTAAAGGATGCAGGTGATTATGGCTCTCCACTTTCTTCCATGCCTTGTAGCTCTCAATAAGTTTTCTCCCTCTGCCACCTCTGTCATCCACTTAAGCCCACCAGGTATGTCATGCATTGCTTTCCCCTCTCTTTCCCTCTATTCGACCTGTGAGCATCAGATTTTACCAGTCAGTTGAAAAGCAAGTTTTATAAACAATTCATAATACTCTGAAGAGAAAATTAAGAAAAGAAAAAAAGGTGTATTTGGAATAACCCATTTAACTGATAACTTGGTTTCAAGTACACTCATATACTCTTTATATTGCAACTATGCTAAGTGGACCATTGTTATCAGGAGAGAGCACATCTGGCATGATCAGTGGTTTGAACAAAGTACACTCAAATCTTTGGTCATGGTGAGTTTTAATTTTGTGCATGCAGAACCACTGATGGCATTTGAACGGTTCCACCTACTCAGTTGCACTTACATGGCTTGAATCAACCATGTTGTGGTTTTCAGGCACTATCTCCAGGCTGATAATATCAAGAAGTTATCTCCCTGATTAATCAATCAACCATAGTAAGATACGAAGCTGGGTCCCAAGGTTGGAAAGAAAATGTTCTAACCACTTGGGCATGTGCCCATGAGATAACCCATTATCAGAGCCTAACTGGTAGTACAAATAAATTTGAAACTATTTCATAAAATAGGAAGAAAGTGTAAAGAATTTTCTGGTTAGTTATCATGAAATTGTCAGTGAATTTATTTTACTTAAATAATCAAAATATTTCTCCCCCATTTATCTCCAACTAGTCTTTAATGGCTGTAACTTGTCAGTTTTCTTTCTAAAGAATTCTTCAACAAAATAAGACTTAATTCATTGAATCTTTCTTCGATCTGATCCTTAAGGATCTCCTCACCCAGTCAAAATTCTCTGATTAACAATTCCGAGCTATTATCCATTAGACCATTGGCACATCGAAGCTTAATATTCTCAGTTACCCACCTAGGTTCTGACCAGACTTGACATTGCTTAACTTTGGTGATCATACAAAGGTTTTTTAATTTTTTTTTTTAATATGACACTGATTAAAAAATCAATCAAAATACAAAAAACATCAAAACAAGAAACTATTAAAATTTTAATTTTTAAACAATTTTTAAAAGAAAAGCAAAAGTATTAAAATGCCAGCAAGTAAAACAACTTGTGGGTTGGGGAAAATGACAAAAATGTCTGCCTACCTCATTCCAAATGGTTTTTAATTTATTTGAATAAGTTTCCATTTCTGATTTATCCAATGTCAAAGTACTTTTGCTGGAATCTTCATTAAATTTCATAGCCATCTGGACTATCATGTCTGGCTGTATGCTTGAATGAAGAAAAGCAAAATGTCAACAGTAACGAAATAGGGTAACAGAGCAGCTTGAAAAGAATTTCACATTTCTCCTATCTTCTGGAAATAAACAAATGAATCAAATTCTTCTATACGTCTCTTAAAATGGTTTCAGTATCTAAATTCCGAAGTTAAAAGCAAATCTAATATATAACGCTCAAAGTTTGTGTGTATGTCTGTTTAAAACCCTGAAAAAGAATTAAATATCTTTAAAGCTGCTTGTGCTTTTAAAGTGCATAAATAACATATAAAACTGATATCAAATAAATTTATATCTAAGAGCATGTGTCCTTTATATGGCCCAACTTAGCAATTATTGCTTAATAGAGATAACTAATTTGTATATTCAAATTTTAAAATTTTATAACTTTTGTTATACATTTCTTATCTGGTTTTTAATAAATAAGTGACAGTTTTGTTCATGACTTTCATAATTAGACTGCCTAGTTATTCAAATAAATCCATTTTCCTAAATACAGTTTTGAATTCAGAGTTGTCTTACTATTTAACCTGGGAGGTAGTGGGTGGATAAATAGATTCATATCTTTCTCAAGAATATTTTCCTGAAAGTGAATGTAATGAAACTAGATTTTCTAATTATTTGTTATGAGTCACTACCAATTATAATACCTTCAAACCCTTACAAATATTATAATAAATGAATTAAACAACTTTTCTCTTCAGGCGCCATGTCCCTTCAGGATGCAAGTGATCATGGCTCTCCACTTCCTCCTATCCCATGTATCTCTCATTAAGTTTTGTCCATCTGCCACCTCCCCCAGATCACGTTCTGTTATCCACTTGCACAAGCCCACCAGCTATGTCATGCATTGCTTTCCCTTGTCTCTCTCTCCCTCTATTCAACCTGTGAGTATCAGATTTTCTGGGCCTTCCTTTCTCAATTTGTGTTTCAGAAATTTCAGCTGCCTCTTCCTGATGTTAAGTATAAGCTTCCTCCTTGTTTTGCTTCCTCTCCAAAACCTCGTTGTTGCTCACACGCTTGGTCCGTGATACCCTTAGCATCCTTCTGTAGAACTATACCTCTGTTGCCTCAAGTCTCTTCTTCATCTTTGAGGAGACCGTCGAACATTCGATGCCGTAAAAGAGGACAGATGTCACGTAGCAGCTCCGTACTCTTTTTTGTTACCAAAGAAATCCTCCTGTCTTGTAATACTCTGCCTAGTTTTTGGAATGCGTCCTTGGCTATATCCCAATAACTAGCAAAATGTTTAAAACTACTTTTCATTTTAATTTCACTGAAACTAGTTTACCTCATCTGTGAATGTTTCAAGAAAAGAAATAACTACAGGGTGTGCACATTGCTGGGTATCATTGCCAATAAAGTGTCAATTCTTTCTGTTTGAAAATAAATCTTAAAATATTTAGAAAATTTGGTAAAGTTTAACATTTGTTCCAGCAAAAAAATGGGTGTCAAGGGGCAGTTTTTCTCTTGACACCACCACAATTACTATACACAATGTTTATTATTTTAAAAAGTTATTTTTAGAGTTTTAACCTCTTCCCTGCCAATTATTTTGGGAAAAACGTTTAATTTTCAGTCAAATTTTTTTATTTGTTTTTTTTTTTTTTTTTTTTTTTTATATAGTAACTACGAAACAGAAGTACGTAAGCAGTGGGTAACACTTCTCCCAGGTGCATGAGATGACAACTAGACTCCAGTTGTCAATTTATATGTCCTTTAGACACACTTTATTTTGCAGGTTTGTTTTTTAAAAGCTTATTATTCTCATACATAGTAATAATTATTTGGCTGTTGGGAAATTTTCTTTTGAAAAGAAATATTTTTAAATTACTACTTTTATATCATTTATCTTCTTTTATCATTACTTTTTATTGCAATCGTCATTCTTACATTCTGCAATCACTAAGTTTTTTAAAACGTAGCCTTCAAAGAGATTTGACATCTAACATGGTGAGAACTCGCTAATTACTTCAGAGACAAACCAACATGTAAAATTTAAAACTTTTCAGAAGGCAACAAGAAACCACTTCACTATCTTTCTGAAGAATGCATAACAATTCACAAATAAATGGAATGTATGGAAAGTCAGGATCACCTATGACCTGAAGAAGCATTTAAAAAAACAAACAAAAAAAAAAAGAAGAAGTAAAATAGGATTACATTCTGTGTGAGAATTGGTTGGAAGCACCCCCCCCCCCCAAAAAAAAAACCCAAAATACTATATACAGGTCCAATTGGTAAAACAGTGGTACCCAGTCCACTAGGCAAATCAATTCCACAAATGCTGACTATCACCATTCCTCAATCTCAGGTAAGCAACTCCTCTCGCCAAAAACAAGTCCCCTGCTTTGAATGAATGTACTGTGCTTTTATGCACCTGACCAGCTATTGCTCAGCTAATAAGAACCAGGCAATAAAAATAGCTACAAGCAACACCACCACTTCCACCCACACAAAGTGCTGCCTGATTCACCTTCAGTCCAAAGTTTGCCAATTCATTGTCTCCACACTACATTGCAAAACATACATGCAACTCTGGCCCTTTTGGGTTGCCAAGGTAAGTCTCTACACGTTCCTATCTGGTTCAAAGGTAATTTAAAAAATGAATAATGAAAATATTTCATCTATTATGTGTATGCAAAAGTTTCTCAGTGAATCGCAATTTTAACTGAATATTCATTTGCTAACTTTTGAATTCACCTAACAAATTAGACAACTTAAAAATTGTTGATACTTGTAATGTTATTGTAAATGAATTAGCAAAAGACATTACCTTTCTTTTGTTTTTATGGGGGATAATATGAGATTTTCATCATTTTTCTTTAATGCTTCCGTTGCAACCTAAAAAAAACAAAAACAAAAAACAACTATGAATTGTAAAAAGAATAGATGAACATTTTCTAGATAAAAAAGATGTTTTCTTTATTTTTTACACCTTGTTGCATGAGGTTTCAAACATTTAAGGGGAATACAATTGCTTGGTAATAACTTCTTTCCTTTCAAAAACATTTTTTTAAATTGATTCACTGCAAACAAAGAGATAAAGCCACTATCCCACATGGGGTTATTGAGAGTGAAAATAAACCGACAAAATGTGATTAAGGAGAAAGGACAATAAAAGAACACGTTTCAAAAAGACAAGATGACAATTGATGTTGCATTTAAACTTGAAGATCATAGTTTACAGGAAAGCATGAAGCTGGAAAAGTGTTGTTCAAGTAAGAAGTGTGAGCAAAGAAACTGTTAGCATAAATCTCATGGTTACATTTACTATTTTCAACAGTAAATTGATGAGACCTAACAGCCAATTTAGTACTGTGCTTAAATTTGTAAAGTTGAGGTACCAAAGAGGAAAGCTCATCAGATCAATTACTATGAAAATACTTATAAGACAAAAGAAAGCTATTTTACAGTGGAGAGAAAAATGAATGAATCTGACATGACAGGTCAGGACCAATAACATTGCAGATTCTTCTTTGGATTTTGCCAAGAATCTGTAGATATACAGTAGAAACACCAGACTAAATGTGGCAGGAATATTAGATGCCCAGATGAATGGCAGACTTATAAAGGTGTAAGACAGATTCTGATGAGATAAGTAGTCTGAGATGACAAAATAAAATTAACTTTCCTAGGAACAGGCCAAACAATTGATTTGATATAATTGTTCCACTTCAGAAGTGTTTAATACTTTTGAATATTAATCTAAAACCTATTTCTTTACATGTTTTTAAAATAGGATATAGAATCCTGACAAGGTTTTTAAGAAATTTGGCAAATGGGAAACATTTCATTGAAAATAGATTTGATTACACGTTTTGCCATCTAAGGATTCATCAGATCCCAAAAACCAACGAAAGAAATGTGTGTGCTTAAATAATGAATCATAGTACGTGTTTTCCCTAAGTTGGTGTTTCTCATGATTAAAGAAAGAAGAAAATGAGTGACTTTTAAAAAGGCTGTTAATATTTATTCTGTATTTTTATGATTCTTAGTTCATGTTGAAAGTTGTTAATAAATTTTCCCTGCTTTTTTTGTATTGAATTAAAGGTAAGTCCTCATCTCATTTTCAGAATGGCTCGAAAGCAAGAAATTCATATAAGCCTTTTCTGAAATGAATCCAAGGCAAATCCTCACACAATCCTTCAGAATGTGTTAAAACTAAAAGATTTTTATGTTTTTTGGCCTATCCATGTGTTTACTGTGTCGACAATATATGCTTTTAAAATAGGTTATAGAATCCTGACAAAGTTTATAAGAAATTTAACAAATGGAAAATGTTTCATTGAAGATAGATTTGATTACACATTTCACCATTCTAGACTTCATCAGATCCAAAAACAAAACAAAGAAATGTGTGTATGTGTATTTATATATATATATATATATATATATATATATATATATGCTTAAATAATGAATCAAAAGAATCATAAAGAAAAGATACAGAATAAATATTAACGACTTTTTAAAAAATTACTCATTTTCTTCTTTGTTTCTTTAAACATGAGAAACACCAACTTTGGGAAAAAGTTCATATATTTAAGCATATACACAAATACACGTTTCTTTGGTTTTTGGATCTGATGAATCCTCAGATGGTAAAACATGTAATCAAATCTATTTTCAATGAAATGTTTCCCATTTGCCAAATTTATTTCTTTATATAATTTTCCACAAACAGAATACAAACTAAGAAGACCACAGAATTTGCCTGTTGTTTTAATGTGGATAAAATGGAGAAGACAGAATTTTTCTTATATTGCTTTCTTATTTAATTTTACTTCGTCTTTACTTTAAGTGTATTCATTTTTGAATGGGTAAATGTATATTTTGGCGTTAATCATCGTTTGCTAGCTTAACCAAAATTTGGAATTATTTGTATGTATATGTCGCCATATTTCTTGTCCATTCACAAAAAAAAAAAAAAAAAAAAGAAATTAAAATACTGCAAAAAAAATAAAAAAGGATTTGCTTACTTAACAGCCATTTAAGGGGAGGAACTCATAGAGGAAGGAGGAGAGAAAAAAACGAAAGTTTCTTGGATAATGTTGTAACCTAGAAAAGGGTTACTGAATGAGGAATAACCAAAATGGAGGTTGGAAATGAAATGGTAATCTTTATAACACCAACAAATTACAATACTTGCCAGCGGCATGAAGTAGGTAAACCACTGCTAGTTGTGGACTATTTAGACAGCATATTACCCCTAGTTACAATATTGCCCAACGTATTTATGAGGATTGAGACATACACATTAGTGTTCATAGGTACGAATTATGACAGATACTGTATCTGATTTCTTTTGTCCAAATGGACTGAGCTCTGACATTTTATTCACTAATTATTTTTTTCTCCTCTGCTAACAGGTGTAGGTAGGTTTGCTTATCATCTGGTTCACACTTCTCCTTGGTCTTTTAGTAGAGGTTTTTGTTTTGGAGACAACAAACTGGCCATTGATTATTTCCAAATACTGGTTTATAGGATGTGTAGATGGGTGAGGGGGTTAATAAAGAAAAGAGCTGATTAATGAGATCAACATAGAAGTTGTCCAAAGTGTCACCTACCCACCCGAGCAGGCAATGCCTCAAATAAAACATCTACATATAATATGGGAAACAGGGTTCATGTTCTTATTCATTGACATAGCCTTTGTTACCTTGCGAGCATGCAGCACGCCCTTTCCCAGTTTTTGGTTCACACTGACGAGATTGAGTATTGGAATGCAATGTGAGGTAATCATTTGTCGGTTGGTGGAAAGTATGGGTGAAAGGTTGTGTTGTATGTTTACACAGCGACCCTTGAATAAATTAGAACCTAATTATTTTTCAATATTTGTCTCTCACTGTTTTTATAATAGGCATATTTTACAAACACATAAATATACATTTTTGAATCAATCAAGTTGGAGTCCAATACTGTAGTAGAGTGATTAGCAATCTTCTCTTTCAAACTGGGATGATTTTGATTCTCACTAGGTGCTGCTCTACTGTAAGCCACATATCAGACAAAGCTAAACTAATATTACAAAGGTGAGTCAAATATTATCCGTACTTTCATAACATACTTTTAGGTTTGTCACACTGACTTCTGACCATGTGTCCTTATAGTTGGTACTATTGTAATGGATAATGGAGATTGGACAACCAAATTCGATTTCCAGTTGGGTTTGTGATATTCACTTATGTGCTAATAACCTTTAGAAAGGTTGGAATCAATCTCTTTTCTCCCTACCTATGGGTTAATTAGTAGGACTTGTATCAGTAAATCATTATCTCCAATGGACATGTGGTTGTGTGGTTAGAATATTTGCTTTCTGACTATGAGACCTAGGTTCAAATCTCACCAAGGTTGATTTGTCAGGAAGGTGATTACTTGTCATTGGCCTGTAGAGGCCACCCCAGCATGTAGCACCTTTAGAAAGTGCCTCAAAACCAAATTACAGGTTGACCCAAGCCTTGTCGGTGAAATTGGGTAGATAGAACTACAAAGTCACAAGTCATTGTGACCAAGGCTTTGAGCGTGCTAGCCTTGTTCAAACTGTTGATCATGCCAAATAATGCGTTCTCTCCCAGAAACTGTAACTAGGGTCGGCTCAGCATAGTTGCAGCATAAGCCATAGGTGGAATCTTGGTATGTTGAAATAACTCTAATGTGCCTAAGCAGGCGTCTGCAATAGTGATTGGCTAGCCATTCTAGCAGACAGGCATACTCGGATATTATCCCCAGCTTCAACTCCCGACCCCCCCCCCCTCAAGCTATAGGTTAATTAGTAGGACTTGCTCAGTAAAATCATTATTATCTCAAAAAATTCTTACAGTCTAAAAATATTTTCTGTCTTTAAATAACCTAAGGTGATAAGCTGTAAAAAATAAATCAAATCAAATTCTCTTTTGACACAATCCTTATTATAGCATGAACTAAATAGAAAGGTTTGCAGTGTTCCTGGATCTCCTTGATGGAGCTCATTTTGGGAAACCCTGCTTCAGTCTACAACCAGAATGGATTTTCAGACAAAATTGTCTTTGTAGCTAATGTACTCACCGTAATGAGAAAAGGTGTTGTTGAAGGTATGACATGATCTTGTAGATATTGAGATACACTGGTGCTTATGGAACTTGGAATGTGACATTGAAGGGCATCATGTTTGGAGTCTTTGAGGTCTAAGATTTCCGACAATTCTTTGTCCGATTCCTGAAATGAAAATAGATTCTTTAGCTTTACAGGTAAAAGATACGAGAAAACAAAATAAAGAAACAGTTGAGATTAAGACAAATCTAAAACAACTTCATTTTTCTAAAGTTCATACCCATAACTGTGGATATAGTAATGGTTATATTAGCTGTTTCCCTACAAGGAAACATTTGGCATTCAACTGACCAAGCAGCCAGTACAGCTTTCAGTTGAAATTCACAAAATCGTTCTTTTAAGAAAATAATTTTTCAGGAAAACAGCTTTCTCAAGTCCAGTAGCTGTTATTGCTCTTTCCAGTATTGATGGGGGTTTCCTTCTGAACTTTTTATTTGAAGTGATGTGAAATGTTAACATCTTGATTCTGTCATTATTTTCTCTTCAAGTTACATGTGCTATCCATTTTAGTTGTTGCTGATGTTGGTAGTCAGCAATCCAAAATGTTCAAAGAAGGATGTTCTTTGCCAAGATCCTCAGGCTTTACTCAAAGACTTTTTTGATCATTGATCTCAGGAAGCGGTTGTATACAGCTGACAGTTTGGATATTTGTAATAGGTCTGGTGCCATGCATGACATCCATATGAAAGTCTTGATCTGACTTAAGAGAATGACTTGAGTTTTCAGTTTGACATTTTGGTTTTGTAGCAATTTGTGGCATTGGATGAAACTACTTCTGCAGTGGTAGAGCATTAGAATGGAGATGTCAACAAAGCTAGACTGATAAGATATATAAACAAACCACGAGAGAACAGTATACATTGGGTTTCTGCCACATTGATTGATATTTGAAAACCCTCACTACTAAATTTTGGATAAATTTTCTTCTCATTAGTTGAATGGTTAATTTTGTTAGGGGCATATCAGCCCCTATAGGTCATTTTATGCCAAAATGTAAAAAATTTTAACAATTTTATGGCTTCAACTAAATATATTTTGAACAGAACTGTACGCCTACAACTACAGACAAAATGTACTGCTGGTCATTTTGTTTTAAAAATGTTTGTTTGTCTAGTGGCATATCAATTCCTTAGGTGTCTTTTAATACCAAAATTTAATTTTCTTGAGAGCATTAGTAATTTCTTTTGCAAAAATGTATTGCTGGTAATTTTTTTTTACCATGAAAATTTATTGCCAGTAATTTTACTATAAAAATGTATTTTTATACTTTCATAGTGTTTTGACCCCAGTTTGAGGGGTTAAATATTTGCCCCTAGCTGAGACCTAACAGGTGCTACTACCCTAGGTGAGGGTGGACCTGGGAGCAACAGCAATTAAGTGTTTCCCTGCTCCTTTAAAACCTCTAATCTCTCGATCAGAGGCCTTGCTGGCGGATGTATTTTATTGTTATACCTAGGACTATATTTTCATTAGTCATTCAGGTCTATCGAGCTTATTCTGAAAAGTAGTCCCAGAAATTTCAAGTAGCATGTCAAACATTAATAGTGCTGGACTTTCAAAATTGCAGTATCAAGTCTTTTCATACACACACTATAATCCACTGTCATAATAATAGTGACTTCTCTTATATAGGACGATAGCCTAGTGGATTAAAGTGTTGATTCATGAATTTGGTGACATCGTAATTTTGAGTTCAATCCCTGGGCCAGGCAGTGTGTACTTGGACTAACTGGAAACAAGGCAAGCAATAACTGGGCAGTACTAAAAATAAGAACTAGACAAGGGCAGTGGAACGAGAACAATCTGCCCCTGTAGATTAAATAAAGGATTCTGTTTGGAATTGTCTTTAGGTCAACCAGATCAATAAATACCTGGAGATGGTTGAAGAGCACAGCAACTGAAACGTTGTGATAACAACAACAAAGGTGAGGATAATAGTGTGCATGTAAATAGTGTAAATAATAATAGTGATTTGTCTTATACTTTTGTTCTGACAGTTTTCTACAAATATAAATAAGTAAATTTTTATTTATTTTTTTTTTTATTTGAACTACTGAGATGTTGATTCATTTAGACCCAAACATTACACAGAAATCATTAATTGATAAGGAACATGTCCTACTGAATATGATTTAGTGTATAAAATCATTGATAAAACTTACACGATTCATTTGGACACCATTCCCTTTGTTAAGTAAGTCAGATATAGAAAGATTCAGTTGAGAAGTCAAAGTTATATATACCAAAATTGCCTCGAATATGCAGATCAAATAAAGCATTTTGTACAACAATCCTGGTAAGTTACTAATTATGACAGACCAGAATATACAGTGACAAAAATGTTATGATAAAAAGCAACAAAAACAAAGAAAGTGGTTTGAATAAATCAACCTATTAAAACACTAATTGGATCATGTATAGGGGCTCCTCGACTTATGTTGGAGATCTGTTCCTACGGTGTGATATAACCTGATTTTCGATGTAGGTCAGAACTCACCAACAAGCATCCATGAGGCTGCCTTACACCTGAGGGCTATAATGAAGGGCAAAAAGTTCCCCAAAAAACAACACAAGGAAGAGATAGTGGATAGAGCACAATCCATAGCAAGCAGCTGGTGAAGAAACAACGCCGTCTTCCTCATATAGCGTCAGGTGATGATGATTTATATTATAGATGATGGTGCTGTAACCTCAAAACACTGTACATCGCATCCAACGTAATCCGAGGACCTTCTGTATAGCTTTTTGTTCAGTGTGTTGAGGAGGGGCTTAAATAAGAGAATTAATTAAATATTTTATTCTTTAGTGTTTAATTTTGCCTGACAGTATAAAGACTTGAACAACCTTATGCCATGCGAATATTCAATTGTCAACAGCAGAAGTGCACAAAGAACAAAGTAACACTAATCTTAGACTGTTTTAAAGTATTGTATTAAGCATTTGCTGAAATCAGTGACTTAGCCTTCTGTATCATACATTTCACACTCTTTTATACTATTTTTATCTGAATATCTGAGATGTTGATTCATTCAAACCCAAACATTACACAGGGACCATGGAAATGTTATCGTTGTATAGGCGAATAAGAGTATGTGATGAAATCTTTCATGTGTAAAATTATCGTCTATTGAAACCTAGACTCCCTTAATAAATAATAATTATAATAATTATTTCAGCTCAGTCAAGATGATAAAGCTACTAAAATCCTGGGTAGGGGGTTGTATTGAGCATGAAGGAAACACAGTAAAATGTTTCTTGTGGAGAAACAACAATAAAAAGAATACAAGGAGAGAAAAGTGAATGACTGATGTTGCATTTAGAACATTAGACGGGGGATGTGAACAAAGTTTGATTTATATGATTATGAAATTCAAGTTCTACCAAACACAAATAAAGAAAATTACTAGACACCATTAGACATTGGGTTTTGCAATGTGAGACAGATCGGATAGATTGATTGATATTTGAACGCCCAGTGCTACTAAATTTTTATTGAATGTCTTCCCATTAGTCATTCAAATTTGCCTAGTTTATTCTAAAAAGTAGTCCCAGAAGTAGCAACATTCAAAATTTAATAGAATTGGACTCTCAAGGGGAGGCCAATCTGGTAACACTGATTTTAAAGGGTTTTGAAATACTGTATTATGCAATTGCTGAAATCAGTGACTTAGCCTTCTGTATCATGCATTTCACACACTTTTACAGTATGACCCATTGTTATAATAATAGTGACATTTTTTCTGTCAGCATTTCTGGGATGAGGTGTTATTATTTACACTATTTACATTTGGACTATTGCCCTTATTTTTGTTGTTGTTAGTTACCACAATGTTTCAGCCATTGTTCTCTCCGACATTCATCAAGTGTATATCAACCCAGGTAACTTACAGGGAATTCCAAACTGAATCTATTATTTAATCTGGGTAGACTGTTCTTGTTCCACTTCCCATATCTTGGGATATCTCATCTAATTCTTATTTTTAGTATTGCTCAGTTATAGTTTGCTTGGTTTCTGCTGTCCAAGTACACTGCCCAGCCCAGGGATTGAACTCACAATTACTATGTCACCAAATTCCCAAACCACTGGGCTAACGGAAATAAGGCAAGCAAGAAGTGAGCAGTACAACTGTATGTTCAATCCCTGGGGACCCACTAAAAAAGGAGCAAACAGTAACTGATCAATACTAAAATAAGAACTAGACAAGATATCTCTAGAGGCAGAAATATAACAATTTATCTCCGAAGATTAAATAAAGGATTCAGTTTCAAATTCCCAGGTTACATGATCAAGAAGCACTTACTTAAATGTTGTCATAGCAACAACAAAAATTAAGCTCAACAGTCTGTGTGTAAAGAATGTAAATAAAATAAAAACAGTTCATAAAGAATTTGGCATACCAAATTGCTGGCACACTGTTGCACAGGGATTCTCAACTGCTGTGTCATGACACATTAGGGGCTGCAAAATATTCCACAGCGTGCACACGTGCATGTGTGTGCATGTGTGTGTGTGTGTGTTTAAGTTGCAATGGTGCAGCATTAGTTCAGTGGAATCTCAGTTCACAAATTTAATTTGTTCCTGAAGCCCGTTTTTTTCAATAAAAAACAATGTAAAATGGATTAATCTGTTCCTGGTCCCAAGACAATTGCTTATTTAAACTTTAACAACACTACTTTGTGCACAAGTTTATACACAAAATTAATGAAAATCAAATAATACATAAAACTAATGAAAATTATTAAATCTAAGAAAAAAAATCTCAATACTAAACAAATAAAATATAGATGAATACTTCAATTTTGCCACACCTGCATGTAGGAGAGTTGATGGCATAAGTGGAAGGGGGAGGAAAGAGATGTTATTGTTTGGAAAAGGGAAGGAAAGAGATGATTGTCTCTTTATTTATAAGAATAGTATAGATCATTTATTTTGCCATATGAAACTGAATAGGAAGACACAATATCATTAACAACTGTTTTTCTCTTAACTTTTATTTTTCCTTTATTGTATTATTGCTAGCTTTCTTTGGAGCTATGACTGAGGACTAATGAAGAGAAAAAAAAGTCACAGTACAATAAAACTGGAAAAGAAAAGTAGAGTACAATACACGAATGTATACAACATGGCGATTGACTAAGAAATGATTCCATTCAGCTTAACTTGGTTCGACAATGTTGTTTGAAAACCAAATTTTTGTTTGATAACCGAGGCATTTTCATCTCGAATATTCTGTTCAAAAACAGATTTGTTCAATATGTGAGACATTTGACAACCGGGGTTGCACTGTATTTAAATAAATAAACAAGTATTAATTTTTTTTTCCAATAATTCTTTTAAGTATTCTTCAATTGTCATTTTAAATACTTTGTTATAATATTCATCTTTTAAAAAGTATTTTTATTTTTTTTAATTTAACTTTTTAAAATTTTCCTTTATTTGAATAAATGAATATTAACCTTTCTTTCATATAATTGTATTGAATATTTTTTATTTAATTCAAAATTTTTACAAAGTTATATTGAATTATGAATTAATATTGTCAAAGTTTCCAATATGCAAATATCCAAATTTTGCTAAGTGTGCCATGATATTTTCATTTGCTTCTAGGTGTGCAATTGCTTAAAAAAGGTTGAGAAACACTGCTACAGCATCTGGATATGTGTCAGTAATATCTACAGCTTGGAAAGAGAAATTGGTAAGCCAAGTTCGAACATCGAACAGAGCTCATAACATTCATTTCTTATCTCTATTTATTATTATTATTATTATTATTAACCCAGCAAACAATGAGAAGGTAAAAAGTAAAGCAAAAAGCACCAGCAACATGGCAGTAAACAGGCAAAATTGAAACATTGAATTAGAAAAACATTTAAGAGAGCAGAAAAAGGCACATTGTACACAAGTAGAATTACTATCTGTCAATATATCTGAGTTGTTTTATTTATAAACTGACACAACTTTTTATTTTTTTTATTTAGTAGTGCTACAATTCAGAAGCAGAGTTCACTTTGCCAAACTAGTTTTTGAACAAGATCGGGCACCTCCTCATTATGCCAAAGCAGGAGTACCTTGACCAAAACTTCACACAACTTTGGATCAGATAACATGGCAGCACTGAATGGCCACTACATTAAAAATTATATTTAAGATAATTAAATATAATTTTTTAAAAAAATCATTTCACCCCAAGCAAGGCAATAATGCCACTAAGGCTCAAAGGTTTACTGAAAGTGAAAGTTAATGAGAAAACGTTAGTGAGGAGAAAGGACAATAAAAGAACGGATATCAGAAAAAGACAGTGGATAACAATTAATGTTGCATTTTTAAATTTTCTGGTGTGATTTCTCCATTTAAAACATATTAAGAAACAATGACTGGAAAATTATTTAATTAGAACATTATGATCACAAAAAGTAGCGCCAAAAATTAAAAAAAAAAACAAAAAACGAAAAGAAATAAAATCAACATTATTAATAAACTTCAAGCTTTCTGATGTTTTAATAGATCAGTCGGAGTTACTTCCCTTACATTAACACAACAAGATCAACAATGTCTTCGTATTTGCATTGAACTAACTGGTGAAAAAAAATCAATGTTTAATTAAATGCTTGACAATGTACTTTTAGGAGTAGCATATGTGGTCATTCAGGTCTGCAGGACAAGCTGTCACATTCACATTGGTACACTATGAAGGGAGATAAAGATCTGAATGCATGGTGGTACTGAAAATAAGGCACATCAAAGTTATGATCCATTTGAGCTTCACTTGGTAAATGTCTTTACAAATTATGCAAATTCCTCATGTTAAATTCCCTAAACATAAATTGCATAAACTTTTGAGATTATAATTTGATATTTATCTTGAAGTTTTGAAATATAGACAAGTCTTAAATTCCAACAGATATTCCTCACTTAATGACTAGGTTCTGTTCCAATGACCTGGTTACAAGTGAGAAGTAGTACCCGACTGCTATTTCAGTCATGTTACAGAGTGTAAAAGAGTTGTGACAACCAGCTACAAATAACTTTAAAGGTAATAAACAAATTAAAAAATCAGCTCTTTATTTGGTACATTACTTCTGGTTGCATAGTGTAAATATGACACAAGTTAATTTTTTTAAATTTATTTTTCACTTTATTTATTCATTATGAATTAATAAAAAATGGCAGTGTTTAAACTTGGCGCCAGCAAATACTGAGGGTCAAAAGGACGGTTATTCTTTTGACATGGCAATTATTGTATGCACTTTTGATTCCCTCAGCAATATTTACTTACAAGATTATAAAAATATATGAACTAAGTACAATGTAATATTTATTATTTACCTTTTATAAAGAAATAAATTTGAAAAGAAATTTTTTTATTCAAAAACTTATGAAAAAAAATTGCAAAATTATCAAAATATGTACATCTACAATGTAATTATTTATTACTAGCAGCCATACCCAGCTGATCGATCAGAAAAAAGCATTCAATTAGAATGGAGCAAAAACAGCATCATGTTTAACTTTAAAGTACTTTCATTAGAAAATATTTTGAATTAATGTAGTTACTGATAAAACAGAAGTAGTTTGTATTTATTCAATCAAAGTCAGCTGAGAACATGAAGGGGTAAAACAGGCAACATGAAGACTCACTTCAGACCATATTTATTTTGGAGTTTTTGAAATTTAATTTATCAGTGTGCTACAGGGATGAAAAGAGGATACATTTATAAAGCAATTGTTAAGTTTGATGAAAATTGGTTGAAAGATTAATGGAAAATAAGAATGAAACCAATAAAAATCACCATTTTCATTATTTACGTGGGTTTTCACTATATGGGCGGACTCAATTATCAAGTTAAATGACTGTTAAACAATCAATTTATTGTTGGCTACAATTGAGTGAAGTTTGTATTAGATTGCTTGAAAATTATTGGAGTTTTTAGTTTAAGATTTGTGTTGAAATTAATATATGTTGAAATCTATTTTTCGTTTCTTGCAGTTTTTCACTAAACGCAGTGGCGTAGATATAAAAATGAGGTATCGTTGAGCTCGTCACAATGTAAGTAACCTATATACAGAGTTTGAACAAAATCAGAGGAGAAATGTTGAATTTATCGATTTTTGATTGGCTTTATCGATTATTGATTTTTAAAAAATTATCAATTTTATATGCTAAGAACCTATCTCTTACATTGTACAATGCATGTGCCAAGTTTGGTCAAAATCAGTTGGATGGATCTCGACTGAAAAGGTATCACACAGACATCCTGTTTCATATATATAGATTTACCATTTCATAAATAACTATGAAAACAAGTTTTTTTTATTCATAATTTTATAAAAATATCAATGAATATTTTTTGAATCAAAAAAATGTATAAATTCACTTTCATATTTTTGGGTTTTAAAATTCTACTCATTGCTTTCTAAATAATAAACATTTCGGAGGGTGTCAAAAATGTATGCAGTCATAGCAATGTCAAGGGGAAAACTGTCGTTTTAACACACCATTTTTTCTGCAGGCAGTAAGCTTAAAGATTGCTGCAAAAAACAATCATGATCAATGTTCTCATATAACATACAACAATGAGTGTTTGGATTTTTAAAAAAAAGAAAATTTTTATAAGATTTTATAACTGCAAGTCCAGGGACTGTTAAATAAATAAGTCATTAAGTGAAGAGTGGATGTATTTTATTATTAGAAGATTCTTTAACAATTTGAAATTTCTCAAGAGTTCCAGCTCTTAGAGATTCACCAGCACTTGAAGTATGATTATGGGTTATTCCTTCGAAATGTGACAAAGTTGCTGCAGAACTGTGTTCAAAGGTTTTTTTTATTTTTATTTTAATGTTCTTAGACTGACCAACAATAAATTCCATCAGTGTGCTTTAAGGAAATGCAGAAGACAACCGTGGACTGAACATGTGAGTAATGAGGAACATTTAAGGAAAATGGAAACAAAAAGGATACTTATACATATCATCAGAAAGAAGCAGCTGACATTTCTTAAACATTGAAGAAGTAAGAGGGCTTTGATACTCACAGGAGGACACATTGAGGATAAGAGGGATAGAGGTAAGCCACATATACTCTACCTAATGGGTTTATGTAAATGGCTGGCAGAACAGGATTTTAAAAGACCATTGCAAAAAGATGATGACTGCCCACATCCTGAAGAGACACAGTACATAGAAAAAGTGATGTGATATGTGTACGGATATAAAGAGTGTTTACAGATTAGATTGATTTACTGCAAACTCATCAGATAATTCATACAAGTCATTTAAAACGATTACATTTTTTTTACATGAAGAGAAATTTTTTTTTCATGGCAATTTTTGTCTGATGAGATAAACTGTGAATTACAATGACATTGTTTCCTTTGATTTGTTGTGCTACTCCATTCAGTCTACTCTTTGTAATAGAAGTTCTTGTATCAGAAAACCAATTTCTTTTTCCATATGGTTTCATAAGTTTTGTTATTTAACAAAACGCTTTATAAATGTTTGGAACATCAGACTTTTGTATTGCTTTTAATCCTACCATAATCAATGAAAGTTTTTTCTTTGAGTTTGAATCACGCAAGTCATTCTGTTGACAATATAAAAAAAAAAAAAGAAAAAAAATGCTGATCTTGCTAAATTTTTTTTCCTTCAGGAAAATGGAACATTTCACAAAAGAAAAGAATTTTATAAATACCGTATCAAGTTTGTCATCCAAGCTTTCATAAATCTGACTGGCAGCTGAAAATCCAATCTTTTGACAGCAGAGCAGGATACACTGTAAAATAAAGATGTTAGAATTTTAGCATGGAATAAGTAAATGAACTGGATCCTCACCAAGTTTCACATGAATTAAAATGGTGTCCATAAAGAAAGCTGCATTATAAAGAGGAAAATGACAGGATTTAGATACAATTAAATATAACCCTATATTTTAAAATAGCTGTTTCTTTATGTGATGAGTATTAATCATTTTAATTAGGTACATCCACTAATTCATACTATCTAAGGTTTAAAATGAATTTTTTAAATTGAAAAAGCTTTCATTTTAGCTTTAATTGAAAAATCAAAGGATTAAATTTACTATTTCCAGTAAGCAAAATATTCTGGTGAATTTCAAACAGAAATTATATTGATTGGAATAGATTTTTTTTTGCTAAAAATATCTGAATGAATATTATTTACTTTAAGTTTAAAATACCACAGAAATGAATTTTTAAAGCAAAGTGTTTTTAACTGACTGTAGCCATGTTTATGTGTTTGAGAAGGAAATGACAGATTGTTGTTCTAGAGAGACTTTAATTTATGAAAATGATGCAAGCACCTTTTTTATATAATTTTTAAATACTCAGTAATCTTAAAAATGTTGGAAAATTTTCTCTACAATCTAATTTTAGGAATGTTGACTTTAAATTTACTATAGTCATTGCACTTATTTTCAGATAATGTCATATATGGTTGATCATACTTTAAAAAATATGGCACATCATATTATATTTTATATAAAATTTTTAAATATTTTAAAAGTCTTGGTGCATGATTTGTATTAACCTTTTTAATTTTTGATTAATATAGTTTTCACTTAACAATATCACTTAAAGCAAATAATGCAAAATTTTAAAAGATTTTTAAAAAATTTTTAAATTATTATAAATTATTATGATAAATTATTATAATTAAAATGAAAAAATGAATTCTTGTAAAAATTCATTCTTCAACGAAAATTTTTTTTCTGAAGACAGTAGTGCACTTAATGAATCTTAGCTATAAAAGCAATTAAAAGCTTTTCTACTTATCTAATAATAATGTCATAGTTCTATTGCATTTATTTTATGATTTTGAGCATATTTTTTGGGAAATGAGTAGCAGTTTGAAAAAAAAAAAAAAAAAAAAAAAATAATGATTTACATTCTCCAAGGAGTTCTGCTTTTAACGAATAAAACAAATTTTGCAATTAAAATTTAATTTCTTGCAATTTCATGAAATTAAGTAAGTGAAGGGTAACATATGTAAAAAAATAAATATTTTTATCAAGTTTTTCTAAAAAGAAAATTTCAAAAATAATTTCATTCATCTATAATAATAAATTCAAATGTCACTGTCACACTTTTTCAACTTAAGGGACACAACTCTCAATAGCACATTTCAAATGGAAAAAAAAATTACTGTTCTCAAAATAAAATTGTCCGTGTTTTCAACTTTGCTCCTAGAGGCCAAACATATTCAGAATCAGGCCGACTCCATGAGCAAACTAAAAACATTCCTGGCTGGATCTGAACTGGAAATCCTGAAATTTTGGAATCCTATTTTTTCATTACTGTGATAGTTTTTACGTGATTTTTTTGTGACAATTTTTTTGGTATGATAACAATTTTTATAACTTGGAAATAAATTTGGGAATAATGGAAATTAATTGTGAAATCCAGAGAAAGTCCCCCATGAAATAAAAATAATTGTTTGTACAAAAAGTAAGGACCTAAATACATAAAATTGTCTTTAAATTAAGTGGCAGCAGAAGAATTATCGTTGAAGTTTTAAAAGGTAAGTTTTAATATCAGTACAATTCTTAAATGCAGCAATCGATGTAGTTTATTGTTGTCTATCACATCTATTCTTTACCCATTGTGATGAAGGCCCAATCAAAAGCCCTCCATAAGAGCTAGCTTAAATGCCACCTGATTGGGCGGCTTTTAAGCTAGTCCTGAAAGTTTTATTACAATCCCACAATTATTTGAATTTTGCAAGAATTTCTAAATCAATGTGTTTTTTACTGGAAAAAAAAGGCGCTAAAACACCAATAGTAAAAATTAGGCTGACTGCTGATGCAAAAAAAAAATAAATGAAATAAAAATAAAACAAGATTTTTAAACAAAAATTTGAATGTGCTAGAAAGGATTAAAAAAATTTAAGAAATAATAAAATATTTTGGTCTTTCATCTTAAACATTTTGATACTAAAATTTTATTAAGTTTGGAGCCATTCTTCATCAAGCTATGCTGTTTTTTCAGAGAATTAGTGGAGGTACCTAATTTTAATCATCAAGAATTTGCACATACAAATCATCAAATCTATTCTCTAAGGTCGTCTTTCTAAGAAAACATGCGAAAATCGAACAAATATAGCCGCACAAAGTAAATCTCAA
The DNA here is from genome assembly GCA_963932145.1 of Acanthosepion lycidas. Taxonomy (NCBI): domain Eukaryota; kingdom Metazoa; phylum Mollusca; class Cephalopoda; order Sepiida; family Sepiidae; genus Acanthosepion; species Acanthosepion lycidas. The sequence continues at coordinate 119,449,525 of OZ010577.1, read as the reverse complement.
TATTGCTTAACATCTTACATTTTTAGATTTTCCTCCCTTGTACTATGACTGACTTCAGTGGTGTTAATCAGATGTATTATATCTTTCGACGGTTTTGCCTTATAAAATTTAAACTGAAATACCCTTTGAAATATCAATCGATAGAATAATGGCAAAATTATTTCATTTTTAGCTTAAATTAATTTCTTCTACTTTTAAGAGATGATTTGAAATTTTAGATTAATTTTTAATAAAAAACCAAAAAACAAAAATGGGTTCAATCATTAGACCTACATTATTTTCATCAACAAACTTCTCAATGTCATCAGTTCTCATCTTGGTATCTATGCTGATGACAACTATTTACTTCTGTTTTAATGTCAAGTAGGTTTAATAGAGTTAAATTTGCATCTTATCTCAAAAATGACCTACAATCTGTTGTTAAGTGGGACAAAAGAAAAGACTTGTTAATTTTAATGCTTTCAAAATGAAACTGCTCTCTTTTAATCATCATAGAGAACCTTTTCTGGTTTCCATCAGCATAGCTGAGGCTAACCTCCAGGAGAGTGTCTCCTGGAACATTCTCGGGCTAACATTTTCTACTGACATGAAGTGGAAAGATTATATTGGTTCACTTGCTAGGAAAGTTGGTTCACTATGTTGTGCTACACAATTTTTCTCACCAGAATCTTTCTTACAGTTTTATATGTTTACATCTATTCTAATGCTTCTGCAATGTATTTAGTGATTATTGATAAAATCCAAAGAAGAATCTGCAATCGTATTAGTCTTGATCTGGCATCTCAGCTTGCTTCATTTTCCCACCACCATAATATAGCTTTCTTGTGCCTTTTCTACAAATATTTTCATGATAATTGCTCTCAAAATCTTTACTCTTTGGTACTACAACTTTACAAATTTAAGCGCAGTACTAGATTGGCAGCTAGGTCTCATCATTTTACAGTTGAAATGGCTAGATGTAACTAAGTTGTATGCTGTTTCTTCTCTTGCAATTCTCGCTTGTGGAACACTCTATAGAGTTTGCTTCCCAGTCACGTTTGATCTTCAAAAGCTTTAATGCAATGTCAATTGTTATCTTATCTTTTTAATTACTGTTATTTTATTGTTTTCTCTTTCCTTAATGTTTTTCTTTTTCTCATATTCTTTCACATTCAGTAACCCCTTGCATCTTAGTGGCTTTATTGCCTTGAAATAATTATAAAAAGATAACATAAAGGGAGATAACTGAAACATCTGGGAAGGGACATGGCATGTGGAACTAGCAAAATCTACCTCAGTGGATGAAATATAGGGTTTGGTTTGAAATTCTAATCACCTGAAGGAGGCTGGATTGTACAATGGCTGAAACATCAGGAATATGAAAATAAAGATGAGGCAATAGTCCAAACAATGTAAATAAGAAATGGATCATTCTAATTTTGCAGATGTAGCAACGAGCACACTTCAAAACTGAACTCTCTGACTTTCATGGAGTTCATGTAGAACCCATTTATCAAGTTTCTTCACCTTGCCAATTTTCTTGAAATATTGTTGGAATCCCGATACACATTATCTGAGACATTTCTCTGACACTTTGATGTGGATTTTGTGTGACTAGTGTTTTTTAAATGTTGATTGTCAATTGCATATGGATGCCATCTACCAGTTTCAGCTTCACGATCTGTATCCCCACCGTGGAACTTCAGAAGGTAGCACTGTACTATCCAGTAACAAGTGGATCCTTCAACCCATACTCTGTTAATGTTGGCAGCAGTTTCAGAATCATTATAACCAAATGTAAACTAATGCAAAAAAAAAAAGAAAAAAAAAGAAAAGGAAATGTATCTCCTCTCTTTTTCCTGTTCAAGATGAAAGGTATATAATATTTTAAGTTAAATTCTGAAATAGATTAATATAGAATTAACAAGGAGGATATTTTAATTATTAGGAATGAGTAATATATTTTTGTGCAACTATTATAACAATATATTAGAACACAAAAGTTTTATTCTAAAATCGGACATTATTTTCAAAACAACCTAATAAAAAAAGACAATGAAGAAAGATAGAAAGAGTGGATGTCTGAAGAAAAGAGAATTCTTCCCATCAGTTGTTACCAGGGAAACAGAGAGACAGAATCTTTAATACATCACTCACCTGTTTCCTGAGTTGGTAAAAAAAATTTTCTGTTTTTTCACTGAGTGATTCAGGGCAGATACTATGAGTAGCAGAGATCTCTTTAAAAATTTCATTATATGCTTCAATTGTATTTTGTTTGGGTAGGCTGTGCAGCCGTGGAAGCCAGGAAATTAGCTCCAGCTTGAATTGTAAGTCTTTGTTGATTATCAACTCCTCAGAAAAATCTCCCAAGAAATCTGAAATGCCACAAAGAAAATCAATGTTAGTATTTATAGCTGAGTTTTATAGTGCAATTGTAGAATAATCTGCAACAGCTAGACAGATGATGAAAAATCAGTATTTGAATATGTGGCAATTAAAAAGAAAACAACACTAATAGGGTTGTTAAAGTAGGAGTTGAAAAGAAGATGGAAAAAGAACAGGGTATCTGTCTATATTTCTGAGATGAGGTATTATGTACACTATTTACATTATTTGGACTATTGTCCTCATCTTTGTCGCCATGGAGAGAAAAGGGAGATTTCTGCCCTCTCTGGGATCAAGTTGAGATCATAGACAAAGAACACCACTTGAAAATTCATAAACTTAAGGAATCAGCACATATGCTAGGCCACAAAAATCTCCTGAGCCGACCAAGCATAGAAATGAATACAATATGGGAACCGGTAATAAAGAGTGCCAGAGATAATAACAACAAAAATTGCAATATGAGCTCTGGTAAAAAAACATGCAATGATAACAGCAAAAATTGCAATATGAGCACTGGTAAAAAATGATTGCTGAAGAGATTAGGTTTATAATACCCAGAAATTCATACACAGATGTCCTCAAGGACACATGGCACAGTGGTTAAAAGTGTTTGTTAGATCCAATGACAGAACCCAATGGCAGTGGAGAACTTTGAGAGGGGAATTAACAGGAGATAACTGACATCCATTAGAACAGGCTACCCCAGTGAGCAAAATAAAGGGTTCAGTTCGACATTCCAACCACCTGAAGAAGGCCGGAGTGCACAACGGCTGAAACATTGTGATAAACATGGTGACAAAGATGAGGACAATAGTCCGAATAATGTAAATAGAGAACAGGGTAATATTACAAATAGATTACACCAGATTGGTTAAGTCAAATTAAAACTTAATCACGTCAAATGTCAATAATTTTACCTCCTCTTCTTCCAGCCTGGAGTTGTTAGAGAAAATAACATGGAAAAGGCATGAATCTATCTTCCTCCAGCTCTAGGTTAAATAGCAAGAACAGCTAGGATTGCTTTCTGGGAGAAAGAAAACTCGGAATTCAAAATTTACTCTGAAGAGGCATGGTCACCATCAACCTATTTTGCTTAAGACACACTAATGTTGCTATGGCTGCAGGTCACAATGACCTTAGGACTCTAATGTCTTATGGTATACTGACTTTGACCTGTGTACAATATGTGCATGTTAGTCATATTGGTTATTAGTAGACATTCGGATAAATGCTTAGATATGACAAAAAAAAAAAAAAAAACTCCAGTAGGAAATGAAAGGGGGTTAACCTCAAATTATTCAAAAAGGCTCCAAACTTTAACAGCTAGTTTAAAAAAAAAAAAAAAAAAAAAAAAAAAAGAGAGAAAGAAAGAAAGAAAGAAAGAAAAAGAAGCTCTTAATAATAATAATAGTTGCAAAAAATTCCGTTGTTGCAACCTTTGTGGATTTTAGCACCCAATCCTGAATGAAAAGATGTAGAGTAAAAGTAGAGAATTACTCTTGATACTATTTTGTAGAAAAAGAGAGAAAAGCATTCTGATTAAAAATTGAACAAAGAATATATATAATAAAATTATCCTTGTAATATTAGTGAAAACAACCATCCAAGCAGGATGAGTTACAGGAGCAGAAAATATTAAGTCGGAATTGCAAAGAGGAGAAAGAAAACTGAAAGAGAACAGGGTTATATTACAAACAGATTATATTAGATTTGTTCAAGGCAAATTAAAACTTAACCACATCAAGTGTCAATAATTTTACCTCTTTTTCTTCCAGCCTGAAGTTGTTAAAGTAAATAACTTATTTTTAATTTTTTCAACAAATAAAAAGATACCTTATTGGATAAATAAAACAATAAAAATATTAAAAATGAAAAAGCTAACTGAAAAACATTGTTAGTTCAGGTCATGTCTTTTATCAGTGAAACTCAGCCAATTGTCTACACTAATGACTGACTTAGTTGTCAGTTGTCTGTTTGCTTTTTTATCTGATCTATTCTTAATGCCAAGTCCCTTAAGGAAGCAGGTGATTGTGACTCTCTACAGATTCCTTTTCTTTATTATATGTGAATTGCATAACTCTTTAGGAAAGATAATGGAGTGGTTTCTTGTTACTTCCTCTTGTTTGGAATTTTCTTTTCCTTCTTTTAGAGGGGCTACCATTCAATGCTAAGAGAGCCCAGTCAACTCTGCTATTTAACTTATGACTGGGGAAACAGAAGAGACAGATTTATGTCTTGTGCAAAGGTGAAAATTATGGATAAGCCAGGGAATGTTCTTATTTCCATATTGATATCCATTACCCTACCTATACACCTGTCTTATCTTATATGCGACGCAATTTAAAGATATTTTTGAAAGGGATTACGAAAGTGGCACCGGAAATGTGACATGGATGTTAGATAACATAACAATTAATCAGAAATAGTAGAGCTCAGAAGCATTAAAGAGGAAAACCTTCATCAAAGTGATGGTAAACATATAGAATATAAACAAACCAAATAGTGAAAGCTGAGGTACTAAATCAGATGTAAATTAATGAATACATGTACAGATAAACAACCTTAATTAGTTGCACATTATTACTCTTCTTCTCGGTTACCTGTGTGAACCATTCTTTACACAAAAACCTCTCTCTATATAAAAAACTACAAACGTTCTTTTCTTAACGAAATGAATAACAACTGGTCTAAATTGACAAGTTCTACTAAAGAAAAATTTGTCTCAAACAGGAATCGAACCCGCACACTTTTTTTAGGCTGGTTTTTATGAATTTCACTGTTTAAGAAATTAAAAACAGTGATAGCAAATCAAACATGTGTACCCACCAAAAATAACGTTTATGGTAATAAGAAATAAAGTCAGATAAAAAAAAATCCTTTCAAAAAATTATTTTGGGTAGCAATCCCTCTTTTATAAAGGTTTCGTTAAAAATGACTGACAAGATACTGCAGTTAAGTTTTTTATTTGACTTTTCTTGTGCTCGTATAATTATCTTCTTTTTTGAACATAAATTAGGTAGAGAGATTGTCTGAATGTTCTGTATGTCAGAGCGCTTTTAGCTATCCTTTTTGTCGTATTCGATCCAATTTCTAGAGTTTTCATAAAATTAGTTATGGGGGGTTCTGCCATGACTTTAAAGAAAAAATAAAAACATATTTATAATAATTTCCATCATCTATGAATAGTTTCTAAAGGTTTCATTAAAATCCGACAATTATTTTTATTTTTGCAAGATTTTCCAAATAATGTGTGTTATAAAAAAAAAAAAAAAAAAAAACGTGCTAAAATTTATATACGTTATCCGGTGATACAAAAAAGAGAAACAAGATTTTTTTTAATCAAAATTTAGAATATTCTAAAAAGGAAAACATTTTTAAAAAATAATTAAAAAAAACTGGTCTTTTCTCTTAAACATTTATAAAATTTTGTTTTCGTCAAGTTTGGCGTCTTTTTCATCATGCTCTTTTTTTTTCTTTTTTTAGCGATCTCATCGAGTTACTAAAAGTAATTTGTTTCAAATCAGATTAATTTTAAAACTTTTAAATCAGCTAATATTCCTTAAAGAAAGCTTCAAAAAAGTATATTTTATTTTTGAACTAAACTAAAGAGAATTATATTGAATATTGTGATGACAGATGGCAAAAAAATGGCACTAAAAGTAAAATCAACGATTTCGAAACCAAAACTTTTTTCAGACAGTCAATTTAGTTTTGGAATACAGCAAAGTATTTTTGCTTATTGGAAATACCAAATTTAAATTTTATTAAGTTGAAATCAAAACTAAAATAAAACCTTCAATAAGAATTTCATCTGTAAAAATTAATGTTATTTTTAAACCTTAGGTATCACGTTCATGTGAAGGACCTAAAATGATTTTATTTTTACTTACTTTGTCTTTCAGATAAATGTCAAACTTAAGTTTTTTAGTGGCTTTACCGATTTAAAAAAAAAAAAAAATCTTTGTACATTATGTTTTGTTTCACGGAGTAACATTTTCTGTTGAAACTTTGATAAATTAAATTAAAAACAAACTTGCGTTGTGCAATCAGTAATAATCACTTCGATAATATGTAGTTTCTGTTTATATCTTTTTATTTTTGTCATTCCTTGTACCTCCCAGAACAACAAACAAAAACCAAATCATGAAAAATAATTCAATAATTAAAATAATGTAACCATTCATTCAAGAAAATAAGATATAGAAACCAGCGCAAACAAAATGAAGATTGCTAAAAAGTAAAAACTAAACAAAAAGAGGGTATTTATTTACTAATTTACAAGAGAAAACATCACATGAGAAAAAAATATCCTCTCCGGATGTTATTGCTCTCGGTCAATCGGATGAAAGAGTAAACAAAAAATTAAAAAAAAAAGGATACAAAAATAACTTATGAAATAAATGTAAATTTCGAAATTTGAACACACTACATTTCTTTTTGTTGCAAAGATTTATTAATTTATTTATACTTTAATTTTTTTATGACATGTGGATGGGCAAATAAATGTCAAACAAAAAAATGACTGAAAAATCCCTAAGTCGTATTAATTTGTTTATTATTTAACTCACTTGCTGCTCGAACATATTTGTTTGAGCAAGGTTCAAATTTCTGCGACCATTCTTGCAAAGTACACTGACAATAATAATCCAAAATCCAACAATGAACTGCGTTTGTTAACAACCCAAACGGCATTTCTGAATCCATTTCTGCGATGAAACCCGCTCTTTTTACGGTGTTACGGTGAACACCCAAAATCTGTTCCTCTTCGTTAAAAAAAAACATCTATTCTAAGCAGTTGCATAAAGCGATGATTTATGTTTCATTTATTATTCTTATTTTTAAATTGAATACATCTCTGTATATTGCATGAGTTACATTTCCAAAATGTTGCATTATTTCGCGAACTTAAAAATGCGTTTAAAATCTACTTACGAGTTGTAAGTGTTACGTTTAAACTTTTAAACGTTACTTTACTTTTGCAACTTATTTCTGAACGAACCCTCTTCCCTTTTTATTTTTCGGTCGGAAATGATAGAAAGTTATTTTTCTTATCAGCCAGGTATGCAGACCAAGAGTGGTATAATCACCTCAGCTATAATTTACGTTATGAAAGATTTCAAGAACATTTACTTCAGGGTATCGAAGAAAGAACACAAACCCTTTGCCAGCTGGCCCAGATGTGTACGTTTTTTTTGTCATTGTTTTATGCGCCAGCAATTAGTCTTTAGTATCCCTCATTTCAATTTTCAAATATTTTCTTGAATTTCATTGGTTGCTAAATAAAAATAATCTTTGATAAATTTCCATAACAAAAAAACAGTCAAAATTTGTACAAAAATAGGCTCAACTGACATAAAAAGATATTTCTCAAATTCATCCCTTTAAATGTTTCAAGAAAAGATAAAAAAATACAACATTCGCCCACGCATTTCTCAGAAAAATTCGCAACATGCTACCAAGCCGCTGTAGGCGATTTTGTTTAAAAAACAAAAAAAAAAAAACTATAAATAGGAACAGCAAACGAATTTTCGTCGCATTTTGAGACTCACACACGCAAAGATACACACGTGAATTATGTGTCAAAATTGCCACCAAAGAAACAAACTTTCTTTATGAGAGATTGGAAAAATTTATACAACAAACTTTTTCACTTAATATCTTTCGGAGAAAAATCTTTTGTCTAAGTTAAATGCAACCTTTCAATCAAAGGCAGACAACTTTTAGACATTGAATTGAACATTTCTGAAATAGCAAAGAACTTTTTCTCTACTTTTGCACACATCATTACAAACAAAGAAATTGTAAATTGTGTATATAAAATTTAATCTCTTGTTTCAAATGTTTTTTGGTCGTGATTGAATATCGTTACCATTTGGCCATTTCTTATAATTTATGTTTGTGGATATTGCATATTTTATTTGCAGCACAATCTTAAATATTCACGCACCCTTCTTATATCCACTATAAGTCAGTTCACAAATTATAAAAATAAGTTTAGAAATTAAAATAATTATTATGCTATATTTAAGTTTGTAAATAACAATAAATCAAATATGAAACCATAGCTTTTTTTCACTGAAAAGACATGATTTCATTTGAATTATTTTCAGGTGTTGAAATGCTAAAATTATTCCTTTTCTTTTACATTCCGATTTTTAGTAATTCAAAAAATTTCATAATCGCGATTTTCCGTTGAATTTTCTTAAAAAGAAAATCAAGACAAGTCATTCAGAAAAATGATAATTTATTATGGTTGCGTATATTTTGGCAGCATGTTTTCACTAAGACATGCCTAGGCTCGTTTAGGATCAAAGTACAGATACTACAGTACACTGTAGTATCTGTGCTTTGTGATCATCCGGGCTGGATTCTGTCAAACTCTCTAATGCAGAGAGGAACTCGGAGGAAGCTTTGCCGAAGGGCAAGGTTTCCTTCGGGGAGGTAGACAGGACCTGAACCCGTCAAGGCGGGTTCAAAGGTCATATTTTTGGCCGAGCCTACGGTCTCGCGGGCTACCCACATTAAACCGGCCTTGCGCCACATTTAATCCTCGTGGGTGGATTAATAAATACCGACATGCCTCATTAAACAAATTGAGACAAATTAAACAATTGAGACAAATTTCGCCTACTTATTTTTAATATGATCCTCTCATATTCACGGACAAAGTTCTTAGTATCCATATTAAAGGAAGAAAGAAAGATACCATATTCATTTATTCCGAATACTTTCGACATTAGCAAAATGTCATCTTCAGTGTCTTGTTTTATCTAAATTTGTTGTGTTTATCTGAAAATTATTTTTTTTTTATTTTTAAAGTGAAAAACGCTAAACTTACGTAATGTACGATTTTTTAAATTTTATGATGTAAGCATACTTGTGCAGTAATGTCAAGTGAGGTAATTAAGTTATTATGATGTCTGTCTATTAAAAAAAAAACTATTTAAAGCTATTAGTTTATAGCATTCTGCTACCACTTGTTTTCGACTACAAAAATCTGTGCAAAAAGTGGATCACAGAGCCTTAATATTTTTCTCACTTCTCATTGGTCAGTTAATATTAATCATGTTCTCAACTACGTCCGAATAACATCGACCTAGTTCCTGACCTGAACGAAAATACAATTCCGCTAAAAATCTGTCTATACCTTCCGGAACCTATCACGTGATTACGTTTATTATAAATACTGTGACACAAATTCTTTCTTCCTCTTTTGATTTCTCTCGCTTACTAAAACGTAGCTGTTTAAGAACTCGTGTTCGACCTCTTTCGCGCGAACGCTATGAAAACATATTCACACACGTACACATAAACGTAACTACGGAAATTTAATTAGAAACATTACAGAACATTACAAACATCAACATATTACAAATATTCAACTACAAGCAACGGAAACTAATTAAACATTACGGAACATTCACTCCTTCAACTCTTCTGAAGCTAAAGGTTTATCAACATATTCTCAGCTTTACAGAATTCTTTCTACTCTCTCACGGTAAACAATTTGAGCGGCATGTTCATTCAACTTTCTATGAGCCCAGATAAAAATATTTCCTTAGTAAAGACTTTAATTCCAGTTAAAGGGAAGTAACTTCTATAAATTATGCCTGTATATCATTGACATACATAAATATGAATATTGTTTGTTGTTATAAAACCGTTTTGTGTTCCTTTTTATTGCTTCATATTTTGTGATATTTTCCGTAAATATAAATTCGAGAGGTTGCATCAACATGCTAAACTCTACAAGTTAAAACCTAGGTATTTTAAAACTATCCACTGTATGGTCGACCCGTTTTTTTTCCGTCAGGAACATTTTTATGTCAACAATATACAAAACTGAAGAATCAATTTACTCAGGTAATTTAAACGGAGTTGCAAATTGTTACAAAGTGTATACTAATGTTGGGGATGTGCAGAATTAATTAATTGTAATTGAGTGAATCAGAAGGAATTTGTGTGGGTTGCGTGACTTTCTGCATCCACAAACAAATAAATAAACGGATTTTTAAATAGAATCAAAAACAAGACATATTCAATTTAGAAAGCAACAAAACATTTATATACAATTCAAAGTAATATATATATATATATATATATATATATATATATATATATATATATATATATATATATATATATACAGGATATTTTGGTATATGTTACTATGACAAAGTGTGTGTGATATTTGAGGTTTCGGAATGTCTCTCTTAATGTTTGTATATTTATGTACAGTCTTTCTGGATTTGTGTTAATACTAAAAATGTCGATATTAAGTGTTTTAGGAATGAGTTCTTATGGAGTGATCTACATTTGACTGTAATATATTTGAATCGTTCGAGCGTTGATTTTTTTGTACTTAATATGTAGTGACTATAATTCACTTTGGATAAGCAAAGTTATTTTAGGTTTGTGATTCGATGTCCACAGTGTTGGTCGAGTTCAAATTGCAAGTGAGTCAACGTTGATGTACTTTTGCGCGGTAAAGTCGTGATTTCGAGTGACGTGGAGTATGTTGACAATTTCTCTGTGGATGTTCGTCGCTGAATGCTTTGGTCAGTCGGTGTTTTCTTTTATATGTTTTGAAAGTCCAAAATCAGCTCAAAGAAGTTTTGGCGCAATTTTTGTTAATGCACGTGAAACTTTCAGATTATTGTGTCGTTAACCAATGAGATTTGTTGATTCGCCTAGTACGGTTTTTATTGGTCGAAGTTTTCCGTACGTAGGCGTAAGATATAGACTGTTCTGTTACTAGGGGTGATAGGTAGAGAAAAAAGGACGAGTCTACACTAATGTAGCATTTATAATTAATAATATAGCAGAAGTTATTTACCTTTAACTTGAAATTCTTAAAGACTTTTAAGAGAAAATATTTTTATCTGAACTCACAGAAAAGATTACAGTTCATGAAATAAAGTTCAGACTCAGTGAAAAAATATTCTAAGTTGCTTTTTGAAGAAAATGTTTGTTTGGCAAACTGTATGTTCTTTGAGTAGAATTCTTGTTGTCTCGATAAAAATCGTAGATGTTAAAATTGAAATGTAGTCTGTTGGTGAGTAAGTGAATTCGAAGTTTGGGATTACGTTAGGAAATCTAACTTAGAAACCTCATTGATTTGGATGTCGTGAATTTGTTTAACGAATTGTTTGATACCACAAAGCTCACTGTTAGAAGTTGAATAAGTTTCTGTTGCCTGTAGTTGAAAGAGTGAATAATATTAGTTAAGAGATGGCGTCTTCATGGCGTTTTTCCTTAAGGGGACAAACGCAATTTCTCCACAGAGATTACATTTTGTATGTGAGAGACTGCAAAAGAGAGAAAGAGTTGAAGATGTCACAGTATTTGTAATGTTGTGTGTCACGTGATAGGCTCGAAACACATACACAAATTTTTGGAAGTAAATTAATTTTAGCCGTGCGGACGTAGTGGAAAACATTACATTAACATTAATTGACCAATCAGGAGTCAGAGAAATACTAAGGCTTTGTGATCCACTTTTTTGCAGATTTTGTCGATCGCAGTACTGTTACGTAGGAAATGTATTGGAATCTTTTTTAGCCAGTGGAATTAGTTAGTTCACAAATAAAATATTAAATTGATGTAGAACAGTAAAAACACACCTCAATGTGTGTCTTGTCTATGAACTCCCTACCTTTCAATGGGTTTTATTAAACACATCTCTCAATGTGTGTCTTGTCTTGGAACTTTTCCATTAACACACCTTAACGTATGTGTTTGTACTTTTCCATTTTCATGATTTTATTAAACATACTTCAATGTGTACCTTTGTACCTTTCTATTTTCAGGGGTTTATTTAAACACATCTAAATGTGTGTACATAGATTTCCTTTTTCAAAGGGTTTTTATTAAACACAACTAAATGTGTATGTTTTCCCTTTTAAATATGTATATGTGAACTTACCCTTCTTTTTGAGGGTCTTATTTTATTATATTCACAACACGATATATAAAATACTCCAATAAATTGTTCTTTGTTGATGAATAAATCTTTATCTTCTTGTTCATTTTAAATTCACTTATTTAAATGTCTTGCTTAATCATAGAGTGATACGTTGGGTTAAGATTGCTTTATTCCGGACAACACCGACTATCTTATACGAGTTATCTACAAGAACCAAAACACTTTCTACGCCCCATAATTCAACTAATAAAGACAATACTCCCAACACTACTGTAAACATTTTAAAACATTTGCGCAGTATTCATAATTAATTTTATTAAGGGTTGGTTTCAATTTTTTAATATAGATAGATTCAAGAAGTTTTAGTCTATGCTTATTGTTTTCATGAAAAAAGTATAGATGTATTTTCAACAAGAAACAACACACACACACACACACACTCACACACACACACATATATATATATATATATATAAAGGCCTTCTTGTTCTTCTTTCTTCTGTTACACCTCTCTCTAGACCTTTCATACATTTCCCTCTCACACTTGTTTCCCACTCCCACACATACACTCTCACTAAAATTTTGCTTTTTATACCCGGAGTTATATTTTCCGATTTCTTTTTGAATTTTTAGGTCTGATGAATTGGATCGTGATTACGATTCCAATGTAATAAATTAGAACCACGGAATATTAGTGTTTGAGCCTTTTGTATTATATTCTTACTCTGGCCTGGACATTGAGTTCTACCTGGAGTCTATCCTCTTCGAATTCATATATATATATATATGTGTGTGTGTGTGTGTGTGTGTGTGTGTGCGCGCGTAAGGTCAAAACATAAGGAAAAACTAACACCACTAAATACAAAATCCCCTTGAAAATGTCTAAAGAAGTGGCTGAAAGTGCTTTGGACAATGTAAGTTATGGAAAATTTGTGCACCCCTTACTTTTAGTTTTACCAAACGAAAAAACGTATGGATGGTGAAAAAAAACTGAATAAAAATTAATTAAATTTTCCTTGTCTGTCATATTTAACGAAAGATGTTTAAAAGAAATGTTGCTGCCGAAATATATATATATATATATATATATATATATATATATATATATATATATATGGTGGACTCTCCCGTCGTATCCGACGTATGATGGTCAAGCGGCTCAGTTCCTCGGAACCGACAGCCAGACACCAGTACATTTGATTTGATTATAGTGGCGAAGGCTTTATGCAGAACCAACCCCACTTATATATATATATATATATATATATATATATATATATATATATATATATATATATATATATAAATGTGGAAACCAAATAATTAGATATTAGCAATTGTATATATGTGCGTTAGCGTGCATACACAGATAAGCGAATAAATATTTACTTAATTTAATATAAAGTGTAAACGAAGAAGTGCTCAATGTGGTTAGACAGTGCTAACAAGTATACATATCTACGAACATAGGTATATGTATCTTTATCTATCTATCTATCTATCTATCTATCTATCTGGATAAAAAGACAATTGTAAAATATGTTTTAGTCAATGCCGACACGTTTCGTCAATCCGACTTTGTCAAAAGCAAGTTTAAAAGCGAATTGTATTGTAGTTACATTTTTGCCTTTAAACTTGCCTTGATAAAGTAAGATTGACGAAACGCATCGGCAATGACTAAGAAATATTTTCCAATTGTCTTTTTTATCTAAATTGTCTTCAGAATTATTCTGAGAAATGTAACCATATACATACATACATACATACATACATACATATATATATATATATATATATATATATATATATATATATATATATAAGTATAGGATTGGTGTATACCGAATAAATTCCAATAACCAACAAATATTATTGTAGTTTAAATTCGAAAGACTGTCTTAAAATTCCTTAGCAGACGTTAATTCTGAGTGACAAAACGTAGATGTATTTCACGTATTGTTCTGCTGTTTGTAAACTAAATTCCTCTTCTCTCACCGTCTTTCGTACACTCCATATTTTTAGCTTTTTGTAGACTAAATTCCTCTTCTCTCACCGTCTTTCGTACACTCCAATTTATTTTCTCAACTCTCCTCCCATGAACGCCGTGATTCCGCGTTAATTTCTTTTGACAGCTTAAAATAAACAATATATAGCTTTCAAACGAGACTCTTTTTACGTACAGACGCCAATGAGATCATTTTTTTTAACCACACGCCCTCCTGATCTCATGATCACATCTCACGTTATATAATCATCCTTCCATCTGGGCGGGTGTCGCTCTCTTTGCGATTTCCGCAGTGTTTGGGGCTGAGCCTCATGAGAACTTCTCCAATTTTCTCCTTCATTCTCTAAATCCTCTTGAATCACTCTTAGGTCAAGAATATGCCTTGGCATACCGTCCACCTCAACATTGTTGCGCGACTGTGCCTCGGTAACCATTCCTCTTGTCCATTTTGTCGTGCAGCGCGCTCCAGTTGGCTTGACCCAAACCTCCTCTCCAATCCGTATAGATTCAGAGCCGTCAGAGCGTGTTAAACATGGTCCAACTCTAGGATGTTTCCATTGGTATGTGTAAACTGCTCTGTGTGGCACAGTGTCTTCACGTTGGCCAGATTTAGGCGACATATTATACCAAAATACTGCTTCTGCAGGCGATATCCCTCCTCTCTCGGCAATGACATTTATAGTTCGGTGGTTTCGTTCTACGATACCATTTCCACTAGGCCTGTACGCTGCTCTATAATATTGCCTAGTGTTCCACTTATCCAACATTGACCGAAAAACTTCTGAACGGAACGCTGCCCCATTGTCCATGAGTACCTCTTCAACTGGTCTACGCCCGAAAAAAATTTCCTCCAGCTCCTTTGCAATGATGTCTGCCGTTGCTGCTCGAATCTCCCTCCAAATGGCGAACCGGCCAGGGCCACAATCAACTATAGTCAGGTACATTTCACCTCTATAATGCGTCACATCGACAGATAATCTGGTCCAATTGGTGTCTACTTGGATCTCTCCTAATTCGTGAACATTTGGCGACGGGTCGATTGATTGACAACAATCGCAGCTTCTAACCACCTTCTGTACAGTATCTCTTGACACCTCCGGGTAGACTTTCCGTACTAGATATAGTGTTCTATCCATTCCTACATGATGCAGTCCGTGCAACTCCTTGACCTCATCTCGGCCTGCACGGCACGTCGCCATAATAGCTTTCTCTACTTTTAGCCAACTCTTTTTCACTCTGGTTAGAGCATCGGCCTTATTTCTGTCAGAGGGCACGAACGTTACACTCAATTTTAAATTAAATTCATCAATCATTTCCCTCAGAATCCCCAAACGTCGCATGATAATTAGCTCTGCCGCTCCTTTTGTACGGATACTTTTTTCGTCTGTTATCGTAAGACTGATCCAACTGCGGACAGTAACCGAATCAGTTCGAATTTCAATCTCTTTTAGACCCCATTTCAATGCGAGGTTTACACCCTTTATCGTAGCATCCAACTCAGCAACGTTGATATGGTTGTAGTCACGTTTCTTTCTTAGCCACGCCGCATCTTCGACTATCGCACCATCGATCTCAATACATACACCAGTGGCCATACTGCTTGCATCGCACCATACAACACCCTTTTCCATTTTGGGAACATGCCATCTCCCTCGAACCGGATCGTGGTGTCGAACTTCTTCCACAACTTCCCGTACCACACCGGTTGTTTCACTATCCACTATGTCTTCCCAATCGATTTCTTCTGCTCTTCTCTTCAAATAACTGCAGGCGATTCTAAACCATCCAGCTATGAGCAGGCGTGAACTGTTCTCTGCCTGTGGAAAAATGGTGGGCCACTAGCCCACCATTTTTCCGCAGGCAGAGAACAGTTCACGCCTGCTCATTTCCTCATGCACCTAGGGCACGTCATTCCCTCTCGCAAATACCAGATCTCCTGCTTCATCCGTATGAAGCCGAAGACCCAACGCTGCTCCTCCTTCTAACGATTCTGGTGGCTTTGCTGTTAAGCCAAAGTTGTTAAGATGATTTACAAGGTCTGCCGCTGGTACCACTGTTTCATCCACTAGTATATCGTCAATATACGAATCTGTGTTTTTTCCGATGTGTTCCTCTTTTGTTAACACATTTTTTAGGATTTTTGACATAATTTTCGGGGCTACATTTAGTCCGAAACCCAACCTCGTTAAACAATAGGTCTGTCCCTCGTATCGAACTAACTGGTACTTCCACAGATGTCTCGCAACATAGATTTGCAAATATGCGGACCGTAGATCAACAATTTTTGATGCTGTTATCATTTGCCTCCACTTCCTCATTGTTTCTCCACAAACGTCAATTGCATCCCCACCAGAATGACACATAATGTATTTATTTAGTTCTCGGTAATCGAGAACTGGCCTGACTTTGTTTTTTTGTGGGTTGTTCCACCGCCATTAAGGGTAGCACTCCCATCTGAACATCCTGGTCCCACGGGGTTAAGATTCCTTCCTCAATCCACCGTTTAACTTCACTGTCGAACTCGACCTTCTTCTCCTTACTCAATTTAGCATGATAGTGACTAACGTTGTTTTTTTAATATTGGGGGTTCTGAAATCCATTTCCATTCCACGGTCCACTTCTTTCCATCAAATTTTGCACCAAAGTCCTTATCTGTCACATCACATTGCATTTTTTTTGCTACTCTTGCTGTTTGGTTGTATGTTCACAGCACAATCTCCTCCTCTGAACTCCACGTTACCATTTCTGTAGACGGTAACCCCTCCAAGCTGGCGGATAACATCCATGCCCACAATGACGTCAACACCATCAATGATCTTTTCCATCACAATTGCCTCGATTCTCAGTAACCGTCCACATACTTCCAACGTCACTGTGCTGATCCCTCTGCACACAACCTCCCGTCCATCTACTGCTCTTACAGTACTTGTACTCCTACAATCAGTCGAAAGACCCGACCGGATTAATGTTGCGGTGCTGCCAGTATCAATTAGGGCCTTAGCTCTCATGCCTTCTATCAGCGCTTCTATAGTTGGTAGTGGTTTGCGCCATTGCTGATTTGAAGGGGTAACCGCCGACGCACCGGTTGCCCCCTGATCTTTTCTCTGTGGGCAGTGTTTTACATAATGTCCCTGCTTGCAGCATCCATAGCAGGTCACCTTGATTGGTTCCCTACAGTCTTTCAACAAGTGAGGACCCTTGCAGTTATAACATTTGCCACTAATTTGTTTGATCATTTTTGGTCTTCCATCACGCTGTTAGGTTCTCGTTCTGCGACCGCTACTACTTCTGGTCTCCGAGTGGCTGTAAGCACACTGGCACTTGAAATTATTTCACTGAGTTCTAGTTTCTCCAGATTTCGCAACTGCTGTAGTGGGACCGAAATACTTTCCGGGAACCCATTGACAAACGTGAGCTTCACGATCTGCTCTTGTCCACTTCCTTCAAACGCTGCTAATTCCGCCAGTCGTTGTATTTTCGTTGCATACACATCAACGGCTTCGCCGCTCCATCGCGTCTTCACTAGTTTTGCATATGCAGAAAAAACTCCGTCCGTAAAGGCTGTTTTTAACTTAGCCTCTATTTTCTTTGCATCCCGTTGATCTTCATCGGTCAATTGGAGATATAAGGCCAGGGCGTCTCCTAAAAACAGAGGCATAAAACTTGCGAGGTCGTGGATTTTTTGCAGTCTTGCTACCAATTTTACTTTCGCCAACCAGACCATCAAATCACCTTCGCCACTAAATGTTTTCACCATATCGGCAGTTACTTTTCGATTCCCCTCCATACCGTCACGGCGCTTTATATGTATATGCCGAAATAGCTTGTAGTTTAAATTCGAAAGACTGTCTTAAAATTCCTTAGCAGACGTTAATTCTGAGTGACAAAACGTAGATGTATTTCACGTATTGTTCTGCTGTTTGTAAACTAAATTCTTCTTCTCTCGCCGTCTTTCGTACACTCCATATTTTTAGCTTTTTTGTAGACTAAATTCCTCTTCTCTCACCGTCTTTCGTACACTCCATCTTATTTTCTCAACTCCCTTCCCATGAACGCCGTGATTCCGCGTTAATTTCTTTTGCCAGCTTAAAATAAACAATATAGCTTTCACACGAGACTCTTTTTACGTACAGACGCCAATGAGATCATTTTTTTTTAACCACAGTAGTTACATTTTTGCCTTTAAACTTGCCTTGATAAAGTATAAGATTAACGAAACGCGTCGGCAATGACTAAGAAATATTTTCCAATTGTCTTTTTTATCTAAATTGTCTTCAGAATTATTCTGAGAAATGTAACCATATACATACATACATACATACATACATAAGTATAGGATTGGTGTATACCGAATAAATTCCAATAACCAACAAATATTATTCTTAAAAGAGTGCTCAATATAGAGTAGAGTAAGTATAATTATTTATTCGAAAATTATAACATAAACATATTATAAAAATAAAATCACTACAAAAATAGTGATTTTATTTACATGTTTATGTTATAATTTTTTAATATATATATATATATATATATATATATATATATATATATATATATTAGGTTGGTGCAAAAATAATGACGTAATAATGTCGTTTTTTGACGTATTTTTAACGTAAAAAACACATTACGTCATTATTTTTGCACCAACCTAATTATATATATATATATATATATATATATATATATATATAATTATTTATTTAAAAATATGATTCCAACACGCTACATAAGAGGTCTCATGTTTCAAAACAAGAGCCGAAAACTTCAAAATAATATTTGAATAAACTTGGCACCTGAAAGAAAAAAATAGGACACCTAAAGTAAAATGGAAAATCATTAACAGGACTAGAACTTGCAAAACTTGGGATGACCCATGCCCTTTGTGCCTCCATGAGAAACTACACATTATTAAGCTCCTAAACAATAAAAACCTATTAAACAACCGGTAAGAATTAACGGTTTTCTACCGACACAACCGAACTTACGCTCTGAACAACTCGCCTAAAACACGCATATAAATTTTAAAATCCATAGCCCATATACATAGTTTTAATTACCCACAAAAATTGATAACCCTTTATGAAGTCGTCAAATAACAAAAGTTACGGCCTTTTCATATACACAAATCCCTTTCATAAAGAGATATAATAAAAGAATAAAATAAAAATAAATTAATAAATCTCCGTAGACGCTCAAGCCAGACTATGCGAAAACTTCCTCCGTCGTAAATTTAGCCACCCCCACCTTACCGTGACCCGACATCTATGAAAGTAACTCTATACAAATTATTAACACCCCACCCCTGCCGATTCCAAACAATCCGCCCTTGATGTTACCATGGAAATTTTTGATTTCAATTCTGACCATACTATTAAAACTCGTAAACTTCAGAAATAAGTCATTCCCAAAAAATTTCGCTTGAAGATGGAACAGAGCCTACTTTAACTCAAGTTAATTCAAATATTATTTTGAAGTTTTCGGCTCTTGTTTTGAAACATGAGACCTCTTATGTAGCGTGTTGGAATCATATTTTTAAATAAATAATTATATTTATGCTCTACTTTCGTATCGAGCACTATTTTTTAAAAATAATTACAAAAGTACTAAGGAACTTTGGATTATTTACCAAACCAGTTTCTTTCCTATTTTCTACAATATTTTCACATATTATATATATATATATATATAACGCATTTAAATTATTGGAGATACGTTCGGTCAAATGGTTATTTGGTAGAAAGATGCGACCAAAAGAATTATTATCAGGGGCAGCTGAAAGTGTACCTTTGTTTCACTGATGTAGTTGTAGTGGTCTTCGAGGCGTCATTTTGCGCTGATGAGTGAATTTTCAACGCTTTATTTGTAGCTCTTGTTTTTTCCGTATATTTTTCTTATATATATATATATGTAATTCCTACGTCGGGGTTACCAATTCTAACGTGTTGATTAGTACGTCGGGTTGATCAATTAGAATGTACTGCTTCTCGAGTGTTGTGGTCACCAATGTTGAATGGGTTAAATAGATAATGCGGCTGCGTGTTGAGAAGGTAATCAACATTTATACATAAATACTTAAAACATCAAGGAAAAAGAACAATGAGAACCAATTTTGTTTAACGAAGAAATATGTATATTAAATTCAACAATAATACAAAGTAGTTGCAATATGAGTGAAAAAGGGAGAAAAAAGTTAAAGTAGCTTCCCCTTGACTGTAAGGAAATGTCTTAAAGCAGATTTGTCTGAAAAAAATGTTCAGAGTTCAGTGTTGAAAATAGAATATTTCTTTCAGAAAATTGTTCAGTAGTTGCAACTTACAAAGTTGATTTAACTTGGTGTGTCCACTGAATACTGGTGGTGTGTCACGTAAAGTTCTGTAGTGTGTATGTACGTGCGGAGTGAGTAGGATGAAATACACGAGCGAGTAAATGAGAACTATTGTCTCTGGGTACCTCGACTGTGGTTATGCATCCAATATTTAATTGTTATATATTTTAATTTTTTTAATAATTACATTTCTCGATAATTTTTCTTGGATTACAAATTAACCAATTTAAAATTATGCAGAAATCAAGTTATGAGTATTTCTTAGATACTGACGTTTTATGCAATCAATTTTCCTAAATTTTCATTTTCACAAACACCCAAAAATGAATATATGGTTGTGTTTATTTTTTGTCATGAAACTTTTCCGAGAAACACGTGCGCAATAGTTTCAGTTACCTCCCTTGAGCCGCGTGTCTCGTTACCATAGTTACAGAGTTAGTTTATCAAATATGGCAGCAAAAAGTTCTAAATTTCGAGAAAGAAAATTAAGTCGGACTAATTTGGCTGGTGTTCAGGCGATTGCGCGGCGAGAACGAAAGAAAGTGAGTGAAGCATATAAATTTAATCTTTTAATTAATGAAAAACTGCGGTTTTTAAAAGTTTTAAAAAACTTCACCGATGAATCCTATGTGAATTTTTTTTTTATTTCAACGCAACCCAAAGTGTGCAATTCCACTAGTAGTCACTAGTATCCTTATTTTTGTTTTTGTCATATGTTCTTGATGAAAATGGCAGAGATGAAGATATCAGTCCGAATAATTTATACAACAGTGAAAATAATGAATCTTTGAACAGAACGCAAAATAAAGACAACACTAACAGTGTTCTTCAGGCTTCGCTTATGTTTTTCACGGTAGCACTCTTTTCTTTGGTATATAGTTTATTTTAGCGTTTCAATCGAATTTTACATTCTGAATTCTGATTCATCTACTTTTTATCGCATGCTAGTTTATTGAACGAGACTCATATTTTGAGTTGTTGGGAGTCAGTTCAGTTCAGTCAGTGTTGCTATGCAGAAATCCTCAGAAATCGTCAAGAAGATGAAAAAAAAAAGGCGAAAAATGACATGAAGTTACGAATCGAAAACAAAGAAGAATTAATCTCATTCAAAATGAAGGAATTTATTTATGTGAAGGCAAAATGTTCACAGAAATCAAAGCAGTGGTTTTCTGCTCATTAAAATAAGAAAAAAAAAAAGAAAAAGAAAAAAAAGGTTTTACTTCCCATGTGTAAATTGTGGCGTATTTTTCTTTACGGAAATTAAATTTCGTGTTTTTTTTCTTTTATAAAAACAAAAAAGAAGTTAAAATAAATTATTTATATTCTATTTCGAACAATATCGATCATTTGATTCCGAATGCCTGATGTTTCATATCCAAATGAAATCTCTTTCTTCAAGAATTTGACATCTGATATAAGGGAGATAAATCTGGGTTTGGTATGACAAAACCGTTTGAAACGTTTAAATGGACTATAACATTATAATCTTATTTTTTTCTCGACCAGATACCAGTTGAAAGCTTCAGCCCAAATTAGTAAAAAATAATAAATAAATAAAATAAAAATAAATAAATAAAATTGCCTTTTATAGATAGAAATAAAACACAATTTCTTAACTGTAACTCCTATCGCAAAATAAAAGTTGTATTTAGAAATTTCTTTTCTCTGACTGAAAAAGGAAATGAACATAAATAGTTCTTCAGTGAGGAAGAGAGAAAGTGGAATTGGGAGACAAGGTCAAAGGAAGTCCGCTGTTGCTTTGGTAAGGAAGACTGAATGACGTTGTTGACTCATGTCTTTTTACTACTGTAAGTCTTTCTGTTGAGTTGAATGGATGTCTGGTTTCTATGGCTTCATGTAGGTTCCAGAAGCCTATTTTTATTTATTGGTGGGAGGTGATTTTATTGGCTGATCTTTTAATTTAAAACAGTTAACATCCACTTACTCTACAAACCCATTGTGTTGTTGTGGTATTATATCGCCTTGCTTGGGTTGAAATGATTAAAAAATATATGATTTTAATCCAGATATTTTTATATTTCAGAATTCAATACTAATTTTACCTATCAGTGATTCCATATTTTTATAATAATTTCAGCTGAAAATTTCAAAACACTCAAAATAAATGAATTCTAAAATGGTTTATCATGTTAATACATTCTCTCAAAACAATAATGTAAGCAAAATAAGAATATAATATTAAAATGAAGTAAGACTGTAATGGCGTCAGGTTACTAATTTTAAAAATAAATGAATTCTACACTTATTTACTTCATTTACAAACATAAGAATGGAAATGGTTTCATGTTAATATTGTCCTTTCAAAATAATAATGCAAGTAAAATGAGAATAAAGATATCAAAATAAAGTAAGATTGTAATGCCATCATGTTACCAATTTGTTTGTGGAGTTATCAGTTTGTAACAGCTCTGACACTTTTTTTGAAGTGAGATATTTCTGGTATTGGTTGGTGATATATGATAGCTTGTTGTGAAGATATTGTTGTGGTCACCTAATATATTATCAAAAAGGAGACATTATACTGATAGTATTTTTTTGTATGTTGCATGTCATCCTATGTGTAAAGAAAGAAAGAAAAAAGAGGGGATTTATACCCTTTTATACTGCTTTTTGGAGAAAATGTAGGAGAGACTTAATAACAAAAATGATAAAAGTGAAAAGAACAAGGAAGTAAGTGAAATTACTTATACTATATGCCCAAAACACATATTTAAAAGATTAAAATTTAATTTAAAAGATTAACATTCCCTCAGCTTTATCCACATGTATAGTTACATCCATGTAAACATTCCTTTAGTTTGATAAAGTTAGTTTTATAGTAGTTCTGACTCATTTATCTATTTTGAGTCATAAAGTGACTAACAATCTGTTTCTTTAAAAAACATGTGATGGCATTAGGGAACCATTTTTGTTTTTTTTTACTGAAGTTCAGTTTGTTGAACTGGGATATATTCTTGTGTGTTGAAGGAAGAAAGAAATGTATTTACATGATAGCTTGTGTAGAAAGATTATTGTGGTCTCATAAGTTTTTTTTTTTTTTTTTTTTTAAGATTTATTGTCCTCTGACAAATTCATTAGATATTCAACACTCTCAACTTATGCTGAGAGTGTTGACAATCTATTAAATCTAATGAATTCTACATTTATTTATATGGGAGATAGGAATGAAATTGTAAACAATATTGTGTATATATATCAACATTTTATTCCCTTAGCAAAACTAAATCAAAGGGATATAAAAAGAGGTAAATCAACGGGTGTATATTTAGATGTCCTTGTTCATATATATGGTAAGTGCAAAGTGCTTTTAAAGATGTTGAGAGACTTAGATTTTGGAGAAGAATTTCTTGTTGTTTTGGTAGAGTTATCAGCATAAGGCAGTTGTATGTTGCATTGTATACAATGCAGCACATGGTTGACTGGGCACAAAGAAGTCTTGCAGAGGAGAAACAAGACTTGTCTTGTCCTTGTAGAATCCTGTAGGTAAAAAGAGACTTTGTTTGATTTCTTTCTTTTCTGATAGATTAGCATTAAGACATTTTTTATGCTGCAAAACCTGTTAAAAATATTGAATTGTTATCATTTTAGAAGTGGGTCCTGTTCATAATATTGATAGAGTGTAAAATTGAACCCTGAGTTATCAGAACACAACTGTTTGTTTACAAATGTCAAATTTGAAACTGTGCTTACATCATTGATATCAACATACAAAGACGGACTTTTATTTTACAAAAAGAGTAAAGATTTCTTTCAAATAAAAGCAAACAGGTATATACAAATTTGTTTTATTTTAGGAAGATATTTTAAACAAGCAGTTGAATGGAAAAATATTTTTTCTATTTTTACAAAAAGGTTTTTTGTGATAAATTAATAAACAGATGTATACATTTTTAAAGTAGTGCCACATTTTTAATAAAAAAATTGCATAAATCAGCAAAAGTATTAAATAAATATGCTGATATCAATGTTGCAAACACATTTTCAAAGCACAACATTTGTAAATAAAGTAAGAAATGATGGCAAATGTGATATCAAAATTTGAAGGTGCATTGGAATAACAAAAGGTGCCTTCCAAAATTTAAGCAAAGTATTAAGAAACAGGAAATTTTAATTTGAAACAAAGAAAATAGTACTGAATTGTTATTTAATATCAGTCTTCCTATATGGACTTGAAATGCTGAACAATCTCATCACAGAGGAAGAAGAGACTTGAAGCAACAGAAATGTGGTTGGTTCTATAGAAGGATGCTAAGAATCGCATAGACTGAGCATGTGAATAATGAGCAAGTTGTAAGGAAAATACAAACAAAAAAGATACTTATAGTTAAAATTAGAGAGAGACAAAATTTATAGCGTACATAATGAGGAATGCGGGACTGGGGAATTTTACCCCTTATAGGGGACATTAAAGTCAAGAGGGACAGAGGGAAGAATTGAGTAACCTACCTAATGAGCTTGTATAAATGGTTGGCAGAACAGAGATTAAGAAGAATAGCAAAAAGATAAACCTTACTAAGAACTACAAAGGACAGGAAGTTGTTGAGAGCCAAGTCCTGAAAAGACGGCATATAGAAGAATAAGAGTAGATAACTCTGTAGAAGGAATTGATTTGACACTTTTTTGCTATTTTAAACAGGACACCACTTTCTGAATTGATAAAAAAAAATCAGTATTTTGCAATTTTGAAAAATGTCATGGCTTGAGGAAAGTCTAAAAAACATTACAAAATGTTTTACTATTTTTTATGAGTGGACCAGTCTATTTAAGTAGTCCTATAGTATAATTTATAACATTTTTAAAGATAAAAATTTATTCATCTTTTATGTTTTTAACAAGTATAATGAAAACTACAGGTTTAATTTGATTTTTTGTTCTCTTTGTTTTCTCTAGGATGAATATGAAGACAAGAACTTTTTTAAGGTGTACACAATTCTTTCTTTAGAGGATACAAATGAACTGATAAATGCAACCATGGAGAATATTGAAAAGTAAGCATTAGCAAGAATATTTGATTAACCAGTTTACTGGTTATAAATTTTGTTTTAAAATTCTGTTATTTTTTCAGATTCTTTTCCATAATTTTAATTCATTGTAAATAGAATCTCTTTGTTCATTGCAGATAGAATGTCTTAAATTATTAATAGGGAGGGGTTACTGAGTGTGATAGAAAAAAAAAACATTGTTCAGGAGAGAGAACAATAACTGAACAGGAATTAAGAAGACAAAAGATAACGATTAATATTACATTTAAAATTTTGAAGATCAAAGTTGCATGGAAAGCAGTAAGAAAGAAGAGAGTTCCACAAAAGAGAGAAGAAACTGTTAACATAGAACTTATGGTTACATCTAGTCATTTCAATTGTAAAATGATGAAAGCTTGCTGACAATCTAGTAGTATACTTAAAATCATAAAGTCTAGATACCAAAGAGGAAAGCTCATCAGAAAAATTACCATGAAAATATTTATAGAAAAAGCACAGAGAAGCGATATTACTGAGGTTGAAAAGTTACTAAAGCTGAGATGTTAGCTGAGGATTGATAAAATTGCAGATTCTTCTTTGTATTTTATCAAGAATCTCTAAATGTATAGCTGAAGCACCAGACCAGATGTGACAGCAATATTCAAAGCATTGTATAATGGTAGATTTATAATTGTGTAAGATAGATTCTGGTGCAAAGGATTGTCTAGCATAACACAGTGTACCAAATTTTCTATCAATTGATTCAATATAATCTTCCCACTTCATCTCAGCAAAAAACTTTAGATTTGGCCGAAGTTTGAAGTTGCAAGAAGTAATCATAATCATTTATATAGAGTGTTCGCATTTCTTACATCTGGATGGAGAGGTCAAATATACAGTTAGTATCAATATGGAAACTGGAATTAGCAATGCAAGTTTGAATTTACACCAAGTCTGATACATTCACTTTCACACAAATACCTTTGGGAAAGACATAAATTCCTCTCTTCTTCTCCCAACTATAGATTAAATTGCAGAGTAGATAGGACTCTATGGCCATGGGTGACAATCAGTCTAAGAAAAAGCAACAGGAAAACACTTATATAGATTTTCCTTTTTCTTTCTTTTTTTTTTTACAATAACGTCCACTCTGTACAAGGCCCAAGAGCCACTCAAGGTAAAGGGTTAAGAGTAAGAGCCATTCAAGGTGCAGAATTTGGAAAAATATTTCACTAGTAAAACTGCAGGCATTGTCCAAGACATGAGAGTTCACATGTGTAGTGAATGTGCACTGCAGCATCCATTCTGTTATTGCTGCTGATAGTGATCAAATGATATGTGCATTTATATATTCACTATGAGGATCCACTATCATAAGAATCCACTTGCCATTGATCAGGCCGGCATAATCTATATGCACACAAAACCATGTCCTTCTTGGCCATTCCCATGCTCGTCTAGGTCATATTAGCCTTATCCTGGTACATAACACAACTTCTTACACACAGTTTAATGTCTGAATCCAAATTTGACCATCAGATATGACAGCGAGCAAGGGACTTCATCCGGGAAATACATAGGTGAATTTCATGTAATTTGTTAAGCAGGTTATCTTGACACTTTGTGGGGATAACCATTCGTAAATACAATTCAGTTGTACTGATAACTCCTCCTCTTTGTTTGTGTACGGTCAAAAATTCTGAGATCCATTGTACAGCCATCCCTCTATGATCCACTTATGCATTTGTGATAACATGGGATTCCCGGATGTATGCAAAGCAAAAGTTTTTGCGATGACATGAGTTGAATCTAATGCTGTCATAAAGAGTACCACTTTCTTTACCACATCCAGTATCAGCAGCTGACATTAATAAACTTTTCCATTGTTCAGATGCATTGGTTTTCCTTGAAAGTTTATAACATTAACAGCATCTCCCAAATAGAATAATTTTTCCTATCATTTCCTATCCATCAGCATTCAAACATTGTCCATTTTACTGGTGACTTTGGCGGATAAGTCCTCATTTCCATGGGGCTCCTTTTTGTAATAACATAAACAGTGGAGCTAGAACAGTACTGGTATTATTTAAATACTGGTGGTAATAATTAACAAAAGCTAAATAACTGTGCAGTTTCAAGGTATTTTTTGGTGTCGGTGCTCTTTGAATAGCATTAACTTTATCCTGGGTTGGATGAATTCCTTTGGAATCAATCCTGTGACCCAGATAAACTATTGACGACTTCCTGAGCTCACATTTCTCACTTCTAAGGTAGAGGCCTGCATCTCGTAGTCTTTTTAACACTAAACACAGATGTTCTTTCATATTTTGCCTGAGATTAAAATGTTGTCAGTATAAGCAGCAGTCATTTGTATACTTTGAATTAACTGGTCTGTAGTGTGTTGAAAAATTCCTAGTGAAGAGGCAATTCCAAAACACAATCTGGTATACCTGAAAAGACCTGTATGAGTGTTTATTGTAGTTAAGTCTTGTGACTCTTCCTCCAAAGGAATCTGTAAATGTGCATCACTCAAACCCAATCTCATAAAACAATATCCGCCTGAGACTTTGGAATACAAGTTGTCTATATTTAGAATAGGTTACTTGTCTGTCTGTAAGGCCGGGTTTACTGTCTGTTTAAAATTACCACAAATCCTAACTTGACCATTTTTCTTTAACATTGGAATGATGGAGGAGTAAAAAAAGTAACTGTTTTGAGAATAGCAGTAGTAACCATGCAATCTAGCTTGGCCTTTATTCAGTGTGTTAATGGTATTGGTTGAGCTTTCATGAAATGAGAGGTACTGTTAGATTTGACATGTAGCTTTGCTGTTGCATCTTTAAAAAGCACAGAAAATTTTCACTCCAAGTTGGTGCATGTAATTTGGTTACAGGTAGCTAGTAGATCAATTGTTAATCTTTCCAACCAATCCTGTCCAAGAAGATTGCATTCTGATCTGGGTGCAACCAGAACTCTTAAATTATAGGTTTTCCTCTGGTGTTTCACAGTCATGTTGACAACTCCCCTAAGCTCAATTATATGCTCGGAATATGTACACAATTTTTGTATTAAACTCTTTTTAGACAACGCTGCATTAGGTAGTTTCTTGAATTATTCCTCACTTAACAGAGAAGATGAACACCTGGTGACAATTTCTATTTCCCAACTGATCCCATTTAACTCAAGTTTACTTATATAAGGTTCAAATGCGTCTGAAATTAACCCTATATAAAGATATATCCAGTGTGTTTTGTTATTGCATGCCGTATGACTGCTTTGCCTGTTGTTTATTTTTGTACTGTCTTGAAAAGTGAAGCTTGTTTTGATAATTAAAACAAATTTTGCCCCATGCTGGACACTGTATATGTTTTTCATGCCATTCTCTCCAGGATCCAAAATAAACCGAATAATGTAAATAGTGTACATAATACCTCATCTTAGAAATATAGACAGAAACTTTTTCCTCTTTTGAAATTCTGTAGAACTTGCCACAGACATTTCATGTATGTCGTTCATACTTCTATTATTAATGTTTAACACATCAGTAGCCATTAATTACATGGCCTAATCTACTTTAAAAGCATTTCCAAGTGACATGTCTTCAGATAACAGTCTTTTTTTTAATGTTCTCATTATTTAATCCACAAACAAATTTGTCCTGTAATGCTCTTTCTAAAAATATTACAAATTCACATCTTAATGATAAATGTTTAAGCTGAACAAAAAAATTTGAAACAGACTCATCCTCCTCTTGTTTGGCATTATAAAACTGTTGTCTCTCTGCAATGACAATGTGTTCAGGCTTGAAATGATCTAGCAACAGATGCTTGATTTCTACAAAAGTTCTATCACTCAGTTTCTGTGATGCACATAAATCTTCCAAGACTCTGTACTTTTCATGTAAAGCTCTGAGTAAGATAGGTCTATAATTTATTTCTGTTTGCTGACCACAAACAATGTTTTTTGCTAAGAAAAACTGTTACAAATGGTCCAGATATGACGAAATATTTCCAGATTCAATGCAGAATTCTTCTAAATGTCCAAGTGTTGACATATTTGTGTGAAAAAAAATCTCTTCTTGTTGCCAAAAATGTTGCAACTTGGTAAGGGGGTCTGTAGTTACAACACAGTTTTGGCTTGGTGCTATACTCCAGTTCTTTTATTCACACATAACAAAATCACACATAGCACGGTATTTCCGTGTCTGAACGATAACTGAAACAGTGCTTCCATTTCTTTAGTTCCTGGTTACAATAATCGCAATAGATGAAATGGTAATTCACAGATAATAAAGAATAGGAACCTCTTGAAAGTCATGCTGCATGAAGAAGGTAAGCAATTACTCATCAAATTGAAATGCAATTCTGAAAAATCAATAGATGTGAATAATAAATTTATGTCAAATCTTAGTTATTGTTTTTTTATTGGTCTTTTATTAATTATATTCTTTTATTGGAAGCACGCATGAGGAATGGATAGTGGCTTGGATTGAGAAATTGGAGAATTGAGTCCAAATTCCAGTTGAGTTCATTGCATTCACTTATATGCTAATACCCTTGGGAAAGTCATGAATCCATCTCTTCCCTCCAGCTATAGGTAAATAGCAAGACAGGCCCTACAGACTTTGTTGGCAACCAGTCTAGAAAGAAAACTCTGAATTCAAACCTTGTAGGTTCTGCTCCTTACATCCATAAAATAACCTCATTCAATAACTCTATACTTTGAGCGGCTCTTAGGCCTTGTATTAGGTCAATGACAGCATAGAAATAGACAATTTTTTTTCTTTTTGACATTTTCTTTATTGAATGACATATTGGATTGCCCCAAAACTTCACTTTATTAAATAAAAATAAAAGACTATAATTTTTTTAACATTAATAATTTTTACATAAAGTATTCTTTTATATGCCATGTCTCTTGATGAGGTTGGTGATCATATCTCTCCACAATTTCCTGTCTTTTGTAGCTCTTAATAAATTTTATCTTTTTGTTATTGCTCCTAAACTTTGTTCCACCATCCATTTACTTATGCTTGCTAGATAGATTGTGCATTGTTTTCCCCAATCATTCTTGCCTTTAATCTGTCCCATGAGTATCAAATTTTCCAAGCCCTTTTTCCTCATAATGTGCTTTAGAAATTTCAACTGTCTCTTTCTGATGTTAAGTATAAATGTCCTTTTTGTTTTCGTTTTTCTTTAAAATTTCATCATTGCTCATATGAGGTTGGCCAAAAAGTTAATTCAGTTAATTAAGTAAAAGATAATTTAAAAAAAAAAATTGACATTAACTTTATTTTCTGTTTTCTTCCATTATCTTCCAGACAATTTGATAATTCCATCCTCCTACAACATTCTATCTTTCTCAGTATCCCCATAAACTGTGATTCTTAATTTAAGATTTTTTATTAAGAAATTCTAAAGGAAAGCAAGAAGAAAGGACTGTTTTTTATTGTTATCTCTCCTTAGCAATGTTTTTCTTTTTCTCATATCTTCACACTTCATGCATCCTTGGTTTTATTGCCTTGCTGAGTGAGATGATTAAAAAATAAGAAGAATTCTGTAAAGACCAAAACAAATATTAATCTGAAGATACAATGTCTGGTGAATATAACAAAGGTTACAAGTTTTGTGTGCTCACCAAAGAAACATGAAGTTTAGTGAGTTACTAATGGAATATTCTTGATTGAATATTGCTGTTAATAAATTCTGAATGGTTTTGTTTTATTACCTTCAAGTGGTCTATCTGGAAGTATTACTTGTTTGAATAAATCATTTGTTTCACCGGAAAGAACTTATAGTAGTAGATTTTCTTCTAATTTCACAAATATATACAATATTAATTTCTTTGGATGAAGACCAATCTTTAGTATAATTAATGGCAGTTCATTTTACATGCTTAATAAGCTCTTGCTTCCATGTCATAGACTATCTACTTTTGGTCACCTATCAAGATCTGTTACAAAAATAGTCCAGTAGATTTTTTACATATATGGAAGTCACACATTAAAATGAATAACATAACTAAGCTGAGGCAGATGTTTTTCGATGATTGAATTGGGTATTTTGAGGATACTGAGAATCTCTTCCCACATCATATAACATTATTTTCAAGCAATGTTGTGATTTGTTAGTTATTAATGTCAACTGGTCTACTTGATTCTATGCAAAAGGCAAAAATATGACTAACTCCAAAAAAGAAAGTTTTTTGTGGCTTATGATGAATATACTTGAATGATTGAACATGTCAAAAATAAGTTGCAAAGTTTTGTGCTTGAAATTTCTAGCACAAAACTTTGCAACTTATTTTTGACATGTTCAATCATTCAAGTATATTCTTCATAAGCCATGAAAAACTTTCTTTTTTTGGAGTAAGTCATATTTTTGCCTTTTTTGAATAAAAATACATATTTGTTGAAAATGTCTCTTATTTTCTTCTCTTTTCAATGTTGGAATAAATAAACAAAAATATGCCAGTTTTAATAAAGTTTTTAAAATACAGCAAGACCTTGACTTAAAAAAAAAACTAATTGGGATTCCTTAACTCTGATGAATTCCTTAAATCTGATGAATTCTTCATTTTGTAAAGAAGAAGCAAGTTCTTTAGACCACTGCATTTAATGAACATTTTGTTAAGTCCAAGGCAGTCAGCATGCAGAGGATCAATGTTATGTAAAATTGTATAAGATATCAAATAAAATAATCATACGTACCTTTCCTTGTTCATATTCAGAGGATTTTGAGTGACATAGATACAATCTGCAATGTAATTTACTTTGTATTCATAACCAATGCTTCATTCATAAATAGCCCTATTAGGTACTGTTTCCTGAGAATCTTAACATATGCTTGATTTGAATGATTTGTTCCAGCTTTTAATAACTTCTTCCAGTAAAAATAAAAAAAAGCCAGTTAGTTATGGCTCATGGAATCCATGAATGATTCTTTAAATTCATTAAATTCAAGAATGCAGTTAAACATTCATCCCCCATCTCAGTATAGCCTCCATGTCATTAGCAATATTTTTGGAGCTATAATCAACAAGAAGGTTGTTGATCACTTCAACAGGGACAACCTCTTGAGCCACAAACAGTACATGTTTCAATTGGCTTGGTCCACTGCTGATCATAGCTGTCATTAGTCACAGAATGAGTTAGGTACTAGACAACAAATACTTCTCAAGGATGTTCACATTAGATATTTCAAAGACCTTTGACACATTGTGGCATAAAGGGTTACTGCCTAAGCTCACTATATAATCACTGGAAGAGGTTTCCCATTTAAAAAGTCCTTTCTAGCAGGTAGGTCCCTGAAGGTAGTTGTTAACAGCCAGTCCTTTGAGACCCAAGCAACCAATGCAGGCATCATCCAAGGTTCACTTCTCAAAATGATCTGCCTAAGAGTATACTCTGATCATTTGTGAATATCTATGTTGATGATACAACAATATATGGGTGCACCTTCAAAACTCTATATGACCAGAGCTTGGCAGCTGATCTCTCCTCTCACCTAGCTCATTAGGGGAAGAACTGGCTGGTCACATTCAATGCCGTGAAAATCAAACTAGTGGATTTCCGTCATCACCGAGCAGACCCAGAATTTTCACTGATTGCAATGAATGAGTGTTCTGTCATAGAGACCCTATGCCTTGATTGCCTATTGAGATCTAAACTCTACCCAAACCACAGGTATAACATTTATGTGTGATTTATTGCTAATGATGCTGGAAAAATGATTGGTTCTCTGTAATTGCATCAGTAAATACCTGACTCCCCCTGATATCATCTACCTTTCCAACAGTAAGGTCATGGCTGAAAATGGATTATTGCTGCAATATATGGGTGGGAGATACTCTGTCTTCACTCTTCAGTCTTGATAGAGTCCAAAACCATTTCTGTGTCCTTGTTGGGGGATGAATTATTTTTCACCCTACTTTCCCTTTCCCCCCAGATGAAATGTCGCAAACCTCTCACTGTTAAATCACTATTTTCATGGAAGGTGTTCAGAAGAGCTACATTCCTTAATTCCACCATCCTGACCTTCATGGCTAAGACCCGCCATGCCACACACATTCCCTTCATATTCCATTGGTGAGATTAAGTTTCACTTGAGCAGCTTCTTCCAATAAACTGAAACTTTTTTTTGGAAGCAACTCCTAAGAGGATACTTCTCTGATCACTACAATCTTAACCTGTTCAAGTTTAAGGTCAAACTTTATCTTCCTTACATATCTCCATAAACTGTGCCTCTTATTCTTAAACCTCTACCTAGAGTGGATTTTGGGCCTTGTACAGAGTGACCATCATAATAAAAAATGTTAAATCAAAGCAAACCAATGACAGCTAACATGAAATGCAATCTTTTTTTTAATGAAATTAACTACCCTCACCCCAATGCCATCTAATGAAAAATATCAAAAAAACTTTTAGGATTATCCATTATTAAGTCTGGTATTAATTTTGGCAACTGATACTGAAACATGGTGAAAATATGAATCAATGACAGATATGAACGCAAATATAATTTGTAGGCATTACCATTTCTTTAAAAAAGATTTTGCAAAGCTTGTTAAAGATATTATTCTTTCTAAATAACAAGTAATGACTCCCCATTTTTATTGCCAATTCAAAATGCTAAAATTGAATGATTTTTGTCCAAAGTTAGAATCATGTTTCTGAAGCTTCTGTGATATTCCCAGATATTTGAAATAAATAACTATCTCATTGAAATTATAAATATATCCTCAACAAGAGAGATGAAAGCACTACAAAAATTATATTTTATACTGCAATATGTATATTCAATAAAAACCTGACAGTTTTCGTTCTTCTGTAAATAGCCATATGTTGATTTTTACCAGTATTAAAATACAAATTGTTTTAACAATATGACACAAAAATCTGAAGATGTATTGGAATAGTGAAAAGTCTCTTCCAAAAGTTAAACAAAATATTAAGAAACAGGAAATTTTCTTAGTAACAAAGAAAAGAGTACTGAACTGTGTTATGTATATGGTAGTCCTGGGTATGATGATAAACTACATCTGGCAACAATTAGGAGATAGGAGGTTTTGAGGAGCATGGAACCACCTCTGAATTGCTGTTGTCCTTATGTCCACCTTAACCTGGGATGGTTGCTCCTGTTAGGGTTCCAGCTATGGGAAAATGGTGAATCTCCAAACAAAAACAAAATTATGAAAGTATAAAAATACATTTTTATAGTAAAAATACTAGCAATACATTTTTATATAAAAAAAAATTACCAACAGTACATATTTATAGTAAAATTACCAACAAAATATATTTATAGTACAATGACCAACAAAATATATTTATAGTACAATGACCAAAAATACATTTTATCTGTAGTTGAAGATATACAACTGTGTTCAAAATATATTTAAGTGGATTCATGAAATTGTGTTCAAAATATCTAAATTTCAGCATTAAATAACCCCTAGAGGTTGATATGCTGCTAAAGAAAAATCAACCAACCAACCTCCTATATGGCAGTGAATGCTGGACAATCTTAACACAAATAAAAAACTTAGAACTGGATGATAATATTTTGGGGTCAACATTTATATTTAAACAGAAAAAAATGAAGGGAGATAACTGTGGTATTGTGTTGAAATAGACATGACTTGAAGTTCATGTCAGATCATCAAAGGAAATCAGGTGTAGGGTAGGCCTGAGGTCAGTCCCATCTACTGAATGTAGAAGTATTTGACCTCACAGCAATATTTACTGAATGAATGAGTGTTAGATTTATAAATGTGCAAGATGGATTTTGGCGATAAAAATTGTTTGGCATCACACAGTGGACCAACATTCCAAGCATATTCAATATAATCTCTCTACTTAATGTCAGTGGAAAACATAAGCCAAGAAATGTTAATTATAGAGTAATTTTCTTTATTTACTTAGTTGCATGGGTAAGAAATCTGAGTGCAAATAATAGCTCCTCTTTTACACATAGTGTATAGGAAGCAATGTGCAAGGGGCCAAGTTCAATGACACTCTTTCTTCTAACATAATTTTCTCTTTTAATGTGACCAGTTTTCTAATTTATTTTATAACCTGATGACTTTTATGTGTATCAGTAATTCTAAATCTTGTGTCCTCTGATTAAAACCTTCATATGATTATTAGAGTTAAGCAATGTCGAGCCTGGTCAGTACCTAGATGGGTGACCACCTGGGAATACTAGGTGCTGTAAGATTGGATGTGTGGTTGGTGTAATGGATGATAACTTGGAACCTACCTCTTCTCCCTCAAGCCATGGGTTAATTAGTAAGACTTGTATTACTAAACCATTATTATCTCCATTATTTTGATTTCAGCATTAAATAACCCATAGAGGTTGATATGCCACTAAACAACCAAACTAAAGACCTTCACAGAAAAGGCAGAATCAATTTTTTTTTTATAAAGATCTTGAATAACAAACAGCAGATATTTAAGTACAAACTTTTTCTCAATTTTATTTCAGGAAGTTAATTTCCTTTTTCCACCTTGACAACCCAACACTCAACTTAAAAGATGGAATCACACTTGACTATTATGTGGAAGGTGTCATCTGGGCCAAAGAACAAGAATTCAGTTCTGCTAAGTTTTCTGGCTTCTTTACTGTACTTCACGAATTGTTTGAAAATGTTAAAGGTTGGTACTTTAATTCT
Organism: Acanthosepion lycidas; assembly: GCA_963932145.1. Lineage (NCBI taxonomy): Eukaryota > Metazoa > Mollusca > Cephalopoda > Sepiida > Sepiidae > Acanthosepion > Acanthosepion lycidas. The sequence continues at coordinate 119,413,244 of OZ010577.1, read as the reverse complement.
GAATTAATGTGTCTTGGACAGTGTTTAGGCTATTTTAGGTAATAGTTTTGGCTTGGTCTGGTCAAAAAGTTTGTTCACTTTATTAGATAAAGATAAAATACAAATTTAAAACAAATTTTGACATTAACATTAAGGAATAATTTATTACTTTCTGCCATTTTTCCAGTGAGTTCATAATTCCATTTTTCCAAAACTTTTATCTTTTTTCATCAAAGAACTGCCATAGCGTGACATTAATACGTATATGTGTATGCAATATATGCTCAAGTATAGTGGGGCACCTTGAGGCGGTGTAATGGTTAGCAAGCTTGTCTTGCTAAAACAATTTCAACTGAGTAGTGAGTTCTATCCTCACTAGGTGCCCCATATTTTCAGGCTTGTGCCACATCTAAGCTATACTTGGAAAATCACTATACTCAAGTATAGTGCCAGGTTTCTGATCAGTTTTTACGTAAAAAATAGGAGGTCACACTATACATAGGCAATTCTTTTGAAGAGATTAAAAATAATGCAATTTTGGTGACTGGTTGCACTATACACAGGCAAATTTCTTTTGGAGGCCTTAAAATTTAATGGTTATGCTATATATAAAGTTGGCTTATACACAAGTATATTCGGTAAGTTAAAGTTTAATGATTATAGTTAAAATTAAAAGAAAATATATATTTATTTTGTGACTTGTTAGAAAGAAGAAATGACTGTGGTAATAAACTAAGCATGTCCCCCCCCTCTTGCTTTTAACCAGCCATCACAATAAAATAAATATTTTCAGTGCTAAAGCTGAATTAGTCAAATAAAGGTTCATAAGCTTCTACTTAGAGTTATTGCTATATTGCAATGACTATTATAGATTGTTGGAAATATATTATATGTAGTAATTGGACGTGTTTAAGTGTAATTGGTAGAAATGCCCAACAAATGGAATTGATAAAGTTTCCAATAAACAATAACAAAAAAAAGAAAAAGAAGAGTGTAAAATAATACTAAGTAAACAATATATATATATATATATATATATATATATATATATATATATATATATATAAGTGAACGTTGAAGTCAATACTCAGAAGCCACAGGCTGTTTCATGCTGGATGTAATCGTGAGGCAGCCTGATGATTGTGTCCAGCATGAAACAGCCTGTGACCTCTGAGTGTTGACTTCAATGTTCACTTTTATATTTATATTTACATATGCTGTATCTCTGACATTGAGCATTTTATCCCATAAATATAGCCCACCTTAAAACTATATTTCTTCATATATATATATATATATATATATATATGTCAGAGGACAAATATTTTCTATGAAAATTTCTTGGACATTCAGGTCAGTAAATGTTGTTTAATACTGTTTATTATAAACAGAGCATTTACTTGGCCCGGTGGCTAGGATCAAAGTGTAGTATCTGTGCTTTGTGAGCTGCTGGGTCGGTGCCTGTCGAACTCTCTGCTTGCAGAGAGGAACCCGGACGAAGCTCCGCCGAAGGGTAGGGTTTTGTTGGGGGAGGTTGACGGAACTGGCCCGCCTCGGCGGGTTTGGATGGTTATTTATTTTTGGCTGGGCCTACGGGCTCAGAGATACCCACATTAAAAAGGCCTTGTGCCACATTCGATCCCCGTGGGTGGATTGATAAATACCATCTATAAAAAAAATGTATAGACATAAAATGTCTTAAAGTGTATATATATATATATATATATATATATATATATATATATATATTTACTATATTATACATTCACACATTAGGCCATGTTTTGATTTCTATAAGAAAGGTTGAAGAGTTACTGCAACTGAAATATCATAATAAAAAAAACTAAAAGCAAAGAAATTGGTGATTCTGTCGGAATTTCTGGGATAAGGACTTACCATTATTACATCATTTACATTCAGAATAATGGCCTTATCTTTGTTGTTGTTATCACAAGGTCATTAATCCATTAGCCTATTGTCTCATGGGACAATAGGCTAATGGATTAATGTATTGAGTCATGATTTTGCTGGCATAATAATTATGAGTTCAGTCCTTGTGTTGAGTAGTACAGCCTCTGAATTAGTGGAAACATTGCAAGCAATAATTGAGCTGTATTGAAATGAACAAGGTGAGATATCCCTAGACATAGGTAATGGAACAAGAACAATCTACACCCATTGAGGATTTAGTTCAGGTCTTCCAAAACCTTTTTTGTGTCATTGTCCGCTTGTATAGTAAATATTCAAAAGTATACCAAAATTGTTTTCTAAAAGTTTATTACTAGTTCATAAAGTGACTTTATGATGTAGTAAAAATACCAAATGGAGGTAACAAATAATGCTGACTTACACAGAGGCTTCTGCTGCTACTACCATATTAAAGAACAAATGAAAGCAAACTTAACCATTGAAAACTATATAGAAAATATCAAAATATCTATTGTCTGTGGGGATATTTGTATCTCATTTAGGAATGTGACACAGTTATTATCATTTAGCCTCCTGTTTTTATACAGATTGTTTTCATATCTCTTTTTTTATTTTACAGATAGCATATGTTAAAATACCTTTTTAATAATCAGTCCTATATTGACCACCAATCACTCACCATTTTCTGTTCAGTTGCTCATCGCCCACCCAACAGTTGAAATTGGTGGGCAATATTGTCCAGGTTGGGAAACTCTGATTTAGTTCAAAATTCTCGTGCTGTTACCTGGATTGACAGACACCAAGGCCAGTGGACACAATAACCCAAACCTTGTGATAATAACAACAAAGACGAGGACATTAGTCTGAATGTAAAGAATGTAAACATAGAAACTGGTATAAATGGATCAATGTATTTTTATTTTGTCATTTACATCATTTATATTTGGTTCAAATTTTTAAAACTTCACAAAATTCATCATCTTAGATAATTAACAAGTGACCTGATTCCTAATGAAGATTTTTCCATCATTAAGTGACTTTTTTTTCAATTTTTGTTGTTTTTTCTTTCCTCTTGAACAAAATTGATTTGAATTTGTACACATTTAGATGCAAGTCACTATTGTTGCATACCAATTTGAATGGTGCAAAAGTTTTATTAATATGCAGTGTCTCTTCATTTCTTTAAAAATTTTGGTTAAATGTCTTTAGCAAGAAAACACACATTTTTAAAAGAATGCTTAAAACTATTTCTGTTTGAATAGCAAGATTAAAGTATTTACTTTGGCAATTTTGTCTGAGTAGACAGACATTTATTTATTAACTGTACCCGAATTATTTAAAAGAATTTGATATCAGAAATATATATGAACATTTAAGAATTAAATTAACAAATCAATTAAATTATTGAAATTGATGTAATTTGTTAATTAATCTTAAAGAAATGAAAAGTAATGGCTTCACCCTTGGGGTCCAAGTGTTTGTTTATGGAAGTTACCTTGAAAATACACACTTTGTTTAAAGTCAATATCTATTACAGTGGGAGAAGACAAATTTGGACAAGTCGTCAGAATAATGTTGATATTATTTGCATATGGGTACATATTGAGAGTTCTCATTTAAAAAAGCTTTGTCCAAAGAGTTATTAATTATGTATCACTGAATAAAAAGATAATACTTGTACCATTTGGATCTTTAGAACTGAATTTCAGTTCTTGAATAATGTTATTGAGTTTGAACAGAAAAAAAACTTAGCACCTTTGTTTGAAACAGAAAAATTTACTAATTCATCTTTGAAGAGATTTGGAAATTTAAATACATTTTTATTGTGCCTCAAAATTATTCTGTTTCATTTGTTTTCTCCTTTGAAAATTCATTATTTTGTTTCAGTTCTGTTTCTGGAAAGACACTTTACAATTCAAGAGAATATCAAACATTTTTTTTTTTACTTTTGTTCCTAGAGAAACACTTTACAATCCAGGATAATATCATGCATTTTCGGAGCTACTATGGGGGAATTGGTCTCACTGACATGCCAGAAACTGGAAGTTCAGATTTATTTAACATAAAAGAAGCTAAGAAAATCATTACTTATTTTTGTACCACGTAAGTATGTTGGAATGATACTTTTTAAGCTTGTATTTTACGCCATGATTAGAATTTGTAAGATTTCCTCAGTTGAAATGTTTTAGGCTAAGAATCTAAATTTTCATTTATGCTGAATAAAATCAGAACACTTATAAATGTTAATCTTTGTATCTTGGTACCCTTTCATTTAGTTTACCTTTAACATTCCATAAGTAACTTCATTCAACAGAATGTTTTCTTTCAGCAAATGTAGACAACTCAGATAAACCAAATTATAGCATATTTAAATTTTATGGTTGCATTGTCATGTCCTGCTAGAACAACACTTAGAGTGGTCTTGACTAAATCAAGCTACTGCAGTAAATATTGCAGAATGCTAAAGATTAAATAAGGTTATCTTTTCATAGTTATATTGTTACTGATGTGTTTACATGCAATATTCTAGAGATATTATGATGACTTCATCTTACTTAGTTCATGACTAATAATACTTGTAGTGGTTAATAGTAGAAAATAGTAGAAATAGAGAATAAGTATAATTGACTTCTTCACGCCCTAAGGTAAACTATAGGCATGAGTTTATGAGTTTATCAGTGATATACTACCATCTTAACAGGACAAGACTAATCCAAATAAACTAAATCCCAAAATGAGTTATACCCAAAAACATTTTATATGCCACATTGAAATATTCAAATATGTCATGCAAAACCATATATATATATATATATATGCATAGACAGACTGTTTTACTGTATCACAGCTCATCAGTGTGGCTAAACTTGCAATTGATTCAAGCAATAAATATATATATATATATATATATATATATATATATATATATATATATATGTATAATATGTAAGCAAATATATGGATATAGATCTGACAGTATGAAGAAAAATATACGGAAAAAACAAACAAAAATCCTTGTATGCAATTATGCTGTTTTAATGTTAATATAATGTCCGACGTTGGCATTATATTAACATTAAAACAGCATAATGGGCATACAAGGATTTTTGTTTGTTTTTTCCGTATATTTTTCTTCATATGTATAATATATAATATATATATAGTATATAATATATATATGTATTATATATATGTATATTATATAATATATATAATATATATGTGTATAATATATAATATATATGTATTATATATGTGTATAATATATAATATATATGTATTATATATGTGTATAATATATATGTATTATATATGTGTATAATATATAATATATATGTATTATATATGTGTATAATATATAATATATATGTATTATATATATGTATAATATATAATGCATATGTATATATATAAATATATATATATATAATGTATATATATATACATATATATATATACACACACACACACATATATATATATATATATATATATATATATATATATATATATATATATACACACATATACTAAGACTGCTACTTTCTGTATATCATTTTTAATATTTTATATTACTAGGATCCACTTGTATTAAATACCAACAGATTTATTACCTTTATATATATATATATATATATATATATATATATATATATATATGTTAAAGGTAATAAACCTAACGGCCAATCTAGTACTGCAATTAAAGTTTATAAAGTTTAGGTACCAAAGAGGAAAGCTCATCAAATCAATTACCATGAAAATATTTATAGAAAATTTATTGGGAAAGTGACAAGATGCCAGGTCAGTGCAGGTAACATTGCATATTATTCTTTGTATTTTGTCAAGAATCTGTAAATACATAGCAGAAGCACTAAACCAGATGTAATTGCAATATTTAATGCAATGGTAGGTTTAGAAATATGTAAGATTCTGCCGAGAAAAATTGTCTGGCATGACACAATGATCCAACTTTCCTAGCAGTAGATCTAACAATTGATTCATTATAATCTTTCTATAGGTTGGTGCAAAAATAATGACGTAATAATGTCATTTTTTGAAGTTAAAAAATACGTCAAAAAACAACATTATTACGTCATTATTTTTTCATGTCAGTGGGAAAATATTAGTTTGAGAAAGCACAGTTATTCACTCTCCTGAAGGTCAACATTAGCCATGCTAATAATAATAGCAATAAATCTGAATAAACAATAATTTTATGCATGTGGTATTTAATCTTGTACTCTCATTAGTCTTTTACAAGAATACAATTGCACCGCCAATGCAAGTCTATATCTTTCCTAACAGTATCATTTGTTTGCTGGTCAGTTACTGTTTCCCAATTCTAATGGTCAATATTCATTGAAGGTTTTGATTGATGAAGTCCTGTACTTGTCCATCATAATTTTCAAAGTTGCTTATCCATTTGCAAACAGATATTGTCTCCATCAATCTCATTTTGTTATGTTAACAAAGTATATATTTTCCTTAGAGGACCAGAATGTTGTGTGAGTGTGTACTTATTCATATGACTTGAAATTGTGAGACTATATTTTTCCCAGGAGCATTTTTGCAAAACAACTTGGATAGCTAATCAGAAAAATTGCATCCTTTTTGTCAATAGGAGTTTTGCCAACATTCATACCAACTTGGTCATTAATATCTACCTTTTGTTTGTGTTCGTTTTCTATAGCACCAGAAAATCAAATAACATTACCAGTAATTGCATTAAATGCCATGGATTCAATCATATCAGAAACTGATTATAAAGCAGAGTATGTCTCAGAATAGAGTAAAAGGCTTTGCAATTTGGAGATAGTCACTAATCTACAGTTATATCAACTATCCTATATGGGGCACCTTGAGGTGTTGTAATGGTTAGCAAGCTTGTCTTGCTAGAACAATTATGGCTAATGAGTTCGATCCTCACTGGGTGTCCCATACTTTTGGCTTTGTGCCACATCAGAGCTACACTTGGAAAATTACTATATCAACTATCCAATTAGTTAGAAGCCCTCAGTATATTAACAATTTACTTAACATCTATTTCTAAACGTTTCTATCTAGATCATGCCTGATGAGTTGCACTTCGAATGTAGGTATAGTGATTTTCCAAGTGTAGCTCAGATGTGGCACAAAGCCGACAGAATGTGGCACCCAGTGAGGATCAAACTCACTACTCATAACTGTTCTAGCGAGACAAGCTTGCTAACTGTTACACCACCTCAAGATGCCTCTTCGACTGTAGGCATATGTATATTTATTAATATGTAACTCTGTCTAACCACATTGAGCACCGTTTTGTTTATACCTTATATGAAATTAAGTAAATATTTATTCACTTACCTGTGTATGCATGCTAGAACATTTATATACAGTTGCTAATATCTAAATATTTGGTTTATATCGACATTTATACCTCTAAATATTTCTATCCATAAAGGAGAAAATTTGATTATAAAACAAAAATACAGATAAAAACAAAAAAGTGAGTGGAAATAAATAAAATTAGATAAAAATGACAATAAAAATAGAAAGTAATGAGGATAAAAATACAAATTAAAAATGCTGTTTCTTCTCTCGCACATCTCACTTGTGGAACTCTCTTGCTTAAATACAATGTCAATCATTATCTTCAGTCTTCTTAATTCATGTTCTTTTGTTGTTCACTCTCCTCAATAGTGTAAACACTTACATTTTAGTGGCTTTATTGCCTTGCTTGGGGTGAAACAATTAAAAAAAAAATTAAATTTGAAAAAAAGAGCCAAAAATTGGAATAAAAAAAAACAACTAAAAATACTGAAAATTAAAACTAAAAACAAAAATTTATTTTCACCATTATTTGTAACTTTACTTACATCACACCATTTATTATTTTACATATTATGCTAATATAAATATAACAAAAATCCTATAATAAAGAAATATTTAGAAAAACCAATTCTATCAACTATTCAATAAAGTATAAATATATGAAAATATTAAGATTCATTTAATTGAAATTTTCTTTACATACATTCCATGATAAAAAAAAATTGATTATATAAAAATTATTTAATATACATGAACAATTTCCAATTAAATTATTTCAAATAATAAAATCTTTAAGAAAGAAGAAAATTAAAGTAAGTTAACGCCAAAAATTAATGTCTTATGAAATATATGATATTTGAAAATAAATTCAGTCTTAAAATCTAATCCCTGTATGAACAGATGCCAGTTTGTTGAAAATTAATCGTTTACTATAAATATACATTTTGTCTCTGATGGCCACTCTTTGTTGTGGTGGAGGGGCTTGCATGGTCCAATGACTCAAAGAGTAGTGCCATCGAGAGTTCTGAATGTCTGGTAGAGCCATCCTTGATGGCAAGGTCAAAGACGAGGACCCAGACCAAGTGCAAACAAACTCCACAAAGACACCCACAAAGACCTCACCAGTGAGACAAGCAGATGATGTTGTCAATGGTTGAACCAATAAATGAAGAGCACTATGTATGATGAACATGCTACAGAAGGCACCACTTGAAATTATAACCAAGACAGTGGCAGTCCGTTGTCGTTTCACACCTGGATCCTACATGTCTCATTCCATATGTACCACAGAGGAAGGTCATGAAATGTGGGAGATTGGAATGTTCTTTTCCTTTGATTCATGAAGAACTGTGAAAATGACTTGGGTTCAGTGATATAAGCAAATTCTGTCAGCACAGGGTGCCTAAGAAAATCAACTGTGATCCATACTGATCATCTGATCCACACCAGAAGACCAAATGTGATAGTTACAAACAAAGAAAACAATATTTACCAAATAAGACATTGCTATATGAGAAGATGTAAGATAATGAGAAACCTGAATGTTAGGGGTTTGCTTATAATAATTTTGATGTTGTAACTCCACAAAAGATACTACAAGGTTTACAGCCACATCATGTTTAAACACTGGTCTCCATATGGTTATCAGAGTTAAGCAACATTGAGCCTGGTTAGTACCTAGATGGTTGACTTCTTCAGAATACCAAGTGCTGTATGGGTTAGTTAGTAAGACATGTATTGCTAAACCATTATTATCTCAAAATAAAATTCTTACAATCTAAAAATATTTTCTGGCTTTAAATAGCTTACAAAGGGTTGATAAGCCATAAAAAAAAATGAATGAATAAATCAATCAATCAAAAATACTAAAAAGTGTTGAAAAGTTCTCAATCTTACCTATTTCTCAAAATCTAACCAAATGGCCAAACATCAGATTTTATTTAAGAATGTTTTCTTGGTTGGACTGAAAACTTTTCTGCATACTCTTGTAGCACCAAAATTATTGATTTTTTTTGTAAGATTTGATGAGAACCACCTGAAGGAGAATGAAATTTAGAAATAAAAAGCAGAAAAATAACAGCATAAGAATAATTTAATCACAATGTTTTTTTTTTTAAATGTTATCCTCATTTATATGCTGTACTTCTTCAGGATGTAGGTGATCATGGCTCTCCACATTTTCTAGCTCAAAGCAACATTTGACTCTTTAACATACCTCCTTACTCCTGCTCTGTCATTCATTCACTCAAGTTCATTAAGTAAGTTGCTTATTTCCTGCTTCTACTTGTTCCGTAAGTATTAAATTTTATAAACCATCTTTGTTGTTTTGAGTCTAATTGCAGTTTCAAATCTTGGACCATCTTTATTTCAAACTCTACAATTTTCTTTGCAGTATAACAATTTTCATTAGAGACAAAAGCTCTTCTCATTCAAATTATAATTTTACTTGAGCATACTTATTCCTATTTAGTAAAAAAGAAAAGAACAAGAAAAGTCAATTTGCCATAGGGTTTAAATGATGATAATATACCAACAAAATCTCAATTAAATAGTGAAAAAGCAAATGAAGCATTTTTGCTCAATACATTACAAGAACAAATAGAAATATTTACAACATTCAAGTTTCAAGACAATTACTTGGAAAAAGCAAAAGACAACAGTAATAAGCAATAATTGTAAATGATATAATGTGACCAATGAGAATTCAATGTTATTTTACTAATAAAGTATTTACTGCTGTTAAATTTTTGAATGCTTACAATATTCCCAAATAATTTCTTTATTGACATGATAATTGTGTGTGTGTATGTGACAATATTTACAAGAATGTATGTATTTGAGAGAGATTGATTAATTTGTTTTTTTATGGCTTTTCAACCCATGATGGAAACTTATTTTAGATTGTAAAAATGATTTTTTTTGTCAGTGAATAATATATTAACAGTGATTTGAGAAAAACAATGATTTTTCCAAATAGAAATTTAATCCAAAATTGAGGGAAGAGATAAATTCCTATTTTTACCAAAGGTATTTGTATGTAAGTGAATTATTTGTGAGTAAACATTATATATATATATATATATATATATATATATATATATATATATATATATATATTTATTATAAGTGAATTATTTGTAAGTAAACATATATACACATATATATATATATTTGTGAGTAAACATATATATATATTGAATATAAGTGAATTATTTGTAAGTAAACATATATATACATATATATATATATTTGTGAGTAAACATATATATATATATATATATATATTGAATATAAGTGAATTATTTGTAAGTAAACATTTATATACATATATATATATTTGTGAGTAAACATATACATATATATATATATTGAATATAAGTGAATTATTTGTAAGTAAACATATATATATATATTTGTGATAAACATAGAAGTCTTGCTCTGGTCAACTGGCTGCACATAGCAGTAATATTTGCTTTAAAAAATATTTGCTGCTTAAATACAGAGAATTTAACAATGCAAATGAATATATAAAGTCTGTCTGGAAGCTATCCAGTCATTTTGAATATTGCAAGAATCAGTCACATTGGCATTGTTTTGAAGTAACATGACAATCAAACAAGAGCTTATGGCACATAAAGAAAAAACAGGCACTCTCCCTTGAGGTTATACAGTAGCAATGAACACTATTCATTGAGCTCTTATGTTTTTGTGACAATGAATATGCATCAAGTTTTGTTTGAAACTTGGACATTTGTCTGCGGAAACTATTTGAATAATTAAGAAGTCTTTCAGCATGAAACCCAGACGAGATTTTGGTATCAATAATTCAATTTAGCTTGGAATTCATTCAAAGGGATGCATGTCCTGGAAGGTCTTCAGTAAGCTGAACAGCTAAAAATGTTGAATGCATGCAAGTTGGTCTTGCGCTTTCCACTGATCTAAGGTGGAACAATTATAATGAATCAATAGCTTCATCTACCCCAAGGAAAGTTGGTTCTGTGTCATGCCAGAAGGTTTTTCTTGCCTGAGTCCATCTTTCAAATCTACAAATAAACCATTCATACTTGCTTTGAATACTGCTCCCATATATGGTCTTATGTCCTCACTGTTCATCTTGAAGTCTTCGACAAAATCAAAGACGGATATACAATGTGACAGATCTTGATCTGGCATCTCAACTACAGTCATTCTCTCAGCAATGTGCTGTGGCTTACCTTTGTCTTTTTTACAAGTATTTTCATATGCAACTGCTCTGACAAGTTACTTTCACTGATTCTCAAACTGCATGAATTTAAGTGTGCTATAAGGTTGGTATCCCAGTCCCACCCTTTCACTGTCAAAACAGTTAAATGTATCCATTTCTTCTACTCCAACTGCCTCTTACCTCTCACTTCCTGACAGTGGAACTCCCTTCCTCTTACTTGTTTTCCTGATAACTATAATGTTGAAATATTCAAATGTAATGTCAATTGACATCTTCTGATGCCTTGATCCTGATCCCTGTCCTTCTCTATATCCTTTCTTCAAACCCCGCCTCTTTACTCTTGCTCTCAATCTCTGTAACCCTTTGCATTCTAGTGGCACTCTCACCTTGCTTGGGGTGAAATGCTTAAAAAAAAAAAGTTTCCCTTTAAAGGAAATCAGCAATTTATGCTAGTTCTGGGTATTATGATAAATTACATCTGGCAGCAAGGCCTCTGATCAGAAGATTAGAGCATGGACCAACTCAGTTGCTGCTATTCCCAGGTCTACCATGACCCAGGCTTGTAACATTTGTTAGGGTCTTAGTTATGGGCAAATAATGAACCCTCAAGCAAAACACTATGAAAATATAAAAATACCAGCAATGCATTTTTATATAAAAAGATTTACCAACAATATGCACATCCTACCAAACTGTAGTAACTTCACCCAAATCTGTTTAAAATGCTAACAAACAAGCAGCATGAACTCTTTCATGACATTAATTCATATAATATCCGACAATTTCTTGACTCAAACTGTATTCTAAAATATAAGTTCAACAAAACTACAACATAAAACACATACCACCACCTCTAGTAAGTCCACACATACATGTATATGCACAAAAGTTGAGTATCATCTACCATGTATTCAATTGTGAAAGAAGAATAACATAAATTTTTATTACTTCCAAGCTCCCAAGAAAATTAAATTTCAGCATTAAATGACACATAAAGGTGTTGATATGCCATTAAACAGACAAGTCATTAAATCAAGCAATTGATGCTATGAGAATTAGAAGATTTGGAGATTTCATCAACTGTCCACGAAAAACCTAACCATTTTGAATATTCTGATTCACCAATCCTCACATCTCATGCATGACCTTTTTTTTTATACAGCATAGCATGACTAAAGTCTGTCAGCTATGCAACAATCCTGATTTAGCTTCCTAGAAATTTTGACCTTTCTCAAAGCTAGAATTTGATTGGTTGAATCATTTTCTACAGCTTATCAACCCTTTATAGGTTATTTAAAGCCATAAAATATTTTTAGATTATAATAATTTTTATTTTTTGTAGATAATAATGATTTAGTAATACAAGTCTTACTAATTGACCCATAGCTGGAGGGAGGAGAGATGGATTCATACCTTTCCCAAGGGTATTTGTGCACAGAAATATTTCAAACCCAATGGGGACTGGAACTCGGCTCTCTGATTAGCAATTCCGAGCCATTATTCATTGCACCACATGCACATAAAAAGCTACAGCACTTGGTTTTCCCAACTGGTCACCCATCTAGGTACTGACCAGGTTCACTTTGCTTAACTTTGGTAATTGTATAGGAACTGGTGTTTTAATGTGATAAGACTAAGCCAAAAGGTAGAATTACTACTGGATTCCTGTTGAAAGGAAAGATGTTACATTTTGTTGAGGTTAAACAGAATGCTTTAAAGCAACTGATAGCAATCCTAAAATAGGACTTTGCAGTGTTTTTAAATTGGAATGGATGCTGGGCTAATTATATAAGGTACCAAAGATAGTACTTTGAAAGTTACTAAGGCATCATTACCCTATGTAGGCTACTTTGTCATCAATATTAAATGACTGAATCATTTTTGGACTTGCACCATATGTGTGTATACCTGTACACATGTGAATAAATATATGTATGTGAGTGTGTCTGTGAAAATAAATATATGTATGTATTTGTAAATGTTTGTTTATATGTATGAGTACATATATGTGCATGTACAAAAGTAAATATATGTGTCTTCATCTATGTATACATGAGTGAATATATTTGTGTATAATAATGAGAACAACTTTTAACCTTTATCATTCTGGATATGACTTCATTTGCTGTAGAAAAAGTTTATCCTGCCACTGAAGGTGACTCTAATTCCCGAACAGTATAGTGTGTTTGAATTTCATAGCTGTGTTGTCATATCCTGCTATGGCAACAAGAAATAACTTTGAATAAAATTAACACTAATGGTACTGCAATTGAGAGGCCTTGAAAAAGAATGCAGTTGAAAGAGTAGTAATATTTATAAGGCAGTGTGTTAAAGGTTAACAGAAAACTGAATATATGACACAGAAATCCAAATGTGCATTGCAATAGTGAATGTTGCCTTTCACTAGAAACAAACAAAAAAAAAAGAGTGCTGAACGGCCATGTAATATCAATCCTCTGATATGTCAGTGAATGCTGGACAATTTCTTCACTGATAAAGATGAGACGTGAGGCAAAAATAGATGTGATTCTATAGAAGGATGCTGAGAATACTGTAGGCAAAGCATGTGGTCAATGAAGATCTTTTAAGGAAATGAGAACAAAAAAGACATTTACATTTAAAATCAGAAAGAGGCACTTGAAATTTCTGGGACACATAATTAAGAAAGAGTGCTTGGAGAATAAGACACTCACAAAACATAGTGAAGGCAAGATGGACAGAGAAAAACAGTGAATAAACTACCTAATGAGCTTGTATAAATGAATGGAAACTTAGGGACTGGGAGGAATAGTAAGGAGCCAACCATTTAGAGCTGCAATGGATAGGAAGTTGTGGAGAGCTGTTATCGTTCATGTCATGAAGGAACATGACAAATGATAAAAGAAGTAATAAATGTCTGTGTATGTGTGTTGTGAGCTAATTTTTCTGTATGAGTACCTTCTGTGCTTATTTTAGACTAGACTAACTGGGTAACAGATGGTTCAGGTTATAAAACATTGAAGTTGATATCAACATTCCATTGAAATTGAAAGTTAATTTTATTATGATTCAGTTAAATATTTCAATTCACTTGTGTTATTATTAGTCGGGTTTACAAGTTAATGTTTAATGTTTTACTGATTCTTTACAGCATTTAATAAGAATAGAACTTCCAGGATAAACTTGAACTCCAGTAACAGCATTTATTTATGGCATATGTGAACACTTGTACAAAATGCAAAAAGGAATTGTTATATTGCTGTATAAACAACTCATATTTTTAAATCTTATTTACTTAAAATATTTTTTAAATATGATTAACTTAAAAATATTTTTTTGATATGCCAAAAAATATTTTTAATTTGTATTCACTTGCAAATATTTTTTTTAAATAGGCTAAAAAATATTTTTTAAATATTTAAAATATTGTTTGTTTCAAGAAAGCTGAAATTTAAATAATTACTCTGCAAACAATTGGATGAAACAACAATGCATGATCTCTTTGTATTTGTTTTTAACTTAAATTAAAAAAATTCTTAGTTTGAAAAACGTTAAAATAAAAGTACTTACTATATGAACAACTAGTATTTTTAATTCTTATTGACTTAAAATATTTTTTAAATCGGATTAACTTAAATCATTGTGTACTGGACACATGCATCACACAAGCATGCAAGCATACATGCAATCACAGACTTTATATTAAATAGATGGAGTATTACGTAGATGGAATCTGATTTTCAATTTACATCTTTCCATATGGAAGTATATTATTTAATCTTAGCCTGAGTGTTGTGTTTTTTGTATCTATGATTGTAGAAGGTTTTTAGCTCATGAACAAATCTTTGATTTTGTTTGTCTGTTCTTGAGCTCTTTATAACTCTTTATTGTGTATGTCATTATTAAATTTAAATGTTAATCTGTAATCTGCATGCATAAATGTTATGACATATGTCTGTGGATTTAGGCTGATTAAATCAACTATTCTTTTATTTTCTATATTTACAGCAGTCATTAAAACTATTTTAAAGGTTGCTTCATCCATTACCTTATTTGAAGCTATTTTTCCATGAGAAAGAAGGCGAGAAAAAATGGTTTCTCATTTAAGCTCATTATATCTTAATTCAAAATATTATTTTTCTTGCAGGTGACATTTTAATGAACTTGATTTAAAAATTAAAAAGAATATAACTTTACCTCAACTGATGATCGAATAAGGTCATCTATTTGTATTCTAAAAACAGAGTCACCAGAAAACATATTTTTGTTTGTATTTATGCAAAAAGTTTTCATTAAAACTCACTTAAATGCTGCCTTTGATGGCTTTAATGCAATGTCAAGTCACTTTCTATTTATAGAGTTTATATTATAATTATTTGCAAATGCTAATTATCACTAAGATTAATTATTATTATTTTTATTATTATTATTATTAAAGCATAATCACTGGTATGCCACTATGGCTGAAGGAGTAGAGAATGCAGATAAATCAAGGGAAACAACTCTGTAATTAGCAGTTATTGTATATATCTCTCTAATTTATTTTGTCAATTTATATTTAATTAATTAAAAATGAGTCATAAATCAGTGGCTTGGTGCTTTTTCATCTCAGAACATTGAAATGATATTGGGCTAGCAACAATTAGTTCTTTGGAAACATAATGGAGTGATTTCTTGTTGGCTTCTGTATTTTTGAATTCAGAGTTTTCCTTCTCTTAGATTGGTTGCTTCTGATATTTAGCCCACAGATTTTGATTTATACTTAAAAAAAGAAAAAAAATAGATAATGTCACACACATAAATACATGTATTTTTATAGAGTGAGGATCCAGCTTGCAAAAAAAGGGATAATTTGTGAGACTAGCTTTCCAAATATTTGGTTGAGTAAGAAGTAATTTCCATTTTGGGTAACAAACTGTAATGACTGATGTACAATCCTAACGTCTAAACATACATAACAGTTAAGAATAAAATGCAAGTAGAGTAACATACGTAAGATTTTGTACATCAATGGCATTCTACACAGTGGATTAAAGAATAAAATTCTTCACCCAACTCATGGAGGGAAAGTGCATTTATGGCATGTAATATGATGGGTGTTCAAGCAAGAGAATAATGCTATAAAGACATCTAGAAAAATATGTTGGGTTTATATTATAACATACATATTTATTATACATAACTGATCAGCAAATACAAAATTGGTTTGCAAAGTTTTATTCTGGAGAAACATCAATGGAAGTTGAATCCACACAAGTATTTTCATCAGTCCATGGCAAAATGCATCCCAATTGACCATATGTCGGAACTTAGGAAAAATGAGAAAAGTCATTTAGTGTTTGCGTTTCACATATACTCTCAGTGAAAAGAATAACACTGATTGTTGATAAATAAAGCAGAAATTATTTATGACTGAAGTTCATATTAGTCTATGATGAGGTACCTAGATAATTACTAAGTGGCAGCTTAGTCCAGTATAAGGCTAAAAATGAGAAGTAACCAATGAGGATTGAACTCACTGTAATGGTAACTGTCTACAAAACTAGTTTTTAACCACTACTCCCTAATAGGGCAATTCATTTCACTAAGGTTTTGCTTAGTATAACACAAAGCTAAAATGTAGTACACCAAATAAGGCTCAAACTCACAACAGTACTAACAGTCTATAAGAATAGCTTACTAGCCACTGATCCACAGCAAAGTGTCCTATATGCTTATACTGAAAGTAGCTGGTAGTATGGAAAGTTGAGGGGGTTAAAATTTGGCATTGTAGAAATAGTCAACTCATCCACGAAGAAAAAGAAAAGGAAAAGAATCAAGAAGATACAGTGTAAATTCAAAATGTTTATATTTCAGGAATAATCTCAATAATTTACAACAGTTTTTTTTTTCAATCAGTTTCTTCTTAGAAAGTCAGTTTTTCATATGACAGGGAATAGATTAGATACAAAAAGATTTCTTAATAACTTTGACTTGGACTATTACATTCTGCTGCTACTCATATTATCATGCAGACTGTCTGAATGCTGATTTGATACATGGTTCTTTTATTTATACTTCCTGTCCAAACATAATTGTAGATACAAAATTTGCACAAATATTGACAGAAAAGTGCTCGGCACAATTCTAAAGTGTATTACTTGAAGAATATGTAATTTCTAATATGTTAATAACTAATACATAATTAAATGCTGGAAAATTGCAGGTTAATAATTTGCTATGTTTTGCATGCTGTGAATTTTTTTATCTTTCTCTGTAAATTGTAAGTTAATTAAATTTTGTTTTTAATAAATATCCACACAGTAGTGATATCATCTTTTATTAATGAATTT
Organism: Acanthosepion lycidas; assembly: GCA_963932145.1. Classification (NCBI taxonomy): domain Eukaryota; kingdom Metazoa; phylum Mollusca; class Cephalopoda; order Sepiida; family Sepiidae; genus Acanthosepion; species Acanthosepion lycidas. The sequence continues at coordinate 119,395,511 of OZ010577.1, read as the reverse complement.
CATTAAAAAGAGGTTTTTATTTTGCCTGAAACTGATTAATTAATGCAATATGTTCTAATAATGTATCCACTATAATTTGAATCTGTTTAATTCATTCATTCCACCATATCTTAATTTATATGGAATTTTAAAGATTTTCTTCACCAATAATACTGCACTATTTTATGTGGTTAAAATCTATGCACAATTCTTAGTGTTATTTATTTGGTTTAATTTAAAGATATCTTGTTCACCTAAAATATTTTCATTTTGTTATACATAAAATGACTTTATGGATTCAGTTAATGAGAAAAGCAGACCGATTATCTACTTTTGCCTCATTTCTCTTCAAAATCTTGCATGAAAAGCATTTCTCAGACTGATTACCTAAATTTGGAATTGGTACTTCAAGTCAGTAAGTAAGTAAAAGCAAATTTCTGAATTTCAAACTGAAAATTGATGATCAATCAGATCAAATCTGCATGTAAAGGAAAAAACAAAGGAATCTGTTTTCTGTTTATAACAATAATAGAAAAGTTAAATTAATTTTTATGTAAATCAGATATTTAAACAAAAGTGAGTAAATTGGTCTCTAATGATATTCAAACCAGATCAAAACATTTTGGTCTGCAATTTATTGATTTCATATCCAAACTATTGATCAGGAAAATCTATAAATTTGAACTAAATTCAATTTATTGACCTTATATAACTTTGATTCTCTTTCATTATAAACTAATGAACTGAGAGTATTTTGCTATAGTTGACTATAGACTATTGATGAATTTTCTGATGTTGCAAGCCATTGATAATATGTTCAATCCTCTCCTGAAATTCTATAATTATTTTTTTGTATCAGGCATGTAAACAAATTTTTTCAAATATTCTCTAGATCAATTGATATTAAACAAACATAAAAAGAAAAAAGTTTATATGCAAAAATTATTTTGTAATGTATACTGCTTAATTAAAAATAATGATTAGTCATTATTTGTATGAATTGCAAGCAGTTTTATTTGTTTACTGAAAGCAAAAACCTATTTTTGCATATTTATTTTTTTAAACTTTCGGATTCATTTTTTTACTGTTAAGCATTTAATCTGATTTTTCAAAATAAGACATTTAGCTTTTTTCATTTTTATTCATAGTAAATTGTGGAGAGTCATGATCACCGATGTCCTCAAGGTATGTAAAAGAAAAAGTCAGCTCAGAAGCAATTGACCTCTAAACAACAGATATAAAATGAAAACATCAAAATATCATTTCAGTACTTGTCAGGGTAGCTTTGTTACCAACAAATTGAAAATGTCAACAATTCCTCATTTCGCCCCAGAAAGTTCAATAGCATATTGTTTAAGAAATAACAGCCAAGCGAGAGATAATTACAAAAATACTTGAATTTTATATTTTTATTTATATTTCTTAATACAATAATAAAAGAAATGAATTAAAGCTGCCATTGTGAAATTGAAATAAGAAACCATAATCATCACAAGTGAATTTTTTCTTTTATGTACCATGCCGCTTCACAACTTCCTATCTTTTGTAGCTCTGAGAAATATTTTACTCTGACTAACCCTCTCAATCCTTGTCCTGCCATTCATTTACACAAGTTCATTGGGAAAGGTTACTTACCGTTTTGCTCATCCTTTTTGACTTAAATATGTCCTATAAATTTCAATATGTCCTATAAATTTCAATATGTCCTATAAATTTCAACTGGTTCAATTCATTTTCTATCTGTATGCAGACATTTTGCTTACAGTAAGTGTTCTGGATTTTTTAAGATAAACTTTTTAAAGATTTTTTATTTTAAGATTTTTTAAAGATAAAAATTTCAAGTTTTTTCAAGGTGAATTATGTTTTTTGGATGAGTACTTAACATGTTGACTGCTACAGGTCAATTACAAAATCTGACTTCAAATGCCAACTTTATAATGGCCAACTTAGGTAATAAAATTTTTTTATGAGTTGATTTACAGCTTCAACTGAAGTCTTAACATTGTTTTTACACTAAAAGTATCACTGTGAATAAATTTGATGTTGGCGTCTGCAGATTAAAATTTTTCAGAAAATGCCAAGTATAACCCATAGTTGGCACAAGAAATTCATAGTTAACATCATAATGAAACTCACAACCAAGTGTTATCTCATGGTTGGCAGTCATTGTGTTAAAATGTTATTTTCAAAAGTAAACATTTCCAGATAAATCCTTCAAATTTATGGTCATTAACTACAAATACTTTTGCATTTTTTAAATTTGATTTAAATATGGCTTCAAAGTTTTTCAGATTATGGATCAGTTGTGATAATGTGAGTAGTAATTTATTTTCACGATATGTCTTTCTGTTTTGGGACAACATGAAAAAAAATCAATGGCAACTTATTTTTAAACAGTGTGTTCTAATCAATATTTTACCCGAGACAAACTACTTACATAGATCAATCAGAAAATAACTTTGATCAAAATCTCTTTTTTCCGTTTATCTTGTGGAAAAGTAAAAAAAATGATTACCAGATATTATTGTTATTATTATTATTATTTTTATTATTGCAACTTACTTTTTGCTCCAGGCAAGAAACTCAAAAGTAATTTGAACTTTTTCCAATTTATTTTCTCCTTTGATTTTGCAGGTTTTTTCAGCACTATGCTCTATATGAATATATTTTCACCCACACCCAGGCAGAAGAACTTATTGGGACACAAGTAAGAACTAATTAAATCTTAATATATGGATGGATTCTCCCATTGAGAATGCTGGATGAGGGTTCAGTAAATTTTAAACTTTTACTGGACAACCTGCAAGTGAATTATTTAAATCGGTTAATTGCTTGTGTGATGCAATGTGCACTCTGTCCATCATAGCATCATGTCCTCTACTGGTACATTGTGTGTCACATGTCAGATGATGCTATAATCACAGGCTTTTTTTAATAGGAGTGTTTTATCTCTTTGGATTACATATGCTATCATTTTTAGTTGTAGCTATTGTTGAAAGACCTCAAGGGTTGTTGTTTCTGTTATTTGGTAAATTTCTTCCTTTGCGATTCTGTAGTAGCAGCCCACAAAGTTCAAAGTAGGATGTTTCTTTGGGGTTCTGACTAGACATGTACAACTTTGTTGACCTATATAACTCATCTGTTAGATCTAGACATTCAGTAGATTCAGAGCTTGGAAAAGTGGTTTCCAATGGATAAGGAGAAAAAGTTTATTGATGAAGTCATATGCTGCTCTGAAATCAACCTATCAGGTATACAATTTTCTATTGGAGAAGTATACAATTTCCTGGAGTTTTTTTTTATGACATATATGCCATCATTGCATCCCTTACCAGAATGTGTCCTGGGTAAGATGTTAAACAAGGTCTCTGATCAGGAGGTTTTGAGGAGTGTAGAACCACCTCTTAATTGCTGGTGTTCCCAGCTCCCCCTGACCTGGAGTGGTAGTACCTGTTAGAGTTCCAGTTATGGTCTAATAGTTAACTATTACCAGCAATACTTTTTTGAAAAAAATCATTACCAGCAATATAATTTGGAAGGAAAAATATGAGAAACATATTTTTGACAAAACAAAATATTACCAGCAATAAAAAATTTGTCAGCATTAAATAACCTATTGAGGTTGATATGCTGTAAAACAAAATAAATCAAACCAAACTAAACTTACCTGAATGAAAACCAAATTGGGTTGTGAGGAGTTGACTTTCATCAAATGGTGTGAGTCTAGTTAACATAATGTTCATTATTACTTTCACCATAATGGATCTAACTGGGATACCTCTGTTTGTGTGAGGGTCTTGGGTTTATTTTCTTGTTTCCATTAATGTGCAATATATCCCATTGCTTTGGGACATGCTTCTTATTCCAGACTTCCTTCATGAAATTTAGAAAGTTGTTTCCAAATTTCAGGAGAGGGTACACTATTTTCAAAAGTACAGCCTCAGTATCAAGTGATGCTTTCTAATTCTTTAGCTTTTTTTATAGGTTTCTTAACATCAGCATCACAAGATACATTGATGTTTATGTTTGGAGATATATATTGTAGCACTAGGATGTATATTCTGTTTCCATAAACATTTTCAGCTTGACATGGTCAGGGTTGAAATGTAACTGAAATTTCAAATTTAAATATACATGCATGTAGCCCCTAGTCAACAGTAACTAATTAAGTAACCACTGAGTAGTTCCTCAGTGGTAAACAATAATGTCACCCAGTCGTCTGTCCTCAAGTTCCCTAAGACCACTGTGGTTACGTCACTTGTTAGCACAAGACACATTGTCACTGGTATTGTGACAGTATGCACAGTTCCACTCAACTTAGCTGGCATGTGTGTCTGTTCATTGACCATTTGCTCCTCTGCCATGTTGTGTTTTTGATCTCAGTTGGGGGAGAAGAGATTTGCTGATAAAGCAAACTAAAATGTAGATGGCTTGACAATTTGGGAGCTACACAAAAAAAATCCTTTGGAATAAAGAATTAACTTGGGTTAAAAATGTAACAATGATTTGGTTTATATGATTTGTTACATACAGCAGTTTTAACCCTTTCCACTTGTTGTAAATGAAGGACACTGGGACCCCTTACAAAGTCTGTAGCTTATTTTAGTAGTAATTTAAATTTATAAGTTCTTGCCTTCTGATCCACCACGACGTCTTGGTCAGGGGGTCTCAGCAAACGATGTGGATTCCAATAGCAGTAGTGTGGGGGCTCTCTGTGTGTCTCTCTCTTTCTTGTGACTGTCCAAAATCTTTGGCTTGTATGAAGTCCTATATCCAGCAGGGGTGGGGTTGACTAGGGTCTATGTTCAGTTGTCTTCTACCCTAAGCATCAACCATTTCTAAATTTACATATATAAAAATACATTTACTCAAGTGGTTTGGTGGTTTTCCAAATTTGGAGTTATCCAGCCTCTTTTTGAGAGTGGTCAGAGGTATCAAGCCACCCCTTATCTTCAACTCTCTCTACAGTTTACCTCACACTTCTACTCCATATAGGCAGTGCCAATCTCTCTCTTCCTTTTCCCACTCTCTCAGAATCCAACCTCAGCCTGCTGGTGTGACAAATCCAATTTCCAGATGGTGCAGTGAAAACAAAAGGGATTTTCAGTCATTAATCCTAATGTATCAGCTCACCCCATGCTGGAATCCCTCAATTGACCAGACCACTTGAGAATTGGAAAAGGAAAGGAAAAACTATTTCCATTCTCCTTAAAACAAAATTTTATTCTTTTTCTGTATTATGCATTTTTTATGATCAAACAGACCACCTAGCATTCTTGTTCATGGTCACTTTAAAATAGTACTTAATTTTTCCTTACCACTTGTATCCAAAGGAATCCAAATTATTGTTTGTATATAAAATTTTCTCTGGATGAATGTCACAGAAATTATAATGATGAATGCATCCAGTCAGCCTCTATCTCTGTGGGAATACTTTTCTTCTTGGTGGCTGATTCAAAATAGATTGTTTTCCTTGGCCCCTTTTTCTCCAGAGAAATCATGAATGTTATTTATTCTGGCAACCACCCTGGTTCCTTTTTCATCAATATATGTTTTTATTTTATCTGATATCTTTGTGGATACCATAATGGTTTTTTTCTTATCAGTGGGAAGTGGGGAGTGTTGGATAGTCTTGGTTTTGTACATTTTTACTGAATTCCATCTAGTTAAATTTGGGTTCAATTCTCCTTGGAATTATCTCAAAGCATGATTTTTCAATGCATTTCATTTTTAATTTTCTTCACAACTTTTCAATTCATCTTCCATTGAACTTCAACAATTACCCACCCATTAGTAGGCTCTTTCCTTGTTCTTTCTTTCTTTCCCCTTTTTGTTTGATCAATCTTACTGAATTCCATCAAGTTAAATTTGGGTTTGGTTCCCTTTGGAATTATTTCAAAAACATGATTTTTCAATGCATTTCATTTCTGATTTTCTTCTCAACTTTTCAATCCATCTTCCTCCAATTTCAACAATTATCATCCAATTAGTAGACTCTTTCCTATTCCTTCTTTTTTTCTTTTTTTTTCTTTTTGTCTGATCAACCTCTGAAGATCTCAATGTCACTGTATAAGTGATCACATGTATAAAATGCTTTTGCATGACTTGATGACAACTGAAATGAGTCTATGAAATTCTTATTTTTATTAGAATTATTTTGCATGCATTTTAAATATTTTATACATAATTTAAAGTGAATTTTATTTAAATGTGGTTGTTTCTTTCAAATACAACAAGAACATTAAACAGACAGTTGATATTTTCGGATAAAAGTGATAAAGTATGGATCACTTTAACATTCTTCCTGTTAGACTTTAGAGATGATAATGTAAAAGTGGAGAAGATGTGAAAGTGATCCCTTTCAGTGAAGAAGATATTAAAGTGATCCCTTTCAGTGAAGAAGATATTAAAGTGATCCCTTTCAGTGAAGAAGATATTAAAGTGATCCCTTTCAGTGAAGAAGATATTAAAGTGATCCCTTTTGGGGAAGAAGATATTAAAGTGATCCCTTTTGGGGAAGAAGATGTGAAAATGATCACTTTTCATAAAGAAAATGTGAAAGTGACCCCTTTCATTTGATAAGATATTAAAGTAATCCCTTTCAGTAAAAAAGATGTGAAAGTGATCACTTTTGATGAATAAAATATGAAAGTGACAACTTTCATTTGTTAAGATGTTAAAGTGATCCCTTTCAGTGAAGAAGATATTAAAGTGATCCCTTTCAGTGAAGAAGATATTAAAGTGATCCCTTTCAGTGAAGAAGATATTAAAGTGATCCCTTTCAGTGAAGAAGATATTAAAGTGATCCCTTTCAGTGAAGAAGATGTGAAAGTAATGCATTGTGTTTAAGTGTAAGAATGTTTGAAATGAGTATTGAGTAGAACCGACAAATACACAGAACATTTTATTCTTCCTTAGAGGTCATGTTGCTAGCTAGTCATTATAGCAAAACAGCTTTTTGATGCAGACATATAATGTTAGTTCTGTATATAAAGGATCACCCACAAGAATTTATGTGGCATGACAGATTTGGTAATAATGCATTTAAAAATATATTTATTTAAATAAAGTGAACTACATCTTCTTTAAGTGTCTGTAAAATGAAATATTTCAAAATGAATGCAATCACAGGATGAAACAATTCACCTCCAAACTTCATCAATTAATATTAGTGCAAGGGTGTGCATGACTTTGGGGCTTTCTCCAAGTATGAATCTTTTTGCAAGGATGTGAGAGATTCTTTGTCTTTTCCCACTTGGGTGAGATGCTTATATATCTTCCAGTCATCCACTTGTCCCATGTATGCACATTCTAAATGCAGCTGGGTAAACAACTTCTTTATATGTCAGTGACAGCCACTGACATCCTGTGAGGCATGTACCTACACTTGGTGGCTGTAAGGTTACCATTCTGGTTAACTCTCTGATGCACCTGACTACTCTGATGATCTGGTGTGATACTAAGTGTAAATTCTACTTTGGTATCTCTTAGAGTGAGTCCAATACATACTGTGGTAATCATGGAAGAAGATTCCTTATTGACATTAAATTGATTCTGATGGGTATTTCTGATGTGGATCATACACTATGCAAAAAAATAAAAATAATTAAATTTTGAATGATTTTATTTCTGCAGGTAAGATAAAAACTTTATATCTATTTTTTGCTGTTGCTGTTGTTTCAGGTGAAAATTGAAACACCAAATGCAATTGATGGTTTCTTTGCTCCTCCTTTGATTGAAGCTGTGTCTGAGTCAACACTGAATAAATATAAAGAAATTTTACCAAATTCAGAAGAAGATCAAAAGGTAAATGAAATCATGACAGCTATACAAAAAGAAAGATGTTTGTTAAATAAATCAACATGAATCTCAAACTCCTTGAAAACAATTTCTTGAGAAAAGTATTTCCTGTAATTTTGGATGGTTCATGAAAACAACTTGGAATTTTTTTCCCTAAAATCAGTCACTTGTTAAACCATTTACCTAACCCAGGAGATAGATGGCAAGTAGGTAAAGTGATTTTCCAGTTATATTTCAGACCAAAAATGGAGTATTTTTGCCACATCTGGGATAGCGCTACTCTATTCTCACTTTCCAGTTTTGACAGAATTCAAAAGTGATTACATGGCCTTGTGGGTAATGAATTATTTTCCATCCATCAACCCCTTTCTCACAGACAAAATGCTGCTAGCTTCTTACTACTATTATATTGTTATTTTCATGGTAAATGTTCAGATGACCTATATTCTTTGATTCCACAAGTTCAGACCTTCACAGACGATACCTTGTACACTGAGTCAACTCATCCTCATTCCCTTCATGTTTCACTCACAAGCCTTCTTCCTCAAAACTGTTACATTGTGGAATGGACACCTGAGAGTATGCATCCTCGATCACTACAATCTTAACCTCATCAAGTCTAGGATCAACCAATATCTATCTTATATATTCTCATATTTTGCTCCATCCTTGTATGCCCTTACAACAACCTCATTTAGTAACTCTCTACCTTGAGTGCCTCTTGGGCATTATATTGAGTGCATGATAGTAAAAAAATAAAATCCTCAAGTTAAATTTGTGTTCAGTTTTCCAAGAATCTGGAATCTAATTTCAGTTATGGAACTTAATTAATTATTTATTATATTATAAGAAACATGAAACAAATTTTTTCCTTGGCCCTATGTAATCAACTCAGACGAATGATATAAAACCACCAACCGCTGACAGGCCTCATGTTTTGGGGGATTTACCTGCCTCTTACATATGGGAAACCATTTGTATTGCAGAAATCCTTAATCAGTTGTAGACCTAGTCCAAAGAGTAGTCTCAAAAATATTGCCAAATCAAATTTAGAGTAAGAATTCAAATAGTAGCACCAACGTCATCTCCTAATCAGTTTTAGACCTAGTCAAATGAGTAGCCATAATGGCATCTCCAGATCAATTCTAGATTCAGAATCCAAATAGTAACTTCAAAGGCATTTCCTAATCATTTGTAGACCTTAGCTAAAGAGTAGCCTCAAAGGCATCTCCTGATCAATTCTTAATCCATAGTTGAAATAATAGCCTCAAAGGCATCCTCAATTCAGTAGTAAACCTACAATCGAAATAGAAGTATCAAAGGCATCTCCAATTCAGTTGTAGACTGAGAGTCCAAATAGTAGCCTCAAAGGCATCTCCTACTCAGATGTAGTCCTAAAGACTCAATAGTAGTGTCAAAGGCATCTCCTAATCTGTTGTAGACACAATGTTGAAAGAGTAAAAGAATCTCTAAATCAATTAAAGACCCAGTATTTTTTTGATTATATTCACAAAACTGTTTCTTTAATGTTCTAATGAAATAGTAGGAAAACTGAGATCTGACAATGCTGAAATGGTTCTGAATATATTTATATTTCGTAGTGAAATTGATCTACAAGTGCAGCTGACCTTATTTCTTTACAAACTGGGGATCCAAATACTAATAAACTGTAAACTGTATACTACACTACAAACCTCACGGTAGCCTTCATGCTACAATAAAAATGTCATGGTAATACTCCTACTACAGTAATAACTTAATACTAGACCTCTTACTACAGTGATAACTTAAGTCAACCTCTTACTACAGTGATAACTTAAGTCAACCTCTTACTACAGTGATAATAGTCAACCTCTTACTACAGGGATAATAGTCAACCTCTTTCTACTGTAATAGCATAACAGTAACTCTCTTACTACTGTGTTAACTTAATAGTGGCCCTCTTACTACAGTGTTAGTGAAAGGGAAAGGTAGGATGAACTGCTGGCTATCTTCGATGAAGCTGCCCATCCCTGTTGATCAAAAAGGCAACACTTGATGTGCTGCTTATGCAGGAGAAGATGGCTGGTGTGAACACAAGAATGTTCTCTTGCAAAAAATACAGTCACGGCAGTGGGCTTGAGGGGTGCTTAGAATTTGTTTATGCAAATGATTCCCATTGTGCATTGCAAGATTACTGATGTTTCTGGGTTCAATATAAAGAGATAGATATCTGTTGAGAAAGGGAGTCTCCAGTGGTATATCAAACCTCTGAGTTTGATATACACTACTTGTTGACTTCTCTGCTTCTGGGCAGAGAGGAACCCAGATGAAGCTATGCTGAAGGGCAGAGTCTTATCTGGGAAGGTAAACAAACCTGGCCCTGTTATTACAGGGTCTATAGTGAATTTTTACTTCAGCCTACAGGGTTGGAATGTCCCATGTTAAAAAAAAACGGTCTTGTGACACATCCTGCCTTGTTGGGAAGACTTGGGAAAATACCTTTATTTGTGTCATTCCTGTGTAGAATTCTTTGTCACCTCTGCCATGGATCTGTTATTTGCTTTGTTTTGTTTCTCTTCATTGCTGCTGTTCATTTGGTTCCTCCTCATTTGTGTTCCAGCAGCAGAAAAACAATTTCATCTAATGGTAACCCTCGTACGACAGTGATAACTTAATAGTCAACCTCTTTCTACTGAGATAACTTATTAGTAAACCTCTTACTATAGTGTTAACTTAATAGAAGACCTCTTACTACAACAAAAATTTAATTATACAGTTCCTATTAAAGCAAAAATATAAAAGTTACTTGCATACAACAGGAGGATAAAACAAAACCGAATATTGCTTTTATCTACTGGGTTCAAATTCAGCCAGAATGAAAATATAACTGATTTATTCCATTTTTCCCTAGCACCAGAATTTTTTTTTCACTCTGTATATAATCATGAGTGTAAAAGATAAGGTTGATGTATTTGCTTCATAAATCCTACCAATGACATCACAGATGTTTACTATTGTCTATATATTGTATTAAATCTATATTACAGGTAGTACCTCCTGAAGATGCATTAACACCCACTGAAGAATCATTAGAACTTCTCCAACATATTACCAGAAATGATGTCCAAGAAGTTTTTGGAAGTACTCTTTCTGAAATTTTGCCTCATGTACAGGTAAATTTGAAGATGTTTTCAATAAATAAAACCTTTTATTTGAAAAAGGAATGATAATCGATAATGTATATAGGTGGTAGGATTTTCTTTACTGGAAATTTTAGGATAAAACTATGTGACTCAAGAGTATAAAATGAATAATATTTTTTATTTATTTTCTTTAGAGTGTGTCATTTAGTATTTGTATTTGGTGTAGCAAAAATGTCATTTATGGGGCAGATATTGATAGTGGCTTTGAGAAAGTCCAGTAGTATTGTTTTTCAGTCAGACCATGAGAGGGGTAGTAGTAATATTAGAAATAGGTCAGTGTCAGTCTCTGTGTTTTTCTTGGTCCTAAACAGAGCAGAAATATAGCAAATGACCTCTTAAATACTTCTTCACTTGTCACACATGGCTGGTTTCTCCACGGTAGCATTCTTTTGTTCCATTCTCTCCTACTGTCTTCCTTCTGGCTGAGAGGTGTCAGCTTATATTCTTTTGACCAGGCTCTGACACTCTGGCCCAAACATTGGTTTTGGTTAACATCAAAAGTCTCTTTGTGTCAGCTTTTTTTGATTGGACAACATTTTTTGGCCAGGTGCAATCCTTTCTTCTTTTTTCTCTTTTTATTTAAGGGTTGCCTTCTCATTAGTTGAGAGAAGTATAAAAAAAGAGGTTTGGAAAGAAAGAGAGAAATGAAATCGCAAATGCCTTATTTTAATCAGGACTCGCTACAATAATTTTAGATGCACTATTCAAAAATTAGACTTTGTAGTGGACATTACCATTTTATATAGTGATCTACTTATTGTTGAAAGGTTAGTATTTAGCGATAAGCTATATATTTATTTGAGAGAGATAGTATAGTAATAGTATTGTGGTTGCATGTTATTTTTTCTTAAATTAGATAGGAATGAAATTACAAATAATGTACATATAACAAAAACAACATTTTATTGCCTTAGCAAAACTAAATAGGAAGAATATAAAAAAAAGTTTAATGGAAGTTTATGTATTGAAATGTATTCATAAATACAGTGCATGTAAAATCCTATTGAAGTTGTATAGAAACTTATCTTGGAAAAGGGTTTCTTACTGCTTTGGTAGTTATCAGCTAAGAGTATTTGTATGCTGTATTGTGTGACCAACTGACGTATGGTTTGCTAGGGATTAAAAATTCCCCTAGAGAGGAAATAAGATAAGTCTTGTTCCTACAGTATCTGGGTAGAGAGAGAACAGAGAGAAAGCCCTTTTCTTTTATATTGCTTCTTAGACAATGCCATTTAGTGGGCATTTGGAGAATTTATGGTTTTATTTTGTGGATGTATATGGGAGAGAATGAGGGAGAGAGAGAGAGAGAATGTAATTATGTATATGTATATATGTATGTATTCAAATGCTTACAATGTAGAGGAAGGAAGATAGGCTCATTGTCAATTGTAGCCACTGGCTGCTTAAAAAGGTGGAGAAAGAAAGGCTACATGTTCTTACATGTAGCAGGATAGTGTAGCCTTCCCAAGTTGCCAGTTGGTTGCTCAAATTTCACATTTTAGCTCTGGTTATTTTACAATGACTGCAGCATTGGAGAATGAATAAAATTTGTTTATCAATTCTGGTTTTGGTCAGTTTTCCATCTGGTTATATACATATATATAAATCCACTTCAAAAACGTTGCTTTTCTTCTCATTGGCCTCCAGCCATATATCCTGGTTGGGAAAGCTTTTTGATTGGTTGAATGAACTATCTATTTTTAGAGATGGTGAAGTTTTGGTCTTTTTGTTATTATTTTTTATTGTGGTTGTAAAAACTTTCTGATTGGCTGGTTGAAATATAGCTTTGTGGCCTGGCAATTCTTATGATACATCTATTTTTAGAGATGGTGAAATTTTGGTCTTCTTGCTAGTATTTATTTTTATTTATTTATTTCCCTATCACTTAAGATTTCTTTTGGGGTAATCAGATAACCTAAAGACATGTTGGTTTTTTTAATATTAAATGTATTCTATATTAAATAGGATCCATGGTAGAATAATGAAGAGCAGCTCAGATTCAAGAATCAAAGAGCTGAGTTCAAATTCCAATCAAGTTCATTACATTCATTTACATGCTAATACCCTTTGGAAAGGGATGAATCCATCTCTTCTCCCCTCATCTATGGGTAAGTAACAAGACAGATTGGGTTCTATAGCCTTGGTTTGTAACTAGTCTAGCAGAAGGAAAACTCTGAATTCAAACCAGCCTTCAGAGGGTTGGACTCCGTCAGATTCTGTCTTATACAGAAAACACCATTGCTACTACAATTGCAATGAGTTATGGGACTTGTGATTGTGATACTAAAATGTTTTTTCAGACAAAAAAGATATGAGTCAAAAGTAAAATGTTGTAAATTCCAGTATAAAAAAGAAAAAGAAGATCCTGCATTTGTTTGCAAAGACAACAGATTTAAAGATAAAAAGCAGCAAAAATGTCAGCATGATTACTATTGCTTTATTTATTTTCTTTATTTATATGCTCTTCAGGATCTAAGCATTCATGACTCTCCACAACTTCCTGTCGTTTGTTGCTCTAAGTAACCTTTGACACTTTACCATCTTTCTTTGTTGCTGTCTCGTGATCCATTCAGACATTTTACTCACTATTTTCCCCTTGCTTCTCTTTCAATATGTCATGTGAGTGTGAGATTTTCCAGTCCCTCATTCCTCATTTATGCCTCAGAAATTTAAAGTGTCTCTTTTTGATTGTAACTATAAGCATCCTTTCAGATCCTATTTTCCTTAAAAATTTCTCGATGCTAACATGTCCAATTCTTGGTATTCTCAGCATCTGTCAGTAGAAACACCTCTCTGTCAATTCGAGTCTCTTCTTCATCTGTGAAGAGATTTTCCAACATTCAATGCCAGAGAGAAGATTAGCTATTGCATAACAATTTAACACTTTTTTCTTTGTTTCTAAGGAAATTTTGTTTAGTTTCAGAAATACATCTTTTGGTATTTCTAATCATCTTTGGCTTTCTGTGTTACATATTTCTACTGTCTGTTATTACACTACCCAGATAGTTAAATTTCTGTACCTGCTTGATTTTAATGTCTCCAGTAAATTGCCTGCATCTTGGTTTGTATCTTTTACTGACAACCATGTATTCTGTCTTCTTACAGTTAATAGTTAGTCCTTTTTTCTTGCTTTCTTTTACTATCAGTTTTCCTATTGAGACTGCCATTAAAACTGTATCAATCTCCCAATAATAAATCTCCATAGATTTTCTATTTCTCTTAGGATGATCTCACTGCATAGGGGAAATATATCTGGTGGGAAAACACATCTTTGTTTTTGGCCTATTTCTATTTTTTGTATTCACTGAACTCATTCTCTATCAATACGTTGACTGAAAGAAAAGGTTATAGATTAGTCAAATATTTTTTTTATGTATATATTAAGTGTTCGTATCATTTCAAATGGCTCTTTGTGTTGTGCTTTATAAAAATGCTTTTATGTTAGTCATGAACAATATGTACAGGTCTTTCTGCATTTGCATTGCTTACTCTGATAGAATTTTGCTCATAAACATAGTGTTTCTTGTTTCAGTGAAACCATGGAATATGAAACCACAGACAAGAGAATATCATTGCACTGGCTCAGGAATTTGAATGACATATAGTTTGAAACATCCTATATCTTAAGCATATTGTGGATGAGAGAGAGAGAGAGGGGGAGAAGATAGAGATAGAGAGACTTTACACACATTTCTTTATATACTGCTTTACCAATGCTATTTAGTGTTTGTTAGCAGAAGTTCTTTATCAGACAAAAGGGGTAATTCTGAATTTTATGTCTCTGGTGTATCAAAACTACCAGCATCACAAACTTTGCACTTATAAAGTATTAAGCAAGGCTTAGCTATTTCTGGGATTGACTCTGGGTAATTGAAATGATGGAAAATAAAACCCCAGGTAAGGAGAGACTGCTATACTGGCTGAGGATTTCAAATATTTTGCAGGTCAGTGTCATACCCCCAAGTATTAAAGTAATTCTGTTTATAGTTATTTTTACTAGACTGATAATTGTTTTAGCAATTCTCTTTTTTTTTTTATAAGTGCATGACTGATTCATAAGAAGGATTTGTATATGAGTTTTAAAATCATTCACCTGAAGAATCTATGTTGCCTAGCATCAATAATCTATCAAATCTCAAATGGAATCATTACCCAACTGGTAAGCAGACATTTATTTCTATTGACTAAGAAGATTATTTTTCATATTGGACACAGCAAATCTTGATCTGCTTCTTTTTCTCTTCTTTATCTTTTTTTCAGCCTGAAATTACAGCTGCTCTCCAAGAAAAAGAACCTCTAATCATTTCACGAATCTTATTTTTGTGTAAAATAGATGAATGAGAAGGACAGCAATATTTAACAAAATTGAATCTTATCTGGAACTTTTCTACAGTTGTATGATCGTTTTTTAATTTAACTATAGCTTTGTTTGACAAGAATAACTTAATATTTATTTGATTGACTGGAAATTAAAGATATTAGCATTTATATATGAGATGTCAAATTCTGATTGGTTGAGGTTAAAATATGTACATCTTATTTGATAGAAAGGCTTTTGTTGAATGGGTAATTTTGTATATGTTTTTGGTAATTTTGCATATTTGTATATTTTTATATGAATTATTTGGTGTCTTTTTATGTGAGTGTGTATATGTGAATGTGTGTCAGAGTGAGTATGTGTATGAGTTAGTGAGGATGTGTTTGTATATGAATGTGATTCAGAGAGCATGTCCATGTGTGTGTCAGAGTGTGTGTGTTATATAAAAATAAATATTAAACATTATGCTACAATGAAAATGCAATAATACATTATTTGAGATATAAAAATGGTAGCAGAAGATGAAAGATTTAGAAAAAGTTTACTATTTAAAATAAATATGATTATTTATATATATATATATATATATAAAGCAGAAGGAGAATTTTCTTCAGTCACTTCATTTATTTGGAGGATTGTGAGTATTAATTTCTTTCATATTTTACACTCACATTGGAGTTTTTACAACTTTTGAATTTACATATATTTTAATCATTCATTTACATGTTTTAGACGCACTCCAAATCTTCCTCCATATTACTTATTTATTTATAGCAATTTTGATACAATAATCTTGTCAATGTTGGTTCATGATGAAGTGTTGGACGAAAGGTTCCTTGGTTAAAAAAAAACATGAACACTAAACAGTGTTTGTTGAAAACAATATATATATATATATATATGTATATATATATATATACATATTGTGTATATTTAGGCAGCAATTTTTCATTGATGCATGTTTCATTAAATAATATAGACAAGTTTTGTCGTGATCTGCAAAAACTCAACATAGTTTACAAATTCAAGTGCCCTTTGTGAGATTGTATCTCCAATGGATTAAATAATATTTATATTGGTCACACCACAAACTTGCTTTCATGACACTTGACTCAACATTTGAATGATAACTCTAACATTTTTAGGCATTTAAAACAACATGGCTGGCCGTGTACACAATTCTGGAAAATCCTTGTTGAAAACACAACTATACTTAAACATGAAAACAATAACAAAAACTAAAAATTTCTTGAAGCTATATACATAAAACAGTTGAAACCTAACCTGCACAAAATAAACTACGAAATCTCCACAAATATTCTTAAACGCCTATAATTGATAATAGAAGCCATTGGTTTATACCAACTGCTTCCCTTACTTAATACTTCTCGTTTTCACTCTCGCGTGGTCATGTGTGATGTCACGAGCTGCAACACGATTTTTGCTTCCACATCTCATATACTTGAGTTAGTCATTGCTTTGAAATTTTTCATGCAACAAAAACAGACTATTATTATTATTTTGTCCGTGTATTGGTTGATATATTGAAAAAGTAATTGTCATCTTTGATAATGACTTATGTAAGCCGAAAGCTTAGATTGAATTTAAACATGTATCAATATGGTGATTTCCTTTTGTCTTTCAATGATAATGTTATTAAGCTTATCAGACAATATGAAAGGAACTTACTTAAAACAAATCGACAAAACTTGTCTATATTATTTAATGCATCAATATATATATATATATATATATATATATATATATATATATATATTTTCAAACAAAATAAATGATCCATCTTGCTAAAAAAAAAGAATTGACTTAATTTTCACTAAGACGCTGTAAGTGTTCAGCAATATACTTTCAAGAGTAGTATCTGTGGCTGTACAAGAATAGTGTCCGTGGTTGCTCACCATATAACTACAGATTCTTAGTAAAAATTATACAAATATATTTTGTAATTAGGTGGTACATACATTTCTTTTCCTTGCTACTTAATAATAATAATAATAATAATAAAGAGGTGGATTGGTGGATAAAAACTGGTTTTCTAAAGAGAAACAGTCACATATATTTGTAGCACAGGAGCCAGCCATCAGAACAAATGCAATCAAGGCCAGGATAGAGCAATCGCAAAAAGAAAATAAATGTAGGATATGTGGTCCAGCTGATGTGACAGTTAGCTATGTACTCACACGTTGGCACAGAAGGAGTATAAGTCATAACAAGATTGGATTGGTAAGAGAATACACTGGGAAATATACCGTAAGTTTAGCTCCAGTATAAAAGAGTAGTAGTAGGAACAGCAGCCAGAGACAGTGGCAGAAAATTACAATTAGAAGATATTATGGGATTTTTCGCTCCGGGGAGATCATGTCATTGAAGCATAAGCACCTGACTATATTGTTATAGATAAGGAGAATAGGAAATGTCAAACTATTGGCTTTTACTGTTCCATAGAAACTGAAAAGATAGAAAAATACCAGAACAGGAGCTGAAGATATAACGGAACATGAATGTAGAACTGATTCCTGTAATAATGGGTGTACTTGGAAAACCACCTAGGAAACTAAATGTTCTCAGGGAAAATTGGAATTGAGTCCAAGGTTGCAGACCCCCAGAAAACTGCCATCATTTACTCTGCGAGGATACTTCAAAATGTTCTTGAGTTGTAAGGAATTTTGTTGACATCATGCCTTCAAGAACAGAATATATATATATATATATATATATATATATGTGTGTGTGTGTGTGTGTGCCACAATGTGCTAACCATATTCGGAAATTAAAACATCCCTACTACACACTAAGACATACTCATAATGCACACACTCAATTAAGCTGAAAAATCGAATCATCCTTGATAAATGCTAAAGGTATAGCCGAAAGCACTCAGAAATCATTTGGACAGTTTTTACACTTTCTTTGTTTAGAAAAGAAAGCTCTTGTTTGAACACAAGAAAAATTTAAAAAAAAGCTTAACCATAGTACCTTGTCTGTTGTTTTTAATGAAACATGCATAATCGAAGGATTGTTACCTAAATATACAACTCTCTCTCTCTCTCTCTCTCTCTCTCTCTATATATATATATATATATATATATATATATATATATGTGTGTGTGTGTGTGTCTGTACATAGATTTCTG
Organism: Acanthosepion lycidas; assembly: GCA_963932145.1. Classification (NCBI taxonomy): domain Eukaryota; kingdom Metazoa; phylum Mollusca; class Cephalopoda; order Sepiida; family Sepiidae; genus Acanthosepion; species Acanthosepion lycidas. The sequence continues at coordinate 119,377,077 of OZ010577.1, read as the reverse complement.
CATTTTACAAATTCATTGTTTATTTTTTGCAGCAAATAATGTTCATCATCATAAAATAAATTTAGGTATTTAATAATCTTAGTACATAAGTACATATAGATATTTATATGTATATTTATATTTATATTTATTTAGGCAATTAATAATTTTAGTACATATGTACATATTAGTATGTGAATAAAAATACTGAAATCCAAAGTAAATATCTAATTCGTATCATGTTGGTAATTCTTTCATAAAGTGGATAAAATGGTAAATACCTATATTTCAAATCCATTTTTTTTCTTCCCATGATTCAAAGTCCAAATATTTAAATATTCTACATTATATTAATACATCTTCTCACAAAATAAAAATAGATGAAAGTACATTAATTTTGCCTTGCAGTAATGAAAGGGAGAGGTTTCTGAAATTATTTGCATCATATCCAAACAAATGACAGTGCTTATGCACATTAACATCTGTGCATACCCATGCACAGCTTTAACTGTACATGTACAGATGTATAAGTTTAAAATGAAAAGGGATGTCTTTTCAAACACTTTTATCGACTAAATATAGTGATTTTTGTCAGAAGGTACATTTTCACTAATAGCACTTTCAGTCACTTGGCCAGTAGACATTAATTTCATTATTTAAAAAACAGGAATATCTACTAAAACACATGCATCTCCTAAATATAACATACTAGCAGCCAAACGCAGCTGGTCGATTAGAAAAAGTGTTCAATTAGAATGGAGCAAAAACAGCATCATGTTTAAATGTAACAGAGTCTATCATCTTCAGTTGCATTAAAGTACTTTCATTAAAAAAAACTTTTTAATTAATGCATTTACTGATATAACAGAAGTAGTCTGTATTTATTCCATCAAAGTTAGCCAAAGACATGAAGACCCACTTCAGACCACACTTATTTTGAAGTTTTTAAATTCAATTTGTCAGTGTGCTACCAGGGATGTAAAAGAGGATACATTTATAAAGCAATTGTTAAGTTTGATGAAAATTGGTTGAAAAATAACAAAGGAACCAGTAAAAATTGCCATTTTTCGCTATTTACGTGGGTGTTCACTATATGGGTGGACTCAATTATCAAGTTAAATGATTGTTAAACAATCAACTTATTGTTGGCCACAATTGAGTGAAGTTTGTATTAGATTGCTTGAAAATTGAGGGAGTTTTTAGTTTAAAATTTGTGTTGAAATCAATTTTTTGTTTTTTGTGGTTTTTTGCTAAACTCAGTAGTGTAGAAATAAAAATGAGGTATTGTTGAGCTTATCATGATGTAAGTAACCTAAATACCAAATTTGAATGAAATATGGGGAAAAAAGTTGAATTTACTTGATTTTTGATCAACTTTATCGATTATTGATTTTTTAATAATTATCAATATTTTATGCTATTTTTTAGAACCTATTTCTTATATTGTACAATGTATGTGCCAAGTTTGGTCAAAATTGGTTGAATGGATCTCAAGTGAAAAGGTATCGCACAGATAGACAGATATCCTCTGTTTTATATATATATTGATGCAGTAATAAGAAATAATGTCAGATTAAAAAATTCCTTAACTATTTAAAAAGTTAGCATGTTTACATTTTGGATACAAAAATAAAGTTAGCATATATAGACTTTGAATTGGTAATGGTAATATTAGCCATTTCCCTATAAGGAAACATTTGACATTCATTGACTGAGCAATTTGTACTACTGTCAATTGAAATTTATGAAATCTTTCTCTTAAAACAATTTTTCAGGAAAATAGGTTTTTCTGTCCTATAGCTGTTATCGCTCTTTGCAATATTGACAGGGGTTTCCTTCCTAATTTTTAATTGAAGCAGTCTGGAATGTCAACATTTTGATTATGTCATTATTTTTTCTTTGAGTTACATGTGATATCCATTTTAGTTGTTGCTGCTATTGGTAGTCCTCAAGTGATATAGTTTCTGCTATTTGATACAGTTCTTTGTGAGCAATGTTCAAAGAAGAATAATCTTTGCTATGACCCTCAGACTTCACTCACTCAAAACCTTTTTTCTCCATTGATCCTAGAAAGCAATTGTATATAGCTGAAACTTTAGATATTCCTGAATGGGTTTGGTACCAGGCTTGGCATCCATATGAAAATCTCAATCTGATGGGGCTATTTAAGGACATGACTCGAGGTTGAGTTTAGGTTTTTTAGCAATTTTTGGTGAAAATACTTCTGGTATAGCCTGTTCTATATTCAGTTTCCTTTCCTCCTTTACTTAATTTGTTATAACTGACCCATACACTGAAGTATTTGAAGTGTTTAGTATTTACTAATTCCACATCATGAATTTTTATGATGAATTCAGGGTATTTGCCATTACCGCCTTCATTTCAATTGCAGAACATAGTTTCTGTTTTGGAAAGGTTTGTTTCCTATTTCTTGGAATAATTGGTAGAGGATGTTGATTTTCTCTTCACGGTCACTTATCCCAACTATGAATAATCAAGTCATCAATGTAGCACACTTCATCATCAGTACATTGATCTTGTTAGAGAAAGCATGATCATTTTTTTCTATTAGTAGATTCATTTGGGATGTGGTATGGATGGTGTGTTCTCCTAGGATAGACATGATATCTGTTGACCAGCTGCTTGCTCGAGCAAGCAGCTGGTCAATAGATTATGAGAGACGAGGAGATGAAGGATCTTGTGGTGGCATTGGTGGCCTAATCAATGCAAAGCAGGGAAGATGATGTCAGAAAGTGTTTTAGACACAATGGCATTATCCACATGGACGAGAGGGCCTGTATGTGTAACAACCAGTATCAACAATAACAGTAACAGTTCTGCCATCAACTTGGATCCTGATCACAGGTAGAGCCAGGCTAGAGAAGATACTGGCACTGGCATATCTTCTCTTCTCACATTTTCCTGGCCCACAGTATGGCAATGGTAGCAGAGCATGTTATTGTGTTACCCTTGTACCCTCTCATTTTCTTGGCTCAGACAATCTTTTGCCATGGTTTGGGTAAGCAGCTGGTCAGTAGACAGCACATCCATCCTGGATGAACACAAGCTATTTCAGCACATTTCCATGAGAATGCTTAAATGGTCAGTACCCATCTTATCACATGTGTGTTTGTAAATTCACAAGGCATAATCTAGGAAAAGATTAAATAGACTGGGGCTCACATTTCCTCCTTGTTGAACTCCTGATGAGGTTTCTGTATTGTGGTCTTCATCAGATATAAAAGATTCTGTTGATCAATACAGTTCTTCTGTTAGATTGATGCACTCAGTGGATTTGAAACTTAGAAGGCAGTTTCTAATGAATGAGATGTGGAAGTGTCTATTGATTGTTAAAAATTATTTTTTTTCTCTCTGAGTAAATTTCAGCTCTCAGTAGTTTGGAATAAGCATTGAAGGTAATAAAGTAATTTATTGAAATCTGAACCTTGCCACTCTGTGTATAAAGGTCCTTTGCCAAATATTGATGGTGGGGTCAAGTGAAGGGGAAAGAAAAACAGAATATAATTTTTTCTACTACAATAAATGGTTTTGATAAACATGATTTTTTAACCAATGGCTGCTTGAGCTGGCTGAAATCTGAAATCCTTGTGTTGACTGCCAATATTTTTTGGGTAAATCAGAGCCAATCTTTGCCTATAAAAAGGAGATGTGACACTGAGGAGCAGTAGATGCAGCCACCAGAGGAATAGGAAGACACAATGCCTTCTAAAAACATCTGAAAACTTGACTGAGAGTGGTCATGAAAACTCACTCCTCAACTAAGACTTGACAACCAAATTGTCATTTTCACAACAGAATTAAGTCTCATTTTCACTCTGGCTATTGTAATAAAATATTTGTTTCCATGGCAGAGAACAAGTACTGTTCTCAAAAAAACACACTACATTGAAGATTCTGAACTCATGAAGGCATGAATGTTTTCTGTCATAAACTTTGACAACTCAAATCAAATCACAAAAACTATTAAGAACATTCAAATCTTACCCTTCTAACTGGGTTCAACCTTACTGAAACCATTTTATTGTACCCTCTTTCTTATAATTTGCATTGTTTTGTGTACCATTTCTGACTCAATAGTGATTTCCTAAATTACAAATGGAATACAGGTTTGATTTTTGTCAGTAGGCATATTTTCTTTAATAGCACTTTCAATTTCTTGGCATCCCCACTTTGTAGGAGAAAATACTGTTTAATCTAGCCTGCACTCTATTCCTTTAGGGATATGCTTGATTACAATTCCAGGGTGTTCACTTACTACAATTTTATGTTGAGTTTTATGTAAGGTAAGATGCTTCTGGTTTGTAGATTTAATTCCACATCCAAATATTGGATGACTTTCTTGTTCATATTGACCTCAATTTCAAACGAGGCTCTTGAAGAGTTTAAAGAGCAGTTTTCTAATTCTGTTGTTTACTCATCTGTCGTCCAGTACCATCATCAGTTCATTGTCCCTATACATGCCATGGTTGCCTATGTGGAATATTTTGTTGATCTTATTTAAAATATACAGGCCTATTAATGCAAGATTATCTCTACTTGTTCAGGTCGTATATCAACAAAGCCTTTAGCAAACTTCAGAGCCTCAAATAATCCTTTCTCAGATATGGATCGATAAGGTCCTTGGCCAAGTATTGATGGTGTGGTCAAGTGAAGGTTAAAGAAAAACAGAATATTGTTTTTTCTACTACAATAAATGGTTTTGATAAACATGATTTTTAACCAATTTTTTTTATTTTTAATTCCATGGAACCAAGAAATACACTCATTTGTTATCTATCATTGATTGGCCTGCACAGAAATTCTTAATAAAGTTACACACTTTTTGTAAGATTCCTTGGCTTATTTTATCCAATTCAGTCTTAGTTGGACTGATTAGACAAAATACAGGATCATTGGGGAAGTCATCCTTATGTCTAGAAATGCTTGCTTACTGTATAGTATCTGGACCCTATCATTGATACCCAATTTGGATGTGGTGGGGTTTTTTTTCCTCCTCATTGATGCTTTCAATGTATAAAGATGGAGACTTTTTATAAAACTTTGTGACTTCTTTTTTTCATTTTTCTCTTGTAAGCCTTTGGGCTTATTTCATATATTTTTACAGCTTTGTCACCTTTAACTAGAATCTTTGGTGTATTTTTATTACTTCAGTAGATAATTGTTTTTTGAAGTTGCTCTTAATCTTTCTAAATATAATTTTGTTTATTACTTTAAACATATCCTTCTCAAAGTTGGCTAGCTCTTGAATGACACGAGGGTATATCTTGGTTTTAAATTAAAATTTTGCCATGTTTTCCTTGCACTTTATGCATTTATGTAATGAAAACAATTCTTTTCATCTCATTCTGCCAAGGAATTTTTCAATTTTATGCAATAAATTAATCATATGTTCATGCTTGCTGTGAATAAGGATGTTTTTTAGTGAGTATTGTATTTTAAACACTTGCATCGTGGCTCCTTCGCCAACTCTTTAATTACTGCTGTGTGTGTGAAAAGCACTAGCATACCAGTGGGACAATATGCACAAATACATATGTGTTAAAATACACTGGTTACTTAAATTACTAAAAAAGCATCATAAAAATACATTAAAAGTAAAAGTATTCAACCATAGAACAGGATCAAATATTATATTTAAACGGTTGTTGATCAGAGTTGAGTTCAACCAGGGAATGGTTATATTAAAAAGTGTTCTATGCACAATCCAAAAAATTGAACATGCAGAGCATTTAAATATTAAAAAACAGAAAGATTAATCCCTTAGAAACCATATACCATGGTTTCTCATATTGAGGTCTCATCAGGCAGTAGATGCTAGTTCTTAAATGAGATATTTTATATTTTTTTAAAGTATGAGGTAAAATTTCAGTAACTACAGAATATTTGCCTTTATTTTGATGAAAAAATAAGCACTTAGCAATAAAAAATTATCATACAACAGCATCATATTCAAGCAGTCAACATCTGGTTTATAGAGAAGAGTGTAAGAGACATGATAATATATATATATATATATATATATATATATATATATATATATATATATATATATGGCCGAGTGGTTAGAACTTTCGCTTTCTGACCATGAGACCTGGGCTTGAATCTCACCATGGTTGATTTGTCAGGAAGCAGACTTCCTGATATTATAGGTCTGAAGGGGGATGATGCCAGTGTGCAGCACCTTTGGAAAGTGCCTGAAAACCATGCCACAAGTTGACCCAAGCCTTGTAAGTAAAATTGGGGAGACAGAACATTTGGGGGCCATCGATAGCTGTGATATCATGAAGTCACAAGTCATTGTGGCTGAGGGTTGACCTTGTTCAGATTGTTGATCATGCTAGATAACATGCTCTCTTCCAGAAACTGTAACTAAGGTCTGCTCAGCATAGTTGCAGTATAAGCCACAGGTTGGCTCTGTGGTGTTGAACAAACATAAGTGTGCCTGAGTGAGCATCTTCAATAGGTATTGGCTAGCCACCCTAGTATACAAGTATCCTTGAATACAAGTGGCCAGCTATTATTTTTTATATATATATATATGAATTTGCAAACTATATATATATATAGTTTGCAAATTCATTGTTTATTCTTTTCAGCTATTGACTTATTTGTAACAGATAAATGTTTCTACTGCTTAAATCATTTTATTCTTTAAAATGCATTCTAATCATTTTCTATGTTTAAACAGTTTTGAAACTTTTATTCATATTTCTTTTTGTGTTTATCCATATTTTCCAATTCCTGTTCTATGAATGTCGCTGTTATCTTTCTGCCAACAACAGGCTTCTTTTTATTATTGGAATGATCGGGAAAAGTATAATGTCTTGGAAAATGTGATTTAACATTGCATATTTAAAAGAAAAATGAAAATTTAAAAATAATAAGAAACAAAAAATAAGTAATATGAATAATATTATTTTAAACAAAATATACTAAAAAACTAATTGCACTCAAGATAACTCTCTATCTCTACTTATATCTATCTATGTCTAATCATATTGATTTATCTCTCTGTCTTGTAATATCTATATATCTATGTCTATTAATAAATATCTCAATCTCTTCATATCTGTCAGTCTAGTCATATCTATCTATCTATCTATCTATCTATCTATCTATCTGGCATTAAACTATTGAGAAAATCTCAGAAGGAAACGTTTAATGTAAAATGAAACAATAATGTATCAAAATATACACTTTTTAATCTATTCAGTTCTTTCTGAAAATATGTATACATTTTCAAGAATACATCTAAAGATATATATGCATAGCCATATGTATCCTTAGTAAAAACTATGATACATTTATGATTGCATAATTACCTTATATATATATATATATATATATATATATATATTCTCCTGGGTGCATTGGTGACACAATAAGAAATACTGTTAGAAAAAATATATTTTTTTTAGTTTTATGTAATTCTAACAATAATTTTTTCACTCTTTTCATTTCTTTCATTCAACACATCTTTTATTCAGTCCCAATCTCTTTTCCCCTGCTGGGTATGTGATGTATATCCGTAGAGGAATTTAAGCATATTTTAAGAAATATTTTTTCTTCGTTTTGCCAAACAATTTACTCTGTCTTCTTCGTACAAGCTTCTTTCTATTTTATTTGGTTCTTCTATCAGCCAATGAGATGGAATAACAATTTCTCTCTATAGTATATCAGGTCTAATTTGCATTTTCATGCAAGACTAGCAGGAGTACCTGGCATTGCTCAGGTTTCAAAATATCTAAAATTAATAGAATTAAATGAACTCATTTCTCAAAGACCATAATTCTCCATTATTTCCTGTCCATTGTAGCTCTTAGTAAAATTTATCTTTTTGCTATCTCTTCTAATCAGTGTTTTGCCAACCATTTATACAAGCCTATTAGAGAGATTATGCACTGTTTATCTCTGTCTCTCTTGATTTCAATGTCCTGTGAGTTTCACATTTTCTAAGCCCTCTTTCCTCATTATGTGTCCTAGAAATTTCAATTGTTTCTTTCTGATTCTAAGTATAAGAGTTCTTTTTGTTTCCATTTTCTATTAATTTGTCATTTCTCAAATGTTCAGTCCATGGTATATTTTGTATCATTCTGCAGAACCATATTTCTTTTGCCTCAAGTCTCTTCTTCATCTGTGATGAAATTATCCAACTTCCACTGACATATTACAAAACACTTCAGTACACTTTTCTTTGTTTCTAACAAAATCTTCCTATTCTAAAATACTTTGCTTAGCTTTTGGTAGGCATCTTTAGCTAAACTGATATGCCTTCAGATTTTAGTGTTTTCTGTCCTTTGTTAAAACACTTCCTAGATATATATAAATTTTTGCATGATTTTGATCTCTCCAAATTGTAATTCATATGTTGGGCTGTTCCTTTTGCTGACAACCATTTATTCTTATTTCTTAAAATTGATAGTTAGTCTTTTCTTCTCACTTTCTTTTACTACTTTCTGTCGGAGTTCTTGTAGTTTTCTTTTGATGCCTGCTATCAACACTGTGTCATCTGCATATCTAATGTTGCTAAGATTGTGGCCACCAATGATGAATCCTGGTAGGAATTTTAATTCTCTCAAAATTGCCTCGCAGTAAAAGCTGAATAAGTCTGGTGAGAAGATACATCCTTGTTTTATGTTCCTTTCTATATTAGTATATTTACTGAATTCATTTTCTATTCATATGCAGACGGCTTGATCCCAGTAGAAGGTCAAATACAATTTCTCTTACAATTTAAAAAACATAATTCTGGGAAAAATACCATTTTCAAAGTACTATGCTCCTTCTTTTATGTGCCATGTCCCTTCAGGATATGTGCAATCATGCCTCTCCACAACTTTCTATCGTTTATAGCTCTTAGCAATGTTTTTTTTTAATTTTTTTTTACTATTCTTACTATTCTCTATTATACCACCCATTTACACAGGCTTTTTTATGTAGATTAATGTTTTCCTCTGTCCCTCTTGCCTTCATTATGTCCTGTGAGTGTCAAATCCTCCAAGCCTACTTTCCTCATTATGTATCACAGAAACTGTCTCTTTCTAACTCTAATTACAAATGCCTGTGTTGTTTCCATTTTATTTGAAACTTCCTTGCTGCTCACTTAGGATTCTCAGCATCCTTCTGTAGAATTGCATCTCTGTTGCCTCAAGTCTCTTCTTGATCTGTGAAAAAATTATCCAGCATTCACTATCTTCTTACTACTGACGGTTAGTCATTCCTTCCCACTTTCCTTTGCTACCTTGTCTAGGTGTTCTATACTGGTCTTTCTTAATTTTGTATTTAGGCAGCAATCCTTCATTTATACATGTTTCATTAAAGACGACAGGCAAGGTACTACGATTAAGCTTTTTATTTAATTTTTCTTGTGTTTGAACAAGTTTTTTTTTCTTTTCTGGACGCAGTGTGTGTAGAAACAGTTCAAATGTTCTGTAATCCAGAGTGCTTTCGGCTATACTTTTAGCTATTTTTAAGGATGATTTTATTTTTGCTTTTTAATTGGGTGTATTGGTTGTGTGTATGTTTCTAGAGTTTTAGGGATGTTTTATTTTCTGAACACAGTCAGCACATTGTGGCCGTGTTCGTAATTAATATTATTAAGTGTTGACTTTTTCTTTTTTTATTATTAAGGCTTCCATTATTTTTTAATCTTTTTTTACATTTAAAATATTTTTTACATTTACTTATCCTCAAAAATGACAACACACCAGCAAAATCAAAATTACAGTGAACAAACATTTTCTTTGACTTTAAATGCCCCTTAAGGAATTGTCTTCCTGATCAAACTGAATTCATAAATTATTACATCTGTCACATTACTACATGCCTATCCAGAAGCTTTACGTTACACCTATCCGACCACAATTCTATTAGTATCCATTTAAAGACACACACACACACACACACAAGCTTACCAGACCCCATCTGAAACATACTAGTAGAAAATACAAACATAATAACCCCATCCACATGTAAAAAAAAGAGTAAAAATAATGGAAGCCTTAATGATAAAAAAAGAAAAAGCCAACAATGATATTAACTACGAACACGGCCACAATGTGCTGACTGTGTTCAGAAAATAAAACATCCCTATAACTCTAAAAACATATACACAACCCATACATCCAATTAAAAAGCAAAAATAAAATCATCCTTGATAATGGCTAAAAGTAGAGCCTAAAGCGCTCGGAATTATAGAACATTTGGACAGATTTTAAACACTCTGTCCAAAAAAGAAAAGACTTTTTCGAACAAAAGAAAAATTAAATAAAGAAGCTTAATCGTAGTACCTTGTCTGTCGTCTTTAATGGTTTTTGTTAGTAGATTCATTTTGGGATGTGATATGGAATGATCAGTAGCTAAATCTTCGCATCTGTGTTTGTATCTGCATAGGGCATAGTCTAGGAAAACATTTAAATAGAGGGCAATGGGAAACCATTCCACTATCTTTCCCCAAGAAATCATACCAATTCATAGATAATGAAGAAGTGTAATCCGTTGAGAGCTATGATAGTCTACATTTTGAAGCGGTATGTCATTTAAAAAAATAAGATTTTATGGGATAGTGATATCAGCAACAACCTGTTTTTAATTCAGTGTTGTCTTTCTCTTACACTGGCTGCTAACCAAGACTTGAGATTCCAGCCTGTACTGCAGCGAATAAGGCAGAAAAGAGATGAATTTATGCCTTTATCAAGGATATTTGTGTAGCTGCTACACGCTGCGTACTTGCATATTTATATACATTAATATATATACACATATTTATATATTTGCATACATACGTGTATATGCATGTATCTAGACTCATATAGGTACCTCCAAAGAAAAGTGATAGTTAAGGTTTAAAATGATTTTTTAAAATGAAAAATCTTTCTTGAAGCTTTTATTTTAGTTTTAATTTCAAGCTAATAAATTCAGTTTAATATTTCCAATAAGCAAAATACTTTGCTGTATTTCAAAAACGAATTTAAATTGATTTGAATAAGTTTTTTCAAATCGCTAAAAGTGGTCATATTTACAGATCAACGTATTTCTCTTTATTAAAAAATATTTAAAGAGTAAAATATACTTTTCTGAAACATTGAGGAGGATTAGCTGATTTGAAGTTTAATTAATCTGATTTGAAAGCAATATTATTTTTAGTCTAAAATAGTGCAGAAAAGCATTTTTAGCATGAAGGTAGGTGTTTTTATGAGGTATTGGCAACTATAGACTTATAGTTGGAAATTTTTTTCTACTTTTTATATAATTTTTTCAACTATCCACGTATCTTAAAAATTTAGGAAAATATTCTCTGTAAGTTAATGTTTTATCGAATTTTAGGTACTTTGTTTTTAAATTTACTATAGTTACCGCTCTTATTTTCTGATAATGTCATGTATGGACACCCGTATTTACAAAAATAGAGATGTTTAAACACACACAAAAATTATTTTTAAAATACTAGGGGTCGCTTAATTGTAGTAAGTTTTTCCATTTATGATTAGTAAGTATAGTTTTTGCTTAATAACCATATCACCTAATCACTACAAATTAATACATAATTTTAAAAGATTTAAAACTTTATAAATTATTCTAATTAAAATTGAAAAAAGATGTAAACAATTCTTGTAAAAATTCATTATTCATTGAAAAAGAAAATTCTTAAGACAATAGTGTCCATAATATATCTTATTCATAAAGATATTTTCATTAAAAGCTTTTCTAATTAAATAATGTCTTAGTTTTATTGCATTTTTTAATTTATGATTCAGAGCAGATTTTCAGTAACTTGGATCTGGTTAAAAAAAAACAAGAAATGATAATTTAAATTCTCCAAGGGCTTCTGCTTATAACTAATATAAACATTAATCCATAAAAAATGAATTTCTAGAAATATTAAAAAGAGTTTGTGTGTGTGTGTGTGGGGGGTAGATGTAAAATAAATTTACAAGGATTTTCTAAAATAGAAACGTCATTTTTCAATAAGTCTTGGGTTTCATTAGACACCTATAACTATTTAATTTTTACAAAAAATTCCAAATCAATGTGTTTGTCACTGGAAAAAGGCGATCTAATGATTTCCTATATTAATTTATGGTCACCCGCTGATGCGGGAAATACAATGTTTTAACCAAAATTTTGAAGGTTCTGAAAAGGATTAAAAAATATAATTTCATAATAAAAATCTTTTGTTTTTTTCCTGTTAATAACAAAGATTTTGATGATAAAACTAAAAAGCTTGCGGCATTTTTTATCATGTATGTTCACATTTTAGTGAATCTTTGGCGGTGAGCCCCCCCCCCCCACCACATCGTCGTGAGTTTATGCCAGAGAAGCAGCAGGAGACAGACGATTGGTTGTTGAAGCTATACGTAGCAGCAGCAGCTGTCTTGCGCCTAAAAAACTCGTATTATTTGTTGAAAAACTGTATACATTTGTACTCGAGCGTTCCTTCTACACGGCCAAACTTTTATTTTTTATTCCTATTTTGTGGAATAGGTATTTCGTAAAATTTCTACGTATTGTTGTTGTGTATTTGCTTTCTGTATTGTTCTGTTAATAATAAAACAAGAAAAACTTTAAAAATCCATCTCGTTTACAATTTATTTCATGAATATTATATTCATCTCTTCAGACCAAAGTTTTTTTAGAAATAGAATCCACATCCATCAGGATAAAAAGGAGAGAGACAGAGAGAGAGACAGACAGAGAGAGAGAGAGAGAGAGGGGGGGAGAGAGAGAGAGGGAGAGAGAGAGAAAAGAAAAGGGGAAAGGAAAAATGGAAAAAGTAAAAGGAAAAAAATAATAATAAAAAAGAAAGAAAGAAAAATAAAAAAATCAAATGTAAAAAATTCTGAAAAATAAAGAGAGGGGGAAGAGAGAGACAGGGGCATGGGGGAGAAAGAGAGAGAGTGAAAGAAAAAAGGAAAGAAGGAAGAAATAAATAAGTCAATAGCAAAAAATAAAATAGAATGACCTAGAAAATTTTTTTCCTTAAAGAACTGAATAAGTTAATATACCGGGTAAGGGAGAGGATGATCAGAATTAAAAGAGTTACAGCAAATTGTCTGATTTTAGACAGCAATCATCATAATCATATATATATATATAATAATAATATGCCACTTCATATCTATCATAAGTTAGCATGTATTTATCTAAGAACTTCCAGATGAAAAGTCTAACAAACCAAAACAAAAATGAAATAAAACGTTTTTCTAAAATTACATTTATTTTCATCAGGCGAAAAAAAAAAAAAGCAACATTTTATTCATTTACTGTAGAATTCACAAATGATTCTTTAATAGATGAAAATTTAACGATTGTGATATACGATGATGCTCATTGAATGAGTTTTGGAATTTGAAGAATGACTCTCATTAGGTAGAACATTTCAAAGCATACTTGGGCTCAACGTTCTTATTTTATGTCTTATCTCTATTCAGTCTCGACCCAAATATTTTAGGCTGATCTGAGTATTAGTCTGTGAGTTTGGAACAGTGATTTTTTCTTAATGAAGCTGGCAAGAAAAATGAACCCAATCTCCGTTAAAGAGGAACAATTTTACCTGCTAGGCAGTCCACCCTGTCGAACGCAACAAGAGAGAACCCTGTTTTATGCTATCCGCTTTCCTCACTATCATGAAATACGTATAAATTTAAACTAATCTCAATGATATGAAGTTTTTACTTAAAAACGGTTTGTAAAAATAAATAATAATGCCATCACATCATTATATTTATAGAGTAGTGGTTCCCAACCGATTTTGGGCCATGCCCCACTTTAGTATTTCTAAAGTTCTGGTGCCCCCCCCCTACTACTGCAATATTTAATTGTTACATGTATGCAGTTACACATGTACGTACATGCACACAAATATGTTATGCATGCATACTGTATATGCATCATATGTATTAACACGCAATAAGATTAACACTCTCAGATTCACTAGAAAACAATTCACTGTTAATAACTCATTCTCGAATTACCCCTTTATTCTGTGGGTATAGTAAGGGTGCACATCCTACGCATGCTCCACCAAAATATTACCATACCCCACCGCTGGGGTATGCGTCCCACGTTGGGATTCATTATTATAGAACCACTTTAGTAAAAATGTTTATTCTTATAACATTTGTTATTTTCCATTTCAGATATTTGTTCGCGATGAAAACGAAATGAACTTACAGTTATGGTCTGAGTAGGGGTGTATATCGTATAAAATATGGTTGATATGGCAATGGTTACAAATGAGAAAAATCTACTAGTGCGTTCTCGAAGGTAAAAAGAAAAGATAAATCTTGACAATTTTAAGCCATAATGGACTTGCAACGGCGCTAAAAGGAATATATGCTGTCGTCAAGAAGGTGCTTTTTTTCTGCAAAAAGCACTTCTGACAGTCTATGTCCTACTTATTGATCCCAATTTTCGATTTTACCTTTGAACAGAAAACAGAAAATAGTCGAATGTCATTCAGATTTATTATCTTTGGAGAATTGACTGAAAATAACGTTTCTAATTTTATTTCCTTCACTGTTTTTTTTCTTCTTCTCTGTAATTCTCATTTGCCAATCTTTTCCATTGCGACTCTTTATTCGAAATCTTTTGTGCGAGATGAAATTGCTGGCGCTTTAGTCGAAATTTTCCCGTTAGTAATTTGCAAAGGCGCGTTTCAGCTTCTCAGGAAGAACCGTCAATTTCCTATATGCTTACATAGTTTCTTTACAGCAGTATTCAATAATAATAATAACTAGCTTTCTAATATTCTATCTGGTACCACAAATCTACACGAGGGTAAGTAAAGTTGGAAATCTATGATACTGAAACCAGTAATAGAAAATTGAACAATAAAATGTTTTCCTTTGCCAATGTCACGTGCCTTGTCCACAGAATTCACCACATTAATCGGCAGAAACAAAATTTGGTTATTTCAAGTTTTTCTTCAGTTACAACGATCTCACCTAGCGTTCACTGTCATGGGAATTTCGACATTGCATAGCATTCCAGCAAATTTTTCTTTCTCTCTATGAACAGACTGAACTCTTGCAAATTCCAGTGAATATTTTTGATATTTAAGAATATAACATAATAATACTAGTAATAATCATATGTTCATACAATACAAAATATTAATGCACACATGCAAATCAGGATTTTTTTGTTATTTTAGTTAAAAATAAACAAAACATTAGCCCCGTATTTTCAACAGTTGCACGAATATTATCAAGAAATCATTTCTCACATTGAAAATCTCAATTTAATGTGTAACAGACGTTAAACATTTTCGCTAGATACGCATTCGTTGATAATCCTATGAGCAGCAGTAACTCTTTTTAGCTTTTGAGCATTTGTAAAAAGAAAAAAAAATAGGTGCATGTGTTCTGTGAATCTCAAGACGCAAGCTCTTTTTTTTTTAACTTTGGATCAAGATAGAACGCTCAAATCAGCGCCCGTTTAAAAGCCGCACGTAGCTTAGACTATACACATCACTCAATATTTAACTCACCAACCGAGTACGTTCAACTTTTTCTTTATCCTTTTTACAGCGACTGTCTTAAGAACATTCCTTGAATTTATGTTGCATATCGTTCGAGGAAAGACCTTTGACCTTACTTCTGCTGCATCAGTGTGTGAACGGAAATCGGGGCTGGCGATAGCATAAACTGGAAATGCATCCGGTGGCTAAATAAACCGGACGCACAGGTGCCTTGAACGGAGGCAGTGCAGGCTTGCGAAGTTGCGTGGGCGCATGCTCACACATTGATGCAGCAGAAGTAAGGTCAAAGGTCTTTCCTCAACCGATATACAACATAAATTCAAGGAAGAGGCGTGGTTACACGAAGTTGCGTAGGTGACATACCAAGAGAAGGCATAGCCACGTGAAGTTATGTGGGTATTCAATTGTTATAAAACCGGTCCGATTCTTGATCTGGGCAGAGAGGCTGGCTAGAGATTCTTCGAAGATTTGTCTCCGTCAATTCGAGTGTGCGCAATCCTAACCTCTTTGATTCTCCCTCATTCTATCCCTTCGCTGCAAATCGAACAATAAAGATATTTATATATATTTTTTTATATATAAGTGTTCGTCGCCTCATTTGAGCCCAGCAGCAATATACAAAATTTGCTCTTTCTTAGAGGAATTATCATCGAAATTTTCTTTGCACGAAAATGTCCCCCATAGAACTAATTTTTTTTAAAGCGTTTCACCCTAAGCAAGGCGGGAAACCACTAGCACGCAAGGAGTTACAGAGATTTGGAGCTAGAGCAAATAGGAGCGAGAGAAGAAAGGATGAAGAGAAGGATAGGGGATAGATCAAGTCAAATGGAGACGTCGATTGACATTACATTTGAATAGTTGGAGATTATAGCTATCAGGGAAACAGGAAGAGGGGAGGGAGTTCCACAAGCGAGAAATGCGAGACATGAAGCTACTGGAGTAGTGAAAGGGTGTGAGCAAGATGTCAGCCTAGTAGAGCGCTTAAATTTATGAAATTTGGGAACCAGCGAAAGCAGCTCCTCGGACTGACCTTATCTTATTTTGTTTCATTCTTTTGTTTGTCTGTTTTCTCAACCAGTTCAACACTTTTAGTCTTTGTTGGTCAACATACGACACCTCAACACAACCTAATGACAACAAATGCCAAGTAAATTATCACTTATTTCATGCTTAGTATTAAAACACACCGCTCGAAACAGTTCTTAATTGATTGGAATTATAACTGTGTGAATATAGTGTCTTGTTTAATTAAGATGAGATACAGTAAATGTCCCGCAAGGCCTCTGATCTGGAGGTTTTGAGGAGCGTGGAACCACCTCTGAATTGCTGGTGTTCCCAGGTCCACCTTGACCCGGGGTGGTAGCATCTGTTAGGGTCCCAGCTATGGGTAAATAGTGAACTGCTAGTTTTCCAGGTTTTGCTCACGTCCTGGGTATGACGGTAAACTACATCCGCGTCCTGGGTATGACGGTAAACTACATCCACGTCCTGGGTATGACGGTAAACTACATCCGCGTCCTGGGTATGGCGATAAACTGCATCCAACAGCAAGGTCTCAGATAATGTTTTCAGAAAAATAATGTTGCCAGCTCTAAGTTTTTGAAACAATAATGTTGCCAGCCCTAAGTTTTTGAAACAATAATGTTGCCAGCTCTAAGTTTTTTTTTGTAGAAAAGGAATAATGTTGCCAGCTATACGTTTTTTTTGAAACAATAATGTTGCCAGCTATACGTTTTTTTTGAAACAATAATGTTGCCAGCTATACGTTTTTTATTCTATACAAAATAGGCATTTAAAATTCATATAAACTGGATTTGGCATTAAATAACCCACAGTGGTTGATATGCCATAAAACCCAAACAAACAAACAAACAGTAAATGTCTCGTTCACTACCACAAGTTAGCTTGTTAGCTAACTGACCATAACGACTTGAGTTTGTCCCTTAATGGCTGACACACTGTGCATCTCTGTTTATGAGCATCAATAATTGGAAATCCACAAGGCCAGGTGTTGAGAGTGCTATTTTTAAATTGAGGTAGACACAACGACTTGAGAGCTTGATACTCGTGAATACTCCCAGTCGGAGACCGCCTGAGCAGGCTGGGTTACTTGAGATGAATGGATTTCTAACTAGATCTCACCTGTAAGGCAATACGCTACTTTTATCAAAATCTGTCACCATATCGCACATCTTTGTGTGGCATTATGAAGCTGGGTGATAATGATTGCTTGGGCTTCGTATATTTGGAACTTCAATGTCACTTTGTCGGTGTTCTGCTCCCTCACATAATAATAATAATAATAATAATAATAATAATAATAATAATACTGAAAAATTACTTAGAAATCTGGTAGAGACTATAGGCCACAAATGGTTGGAAGCTGCGAGGATGTTGAAAATATTGACAGAGTGGGCCAATATCTGCACTAGAAAATCTGAAACTTCTACGGGAAGGATACTGAAAGAAAATGGTATGAACACCACCCAGACACGGTTACGGAGATAGGACCTGTTACAATTCTATGGGACTACACAATACACACTGACAGAACAATCAAAGCCTACCGCCCAGATATTGTTATTAAAGACCACAAACAGAAACGGTACCTCCTTATGATATGGCAGTCCCTGCTGACTGCAATGTATCTTTGAAGATATTCAAAAAGCTGTCAAAATACAAGGACCTTGAAATAGAAATCTCAAAAATGTGGCACATGGGAACATCAACAATCCCTGATGTAGTTGGAGCCCTAGGATTGGTTGGAAAAGATTCCAGTAGGCTAATTGAAGGGGTTCTTGGAAGTCCATGCCTCAAAGAGATACAAAAAATTGCTCTCATAAGTACAGCCCACACTTTACGAAGAGCTTTATCTATGTATTTTTTTTTGTCAGTGGAAAGTGTCATTATTATTATTATTATTATTATTATTATTATTATTTCCTTTGATATCTGGTGTTTACACATTTCTTTCCGGGTCCCGCCCAGGGACTAAAGTTAGAAATGGTATCATGACACTTTCCACTGCAAAAAAAAAAAAAAAAAAAAAATTACATAGATAAAGCCCTTCGTAAACTGTGGGCTGTACTTGTGAGAACAATTTTTTGTATATAGTCCTAATTCCAGTCGTGTTCATTATAATCACTTACGCACAAAGGTATGAATCTACCGCTTCTCCCCCAGCTATTGGTTACTTAGTAGGACTTATATCAGTAAATCATTATTATTTCTAACAATTCAAAAATATGTTCTGACTTTAAACAGCCTGCTAAAGGTTTGTAAACTGTAAAAAAATAAATTCTTCAAGTTAAATATATATAAAATATATCGTTGTCAAGCTGATTACCAGTAGACCCATTTCTAAGACAAATGACTTGTACAAAGACTTGTTTTTATACTTGTATGTATTTGCGTTTTAAAAAAAGAGACATACTTTCGAAATATCATTAAACGTTGTTAAACACCATATCTTATCTTTTTCTGGAAATCACGCTTTTCTGGAAGTGTTACAATAACAACAATAATAATTAACACATATAGACTACTGTATGTATGTATTTATGTATGTATGTATCTATCTATATATATTGTGTGTACGTCACAAGAGAGTCCATTCCACAGAGATGGGCAAATTTATATTCTTTCATACTTAATAAATAAAATGATAATTATTCACTGGTGAATATTTCTTTAGTTTAATAATCATGAAAAATACTAATTGTAAATCAGAAATACAGAACGACATAAACTCTTTTATATTTTATAAGTACAATGTAATTGCAAAATTAGTTCAGTACTACTGTCATTTTGTTGACAGCACAAGTCTACTAATAATTATAATTGGTACACGAATAGAAAGAAGCATCAACGGAATAAATTCAACGAGCCAACTATGGAATCATCAAGAGGCTGAACAGAAAAAGAGAACTATAAGAATCTAAGAATACTGGAAGTGGATTCTATGAAGCAGAATGGAATCGAAGAAAAAGAAAGGAAAGAATACCTCAAGGGGGGATTATTGAAAAGAGATTCAACAGCAGAAGCTTGATCAAAGGCATAAATCAATGTTCAGTATTTATAGTAAGATATTCAGGACCCTTCTTGTGCTGGACAATAGCAGAATTTAGATCAAAGAACGAGGAAATTGACGATCGTACCGAAAGATTATCGAGTGTATTATGATGTTGAGAGACTATACGTGAAACGATAAAAAAGGAAGATAATTCATTAGCGGTAATGTTAGCCATTTCTCCACAAGGAAATATTTGGCATTCGTTAACCGAGCAGCCAGAAATTCATAAAATCTTTCTCTTAAAACAACTTTTCAGGAAAATAGGGTTTTCAATACCTATTATCGCTCTTTCAGTATTGATGAGGGTTTCCTTCTTAACTTTTTATTTGAAGTAGTGTGGAATGTTAACATCTTGATCATGTCCTTATTTTCTCTTTCAGTTATATGTGCTATACATTTTAGTTGTTTCTACTGTTGGTAGTCCTCAAGTCATGTAGTTTCTGTTATTTGGTACAGTTCTTTGTTTGTGAATCTGTAGCGCCAGTTCGCAATAATAAAAAAGATGATCTTTGCCAAGTCTTTAGGCTTCACTCGTTCAAAGCCTGTTTTAATCATTCAACTTAGAATGCCGTTGTATAGAGCTAACAGTTTAGATATTTCTGAACAGGCTTTAATCCATGCATAACATCCATATGAATGTCTCGATCTGACGAGGCTACTTTTTTATCACCATTGATTGTTTGAGTTAAACTCGAATATGAAGACTTGGGGATCACATAAGTCAGATAAATAAAAGACTGATAATCACAATTTATTGGAAAAATGAAACGATGACAAATATAACATCAGAAAATGGCGAAACAAAATGGAAAGAAAAAACATTTGTACGGACATTTTAAGAAACAATAGTAATAACTAGAAGATATTGGAGATGATGAAGTAGAGAATGTCGGAGTTAACTCCTTCTAATTTCCTTAATTTCTGAAACTGCTCCTAGGGGACGCTCTCCAGTTGTATATATACTTGGCGATATCTTCTCACTTTTCAGCTGATACGACAAACAAAATGTAAAGCTCTCGCAGAAGAAAGCGTTTCCTCTGGTAGGACACTCATGAACATTACACACACAGGCAAACACACACACACACACGTACGAATATTCACTCACGCATACTTTAGAACACAAACTTTCCACATTAATTCGTACACACACATTATTGTTGATGTCTTTTTTGTAAACCGTTTGTTGTTTAATACACCATTATTTGTCTGTACATAGATTGGTTCTTGTTGTATTACATTTCTTTATGGTGGATTCAATCTCCGAGTCCGCTATGTTTCTTGTGAGCCATTTCAGGAAACACGCGTGTTCAACTCACAACGCGTACACACTGGCCTACAATAAGAACACGTGAAATGATAAACTAAATCCCTATTAATAGCTTTCGAGAACAATTTTACGAGAAAAAAAAATGATATTGTTAAGGTAGTTAATTTACCGGCATGTAAACGCTTCCTGGAATGTCGTATATACGTCTTATAGGCTCGGTTTACACTAGATTAAAAAAGTTAGATCCAGTTTACATTAGAGTCAAAATCGCTGACATAGGTCCGGTTTACA
The DNA here is from genome assembly GCA_963932145.1 of Acanthosepion lycidas. Classification (NCBI taxonomy): domain Eukaryota; kingdom Metazoa; phylum Mollusca; class Cephalopoda; order Sepiida; family Sepiidae; genus Acanthosepion; species Acanthosepion lycidas. The sequence continues at coordinate 119,355,963 of OZ010577.1, read as the reverse complement.
CTAGAAACAAAAGCGTAGAGATATCCGGTTTATACTAGTCAAAAGTTTAGATATAGATCCAGTTTACACTTATAGGATACAAATCCTATATCATTCCAACAAATGACTAAAAAACACAAAGTAGATTTACACACCCGCAAAATCGGATCAAAACGACTAAAAACAGATTTCGCAATAAGGTGTGAAATTAATTTTCTGACCAATGAAAGGAGGCGATTTGCTAAACTAAAAAGATAATGAGCCAGTATGAAAAAAGTCAACAATAAATAGAGAATTTCAATCACCAGTCAGAAGGGCGCAGAGATCATACAGGACAGAAGACTGCCAGTCAATTCCATCACTGACTCAACCCGACACTAAGAGCCGAAAGTGGAGTAGAAAAGGAAAACAACAACAGATTTACAACTGACTCTAAAACAATTCAACCCGATAAGTACATTTTCCTCTTATCTTTTATTTCTCATCCACACTCTCCTTTTCAACTTAAATTGATTGCCCCTTTTTCCTTTACACCTATACAAAAACAAAAGAAACGGGAATTACTCTGCTACTCTGTTGAAAGACAGCGAACACAGACATTTTTGTCAAAATCACATTTTGCTTAAACGAACTAAAGCATTAATCTTTTTTACCCTATTCACAAGATAATAAACATACAATGTTCTATTTTCTACAAACGTTCCTTATCGTGTTGTTTCTTCTTGAAATTTTCGTTGTATTTTGTGGGCAGGGTATCCCATATTAAATTCTCCTTTTAATCCGGGTACGCTGAACACTACAAGTGGTGACCAATCGACGTGAAATGAACTCGCAAATTTCCAACTGAAAGAAAAGCTTCAACAAAATAAGCAACACATTTTTTTTTAACATATAACCATAATCATCAAGACACATAGAAAATGGATACACACACTACTGAACCTATGGAAGCCGTTATAACAATTAACTTGCCAACTTTACAACCCAACTAACGTACAAATTTGGTTTGCACAGTTAAATGCAATTTTCAATGCAAAGAAAATTACATCGCAAAGTTCAAAATACGCCTACGTTGTCGAAAAACTTCCCGCAGATGTACCATCCGAGGTAGTAGATCTACATAATTACATGCCGGAAGAAAAACCTTATGACACATTGAAAGCTGCAATTATTAGACGTGTCGGTAAATCGGAGGAAAGACGGTTACACGACTTATCCAATAATGTGAACCAGGGATATATGAAACCTTCAAAGCTTTTAAGAAAAATGCGATCCTTATTAGGAGACAACACCATGTCCGAAGTGGTGTTAAGGAAACTGTGGATGGATAAACTACAAACACATACAACACAGATACTCGCATCAATCCCCGATGATTTACAGCTGGAGAAAATAGCAGAAATAGCAGAGAAAATACAAAATGTATACGCCACATCACATGCACAAACAGATACAGCAACATTACCAGACAAGTTATCTGAATTGTCGCAGCTGTATAAGCAAATGGTGAATCTCAGCTTACAAGTACAGAGTCTGGTACAAGCACAGAAATCTTAGCGTTCTCGTCCAACATTCAGAAATAGATCCTACTCACCACACAGACGTCGAAGTAGATCGAACTCTTTCTCCAGAGAGCAAATTACACACGATACCTGTTGGTATCATTATAAATTTGGAAGAAATGCAAGGAAGTGCATTGAACCATGCAATTTCAATTCGAAAAATTCTCACATTTCTACACAACACCAGGGAAAAAACTATGCCGGCAGCAAGTAAAGACGACATTAGCTGCTGGATTAAAACAAGAGAGTCGTCTATTTTACATCCGGGACAGAAGTAACGGATATTTATTTTTAGTCGACACCGGCGCTCAGATCAGTGTTATCCCACCAAGTACAAAATAAAAACCTACATTCTCCACATACACATTGCAGGCAGCAAATAGATCAATGATAGAAACATACGGTGAGATATCACTAACGCTCGATTTGGGTCTAAGAAGATCTTTTCCATGGATTTTCACACAAGCAAACGTGAAAAATACCTATCCTAGGAGCGGATTTCCTATCCCATTTCGATTTATCAGTGAATATGGCTACACACTCTCTCATTGACAGTAACACAAACCTAAGAACAAAGGGAATCACCTCAATCTACAAGTCAACAGTAATTACTTCAGCAATACCAACGGCTAATGGCCTACATGAATTGATAAAAAAAATTCCTACACTAACCACGCCTTTAACACATACAGATGAAATCCGTCACACTGCTAAACATTATATCACCACAGCTGGACCACCTACACACACATCACCACGCAGATTACATCCGGACAAATATAAAATAGCAAAAGACGAATTTCAACATATGTTGCAGTTAGGCATCATACGTCCTTCAAATAGCCCATACTCCTCACCAGAAGCTGGCGCATGGCGACCTTGTGGGGATTTTAGGAATCTCAATGCAAAAACTGTTCCCGATAGATATCCTATACCGCACTTGCATGATTTCGTCATAGGTTTGCAAGGAACCACAGTTTTTACAAAATTGGATTTGGTTAAGGCGTACTACCAAATTCCAGTAGCAGAAGAAGACATAAGGAAAACTGCAATTACCACTCCTTTTGGACTCTATGAATTCACCAGGATGCCATTTGGGTTACGTAATGCCGCCCAAACCTTTCAAAGACTCATTGATGAAGTTTTGAGAGGATTGCCTTTTACCTTTGCATATATCGATGACGTGCTTATCGCCAGTCATGATGGAAAAGAACACCTATACCATATTCAACAAGTCTTCGAGAGACTGGCACATTTTGGCTTAAAGAAATACGATTTTGCTGTTTCAAAGTTAAATTTCTTGGGCCATGTGATCGACAAAAACGGAATCACACCTGTTCCAGAGAAAGTAGCAGCAATACAAAACTTTCAGCAGCCGACATCACTGCATCAATTAAGACAATTTCTCGGTTTAATAAATTACTACCGTAGATTTATTCCAGGCTGTTCCAGAATTTTGACCCCACTCACAAACTTGCTGCAAAAACAGAAGAAAAATGCAAAAATACTGATCGACGGAGAAGCGTTAGCTGCATTTCAAAATGCTAAAAAAGCGTTAGCAGATTTTACCAAGCTCTCTTACATCAGTGACGATGCTAACTCAACACTTACATTGACAACTGACGCCTCAGGAGATTCAATTGGAGCAGTTCTACATCAGAAGCTAAATGGTTCAGAAAATCCAATCTCCTTTTTCTCGGTCAAATTAAACAAAGCACAGCAGAAGTACAGTACCTTCTCGAGAGAGTTACTAGCTATTTACTTACCAATAAGGCATTTTCGACATCTGCTCGAGGGACGAAACATTACTATTTTCACAGACCACAAACTCCTCACTTACGCTTTACATGTGAACACAGATACATACACACCCAGAGATACCCGACAACTGGACTACATATCCCAATTTACATCGGATATCCGCTATATTAAAGGTTCAGACAATATCGTGGCAGATACACTCTCGCGCTCCACGATACAATCTATCGATTCTGAAACCCTTACTTTCGACCTCATTGCAGATGAACAAAAGGAAGATACAACATTATACAAAATAAATGAGGACACTTCTTCACAATTGAAGGGACACCCCGTCCCATTTGGAACAAAAACACTACTCTGTGACGTTGGGACTGGTTATTCAAGACCATATATTCCACCTTCATTGAAAAAAAAGATATTTCTGCATTTTCACAATCTCTCACATCCCGGACACCGAGCAACCGACAAGTTGATTAGCAGTCGTTTTGTCTGACCAAACATGCATACTGACATAAAAAGCTGGACTCAAACTTGTTTAAAATGCCAAAAAAGCAAAGTAAACAGACATACTAAGTCCCCTCCTGGGTATTTTCTAAAACCAGATGGTAGATTCACGAATCTTCACATTGACATAGTGGGTCCCTTACCAGAAGCAAACGGACATAGTTACCTATTCACTATTATCGACCGATTCACAAGATGGTCTGTCGTTGTTCGTCTAAGGGATATATCTGCAGAAACGATCTCTAAATGTATATTACATGAGTGGATTGCCGTTTTGGTTGTCCCTCAATAATAACTACAGACCGAGGTTCTCAGTTCCAATCTACGCTCTTTGATGAGTTCACGAAACTATTGGGAGTTAAGCATATAACAAAAACGGCTTATCACCCATGTTCCAATGGCTTAATTGAACGTTTCCACAGACAACTTAAGACAGCATTAACAGCAAATAATGATTCCAAGACGTGGTTAGAAAATCTACCGCTAATATTACTATCCATCCGGAATGCAATCAAAGAAGATTTAGGATGTACAGCATCCGAAATATTTTTTGGAACGTCCTTGACGTTACCAGGACAGTTTTGTGATAAATCCAGTCAACTCCAACCAACTACATCTTTTTATAAAGATTTAAGCAAAGAATGAATGAACTAGTTTTCACACCCACTAGAACACAAACAAAAGACCTTTACACTCCAAAAGACCTCCACAATTGTGAATATGTTTTCGTATGAAACGACACAGTAAAAAGGCCTCTTAGCCCTACTTATACGGGACCTTTCCAAGTGGTCAACAGAAAACCCAAATATTTCACAATTGTAGCAAAAGGCAAGCAAGACACTGTCTCTATAGACAGACTAAAACCAGCGTACTTGGATTTAGCTACAAAGGAAAGTTCGTCGGAATATTCTACAGCCGCGACAAAATACCAACGTAAGTGAAACATTTTCTACACCTCCAAACACACCTAAAAACATTACCACAAGATCGGGTCGACACGTACACTGGCCTACTCATTTTAAAACATATATTAGATATTGAGAAATATTTTCAATATTTATCAATCTGCAGGGGGGGTTTATAGGATACAAATCCTATATCATTCCAACAAATAACTAAAAAACACAAAGTAGATTTACACTCCCGCAAAATCGGATCAAAACGACTAAAAACAGATTTCGCAATAAGGTGTGAAATTAATTTTCTGACCAATGAAAGGAGGCGATTTGCTAAACTAAAAAAAAGATAACGAGCCAGTGTGAAAAAAAAGTCAACAATAAATAGAGGATTTCAAGTCAATCACCAGTCAGAAGGGCGCAGAGATCATTGAGAACAGAAGACTGACAGTCAATTCCATCACTGACTCAACCCGACACTAAGAGCCGAAAGTGGAGTAGGAAAGGAAAACATCAACAACAACAACAACAATAGATTTACAACTCCAAAACAATTCAACCCGATAAGTACATTTTCCTCTTATCTTTTATTTCTCATCCACACTCTCTTTTTCAACTTAAATTGATCGCCCCTTTTCCTTTACACTTATGCAAAAACAAAAGAAACAGACATTACTCTGCTACTCTGTTAAAAGACAGCGAACACAGACATTTTTGTCAAAATCACATTTTGCTTAAACGAACTAAAGCATTAATCTTTTTTACCATATTCACAAGATAATAAATATACAATGTTCTATTTTCTACAAACGTTCCTTATCGTGTTGTTTCTTCTTGAAATTTTCGTTGTATTTTGTGGGCAGGGTATCCCGTATTAAATTCTCCTTTTAATCCGGATACGCTGAACCCTACACACTCGAGTAAAAAACAAACAAAAACGTATACACAGTTCTGGTTTACACAAGAGTAAAAATATGTATACATGGGTCCGGTTTACACTAGAATAAAAAATTGAAACTTTGGTTCAGTTTAAACCCGACTCTGCAAGTATACACCCGAAAGTTATCTCAATTTGGGCGGGGGGGGGTGTTATCCCTCTGCAGGAGATAAAGACTGTATTCTAAGCCCTGCCTGTAGTGCCAACTATAGTGTTCTAGACACCACTAAATAGTAAGTGACTCCTATGTGAAGAAAGAAACACAACTGACAACTAATTGTTACATAAACGGATGCAACATATTAACTAAGAAGGAATAAAAAAATAGATATGACCAGGTAGGAAAAATGGTCTACTGCGAATTGTGCAAATGACCAATATTTAATCATGTAGACCAATGAGTGAATGGTATGTATATTCACAAACCAGAATTTATTCCAGAGAATTTTTTAACTTTGAAAGAGATCATATATATTGAAAATATTTGTCACATAACTGATGTCGCTATTGTAGCAAACACCAGAGTCAAACCGAAGGAAAATAAGAATTTGGACAAATATCTCGATCTTGCTAGAGAACTGAAATTTATAATAAATCGTACTGTTTCATAACGTTTTCAGTGATTACCACAGAGACAAAACACATGTGCCTTGTTTTAAAGAGATTTTTTTTTGAAACTCTCTAAAACAAAAGAAAACAATAAAAATAAAAAAGGAAAGCAAGACGATGCCATCCATGTTCTAATTATCAGTAATTCTAAACTATTAATGCTTATAACACACACATTTTTTTACAATAATATTCATCCTCTACAAGGCTCAAGAGCCACTTGACGTAGAGGGTTACAGAATAAGAGGAACACTGTAAGATTGTAGTGATCGCGGAAGCAACCTCTTGGGATTCGGTTCCATAAAGTAACGGTTCGCAAGAAGAAGCTGCTCGAGTGGAACTCATATCTCATCAATGGAATACGAAGGGAATGAGGGTGGTTCGCTACGTGTGGGCGTGGTGAGTCTTTGCTGTGAAGGTTAGAACTGGTGGAAAAAAAGAGCTATGTAGTTTGTCTGAACACTCCCCATAGAAATAGCAATAGAGTAGAGAGAGGCATGCAACGTTTCGTCTGTGAGAAACGGGTCGTAGGGTGGAAAATAACTCGTCATTTACAAGGTGGCAGAGTTACTTTTAGACTCTATTGAAACTGGAAAGTGAAGACTGGGAAGCTCCTGCCCATATATGGCAGCGGTATTCGGTCTGATCTGGCTCTTGTAAAGGTAGAGGATAGTAGGAGGAGTCAGGTACTTACTAGAGCGATAGAGGGAACCGACCATTTTCCCAGCATCTTTAGCTATGGATTGTATTTACATGTTCCACTAGAAGTCTGGGTTGAACACCCAATAGGAACCCACGACTCGGGGCCTCCCTCAGAGAACACACGCGATAGGTCAAAATTATGGAACTTCACTAGTTTGGTTTTCAAAGCATTGATTGTGATCATCCAGTTCCACCCCACCACTCAGTGTGAACTAAGTCATAGGACAGATTATCTTCCAGGTTCTGCTCATCTAGAATTTTGGAGATGCACCCATATACCGTTGTATGATTAGGATAGATATTAATAATATTTTTTTATATTTTCAATCCGACTAATGTCCTCATTTATGTTGATATTGTCATAAAATTTTGGCCGTTGTTTCCTCTGACTATTTGAAGGTGTCTGTCGATACAGTTAAACTTCAGGGAATTTCAAAACAAACCCCTTATTTAATCTACAAGGGTAGGTAGGATAATCCCCTCCGAATTGATAGACACTTGAAGAATGCATGAATAAGAATAAGTAATGAAATTGACATTGAAAAAATATTGATTAACACAAAAATCACAGCGTCCAGGTTATGACGATAAACTACATCCGGCAGCAAGGCCTCTAATCGGGAAGTTTTGATGAGTGTGGAACCACCTCTTAATTACTTTTGTTACTAGGTCCACTCTGACCGGGGGTGGTGGCACCCGTTAGGATCATAGCAAAGTGGGATCAAAACATTATGAAAGTATAAAAATAATTTTTATAGTAAAAATACTTGCAATACATTTTTGAAGAAAAAAATTACAGCAATACATGTGGCTATCGACAAAACCCTTCTTTATAAAAATACGTCAACGAAACCTGATATGCAAACTGATTTCTTACAAAGAATACATATTCTGTTCATTCGAACTTATTCTAAATATCTTATCTACATTAAATAACCCAATGAGGTGTTGATATGTCGCAAAACAAAATAAACCAAACCAAACTAAAAATTCACATACAGTAATTATATAAATTAGTACAGTATTTTTGGTAAAAAGAAAGAATTTTTCTCGAAGATCTATTTAGTCTTTGAAATTCACTTAAAAACATCACGAATCTTTATTTCGACCTGGTATTTTTTATATCAGATTTTTTCTCCAGTTTTTCTTCTTACTAATGACAGATTTTTACAATGAAATTTACTTTTATACACGTTCGTTTTTTTCCCCACCAGGTGTCACTTCTTTTCGAAATTGGTCACTCATTATTAATTTTCTTAGTAGATTTTTTCCGAGACCGTGGTGAACAGACGACATAGGTTTACACGCAAACAGCAGACGAACACCAATACAGCAAACGAACACGCACGCATGTAATTAAAAAGACCAGAGAAAATGAAGACAGACCGTTACTGAAGAAAACTCGAAGAAAAGTGCTTAAAGAATAATCACATAAAAAAATCTCTTTGACTTTGCGTTTGTTTCCCGCAAAGAATTTCTACAATTTATTTCTTTGTTAGGTTCCATCAGAAATGTCGAGAGAACTACCACGACTAAAACAAGAATTCACTGATCGAAGCATTATTAACTCGACGTCCACTTGGGAATAAACAAACCATTATCTTCTTCTTACAAAAGTTCATATGTATTCACTCATTATTTCTCTTGATCTGGATACAATCGATTACTTGCGGTGCAGAAACCCATCTTTCAAAACGTCTTTGACCCAAGTAGCTACAGTGACGGATGTCTTGTTGTATCACAGCACCATGACAAATATTCAATAGACCTTTACACTGATTATGAACACCCGAACCGTTTGCAAATCACCAACATCGATTTTTTTTTATCACTGTCCGATTTTATATATATATATATATATATATATATATATATATATATATATATATATATATATACATATATATATATATATATATATATATATATATATATATATATATGACGCTTTATGTTGCTTCAGTTGTTATTGCATGAGGCATCCAATATTCACACAACACTGGGAATGTGTATTTATCCTGCAGAACAGGCGTGGGCAAGCTTTCTCAAATAGTGGACTACACAAGGCACAATACACCATAAGGCGGTCGTGCTAATAAACAAAATGAAGGTAATTTTGCATTAAAGATACCACAGACATTTTCCCAACACAAGACCATTCACATCAGCATTTGTCTTAGAAATAAGGAAAAGCTGATTTATTTTCTCTGGAGAAACGATTCCTTTTATAATTTAAAAAAAAAACACATTAAATCCTGATATAACATTATCACTGATGACAGAGTGATTAACACAAGTCTCTGCGTATAATTTGTTTTTAATTTATTCTTTTGAAAATACAAAAATATTTGTAAAGGAGGAGTATATGGATTCCCTAGAGAAAATTAATTATCATTAACGTTTCTTGTTTCTGAAGTAAAAGATATTTGCACGTATGATCTTCCTTAGTGAAAATCGCCAATGGTTTAAAATGCTGACAACGTTACCTTCAACGAAAAGTTACAGCATTCAAGAAACACTGCATTAAGTAATTGTTTATGTTTTGTGTCGTACGGTGGCCATTAATGTTTAACTCAAAACTTCAATGTTAAGATAAAACAGTATTTAATTACTGTTATGGGGACTTATCCATAATAATAATGGACTATTCCTGACATTATAAATACTGCACCTCTCAAGAGGTATAGGATATTGTAAGACGAGGAGAGATAACTGAGAGCATATTTGTAAGAACATTGGAATAGTGATACTTGTCGAGACAACATGGTTTACTCTAACCAAATCTGATAGTCATTACTAATACTTCTACTTCTTTGTATTATATTTCTGTTGTAATATATCTTTGTATTCCATACCTGTGTTCGTGTTAGTCTTTCAGTGGTTCTAACCTTGGACCATTACCCTGGTACAAGGAACTTGGACCATAACAAGTGGCGACGAGGAAACCCTTAAAAAAAAAGAACTACGCGGAGGACATACCTTTTTTGCTATCCGTCGCACATAACAAGTGGCGACGAGGTAACTCAAGAAACCAACTCTCTACGCGGAGGACAAACCTTTTTGCTATCCATCGCACATGAAAGTGTCGACGAGAAAACTGAAGAAACAAGTTCTACAAGGAGATTCTAAAAAACAAGTTCTACGTAGAGATTTCTAAGCAACAAGTTCTACGCGAACATATAAAAAATAAAGGAAATTTTTTTTTTGGGACATCAATTTTACTGTGGTAACAAAGACACAAGTTCTACACAGGGAATTTATTTGGCGTACACAGGTTCCAGAATATCAGGCTACACTAAAGGAAAATACTTACACAAAATTACGTTAACATGGAAGCTTTTAAGTCAACCATTGTGGAACTTATGAAAATCCAATTTGAACAGCAACAGAAAAACGAACAGAAACATCTTGAATTACAAGAATTATTGCTACGTGTAATATCAAATAAAGGGGAAAATTCCGAAAAGGAAACAGTTCTTTCACAAGACGCTATTTGGAGCACTATCGAAGATTTCACGTATGCACCCGACGAAGACAAAACCTTTGCAACTTACTTTTGAAGGTACGAAGATCTATATCAATCTGACTGCATAAATTGGTCAGACGCAAGAAAAGTACGACTACTACTAAGAAAATTAGGCACATGCGAATATACCAAATTCGTAGATTATATCCTACCGAGGAAAACAAATGAGTTAACTTTCAAATAAGCCATAAAACTGTTAACAGAACTTTTCGGCTCTAATACTTCACTATTCCACAAAAGATGGAAATGTCTGAATCTAACAAAAAGGAGATTACATAACTTTCGTTTCCATTGTAAACAAATATTATGATGATTTCAAGTTATCGGATCTCAGCCCGGACAATTTCAAATGTTTAATATACGTCCAAGGCCTGGTTTCAACCAAAGACGCGGAAATTAGACGCAGAATTCTTACTAAATTAGAGAGTGAACAAGATTTGACACTTCAAAAACTGGCCGAAGACTGCCAGAGATTCATAAATGTAAAGAAAGACTCAAAAGATATAGAAAAAGTTGGCATCGCGCACATACGTAAAGTACGAAGACAAACCAACTTTCCCTCCTCACAAACAAGCCAAACCAATTTTCTCTCCTCAAAAATAGGTCAAACAAATTTTTCTACTTCAAAAAGTCAATATCAGAAAAAACTAAAACCAAGTCCATGCTATCGCTGTGGGACTTGGCATTGGTATAAAGACTGTCCATACCGTTTTAAAACTTGTCCATCATGCAAAACAGTAGGAGATAAAAGTTCTCATTGCTGGTATAGAAAAGAAATCAAAAGCAGAATAAGAATTACGAGGACTGATCAAGCATATGAGACTAATATAAGAAAATATGTACAAGTTGAAATGCAAAACAGAAAAGTCAAACTACAGTTGGATTCCGGGTCGGACTTAACTATTATTAACGTATAAACATGGAGAAAACTGAACAAACATACCATGTTAAGAACCGATAAAATTGCTAGATCGGTAACTGGGATAAAAATAAAATTTGAGGGTGAAGTGATTACAAATGTGACATTCAAAAAATTGAAAATGTATGTGCTAAGAAATACAGAAAACTTATTCGGTACTGACTTGATGCAAAAATTCGAACTTTGGGATTTACCTATAAGTATGTACTGCCAAAATGTAAAACGTTTATCGACCGAGGCAGGTAAATTAAAAGAAAAACTAAAAGAGAATTTCCCCGATTTATTTTCAGCAGGTCTCGGAAGATGTAAGAAAATGGCAGCAAATATAGAAATAAAAGAAAACGTTCAACCTATCTTCAAGAAAAAAAGGAGAGTACCGTTTGCTTCAATAGAAAAAAAATAGATCAAGAATTGGGTAGACTCGAAAACACCGGCATAATGACAAAAGTAGAATAGTCAATGGGCCGCACCCAAGGTTTACGTCAAAAAAAAAAAAAAAAAAATCAGGGGAGATTCGAGTATGCGCTGATTTCTCAACGGGTTTGAACGCAGTGATAAAAGACTACCACTATCCTCTACCCAGTCCAGAAGAGGTATTCACAAAATTAAACGGCGGAAATTTTTTTCAAAAATAGATTTAAGTGATGCGCACTTACAAATCCCAGTCGATGAGAAGTTCAAAATTACTGTGCATAAACACACACAAAAGATTATACAGATACCAAAGGTTACCATTTGGGATTAAGGTCGCGCCGGCGATATTCCAACAGACAATATGATCGCCGGATTAGAGTACACTACTGCATACCTGGATGACGTATTGATAAATAGCGAGTGTTGAACAACACTGGAATCACGTACAAGAGGTGTTCAGGAGAATACAAAGCTATGGGTTTAAGGTAAAAGAAAACAAGTGCGATTTTTTTTATGAAGGAAATAAAATACCTGGGCCATATCATCGATCAAGAAGGAAGACGACCAGACCCTGAAAGGGCAATGGCAATAAAAAAATGCCAGTTCCAAAAAACATAGCAGAATTACAACGTTTTCTAGGCTTAGTGAATTATTACCAGGAATTCATTCCTCACATGCATAAACTTCGCGCACCACTGAACGAACTGCTGAAAAAAGAAAAAGTTTGGGAGTGGACAGATGAATGCCAGAAAACGTTAAGACGTTAACTTCGGATTTATTTTTGGCACACTACGACCCAAAATTAGAAATAATAGTAGCAAGTGACGCGAGCGCCTATGGATTTGGGACGTGTATACTGCATAAAATGCCGGATGGGACAATAAAACGCATCGCGCATGCTTCAAGAACCCTACTACCTGCAGAGAAAAATTACTCACAGAGAAAGAAGCCCTGGGAATTATTTTCGCAGTCACAAGATTTCATAGATATATCTATGGTAGATTGTTTACTCTACATACGGATCACAAACCGTTATTAACAATATTCGGTTCGAAGAAAGGTCTACCGGTTTACACTGCCAATAGGTTGCTAAGATGGGGTACAATTCTACTAAATTACAATTTCAGATTGGTGTATCTACCAACGAAAGAAATCGGGCATGCGGATGGTCTGTCGAGACTTATACCAACGAAAACAGAGCCATTGGAAGACTCTGTAACCGCAGCCTTACGACATGAAGAAGATATCAGGACAGTACTATGTTGTACAGTTCGAAACCTCCCAGTCACACTACAAGAGATAAAAAATGAAGCAATAAATAATGAATTCATAAAAGAAACAAAAGCAAACATAGCAGAAAAAATAAGCAAATATCGGATAGTTTTTCTTTATGCGATAATGTACTACTTTATAACAAAAGGGTAGTAATTTCCAAAACATTACAAAAGCGAATCCTAAATGATTTCCACATGGGCCATCCAGGGAAAAATAGAACGAAATCGCTAATGTGAAGCTATGTATATTGGCAAAACATGGACCAGGACATTACACAGATGGTGGAAAAATGCAAGGGCGGTTCCTTAGCAGCCAAAGCACCGCCAATCATCCATAAGCCATGGCCAGTGACAGATCGTCCGCGGTCAAGAATACACGCAGATTATGCAGGTCCAATAGAAGGTTTTTACTATTTGATCATAGTGGATAGTTATAGTAAATGGCTGGAAGTGTTTCGTTGCAAAAATCCTACTTCCGAAACTACCATAAATTGCCTCCACGAACTGTTTGCTCGGTTTGGAGTAGTGGATCACAGATAATGGAACGCAATTCACATCAACGGACTTCCAAGAGTTTTGCGAAATTTTTCAAATCAAACATATCAAATCCTCGCCGTATCACCCAAGATCAAATGGACAAGCGGAGAGTTTTGTTGATACACTCAAAAGAGCGTTAAGAAAATCATATGATGTGCCTACGGAAAAAGCATTACAACAATTTTTACAGGTATATCAAATTACGCCAAATAATTCTACGCCATCGGCATTATCATCCGCAGAAGTGATGTTCTCCAGAAAAATCAGATCAGTATTTGATAAATTGCTGCCAAAACAAACAAAGCAAATAACACAGTCGTGCGTACCAAAAAGAAAATTCCACCCAGGAGAAAAAGTTTTTTTAAAGCATATAAAAACAATACATCTTACTTGGAACATGGTACAATTGAAAAAAGAATCGGGAATCTGGTTTACATAGTACAAGGACCCAAATTCTCTCATAAAAGACACGTAAACTAAATAAGAAAGAGACTGTTAGAAGACTCTAACGGTCCACCTCAGGAAGAAGTGATGGATACGATTTCCAAAACATTTGATATACAAAGGCCGCAAACAATGCCAGAACCACGAAAATCGTCCAGAAAAAGGAAGTTTACGGAACCTTTGGTAATAGATCCAAAGAGAAAAAAATATTAAAACCCCCTGCTACGCAAAAGCTTCGGAAGAGAGGTGTTATGGGAACTTACCCATAATAATAATGGACTATTCCTGACATTATAAATACTGCGCCTCTCAAGAGGTATATGGATATTGTAAGACGAGGAGAGATAATTGAGAGCATATTGTAAGGACATTGGAATAGTGATACTTGTCGAGACAACGTAGTTCACTCTAACCAAATCTGATAGTCATTACTAATACTTGTACTTCTTTGTATTATATTTCTGTTGTAATATATCTTTGTATTCCATATCTGTGTTCGTGTTATTCTTTAATTGGTTCTAACCTTGGACCATCACCGTGGTACAAGGAACTTGGACCATAACAATTACAACCGCAAATAAATACTTAACAAGAACAAAAAAGTAAAAGTCAACCAAAGATAATTAACCATTTCAGTGAATAGCTTGTTAGTAGCGCGTTTCGTTTTAACGTCTGGTAAATCCTAAATCAAATCCCAAATCATCGGCGCACGATAATTCACACTAATTCGACTGGATAGTTCCACTCACTAGTCACTCCATAATCACCTGCAGTCAGTAGCCTGGCACCGATATTTATACACCTGGCGAAAAACATATATTCATAATTCCAGAGTGTTACGCTCGAATTTCGGTGTTGGTAGTTACTCATTTATTGTTAAGTATTTATTTGCGGTTGTAATTAAATACTGTTTTATCTTAACATTGAAGTTTTGAGTTATACTTAATTATTAACGGCCACCGTGCGTCACTAAATATCGATGACATTTGGCGCTACTCTCTGTAATCATACAGTCTAGTGATCCATGGCATTTTGTGCTCCTTCCTGTCACCAGGCAACTGTCTACCGATGTCATTTTGCGTTCTATTCTGTCACGACATAAACTGGGTACCGATTTTATACTTTGCTTCTTCCTGTCACCATACAAAAATATCTGAAAGGAAAATACAGATCCCAAATGGCTGAAGTCAAGAGCAAGCCGCTGCTAAGTAAAAAAAAAAAAACCCAGACAGCATTGCAAACGTGACAGCCGTTATTTGAATAGTGCTGAACTGTCTGCAATATCAATCCTCCTATATAGCAATGAATGGATAATTTCATCACAGATGAAGAGATGACTCGTTAACAGGGATGTGGCTCTACAGAAGGATACTGAGAATAACATGAGCGGAACACGTGAGCAAGGAGGAAGTTTTAGGAAAACGGGAAATAAAAGGACACATCCACTTTGAGTCAGTTGTAACCTCTTAGACACTCAATAAAGAGCGAGGGCTTGAGGAATTTCACACTCACAAGAAATACAAGAGAAACAGAGGGAAACCTCGATTAACCTTTCGAAATTGATGGCAGAACAGAAGCTAAGATGAATATTAAGGAGACAAATATTACTTGTAGCCACAAACATTTGGAAGTTGTGAAGAGTCATGATCACCTATCTCTTGAAAGAACAGAGTTCATAAAATAATTTCGATTCCATTTTCTGTGCCGATAGCCGTTACTCCATCTGTCAAGTACCTAAATCAAACAATAAATTTTTAAACATTTTACCTCAAGCAAGGTAATACAGCCACTAAAACGCAAGAGTTACTGAGTATGAGAGAATACAAGAAAAGGAAAAACATTAGGAGTGAGAACAATAAAATAACAGGAATTAAGAAGACAGAAGATAACGATTGACATTGCATTTAAACTTTTGAAGATCAAACTGGACCGGCAAGCAAGCGAGCGAGAAGTATGAGAGAAGAAACTGTTAGCATAGAACTAACGGTTACATCTAGCCATGTCAAATGTAAAATGATGAGACCTTGTCACCAATTTAATACTGCACTTAAATTCATAAAGTCTAGATACCATAGCAGAAAACTCATCAGAACAATTTACTATAAAAGTATTTATAGGAAAAGGCAAAATTCATCAGAACAATTTGCCATAAAAGTATTTATAGGAAAAGGCAAAACTCATCAGAACAATTTACTATAAAAGTATTTATAGGAAAAGGCAAAATTCATCAGAACAATTTGCCATAAAAGTATTTATAGGAAAAGGCAAAATTCATCAGAACAATTTACTATAAAAGTATTTATAGGAAAAGGCAAAACTCATCAGAACAATTTGCCATAAAAGTATTTATAGAAAAGGCAAAACTCATCAGAACTATTTACTATAAAAGTATTTATAGAAAAGGCAAAATTCATCAGAACAATTTACTATAAGAATATTTATAGAAAAGGCAAAGGGAAGCTACATTATAGTGATGGGAAAGTCGAGATACAAATGTAATTCAAAAAAAATTTCTGCTGATAAAATTTGTCGTATATTTTATATTTTTAACCATTTAGAATAATATGCAGGTTTGGGAGTTATGCTTTAATTCATCTCAATTGTGATAATAGATGTTAGATTGAAATTTAGATGTTTTTCATGTTGTTTATATAATTCTTTAATTTGAAATCTAGGGAGCATGTTGTTAAATGACGGTTGTTTATACGGAAATATATCCGAATATGATTTATGTTATTTTCAAAATATTTTTAGTGGGTCCAAGCCATAGAATATCGGAACAGATATATCTTCATACGATCACTTCATAAGATCACTTAAACATACTCCTTCCTTGTCTCTTTCTTTTTTCCCCTCTTTCTCTTCCACTCTCACTCTATATAAGCATAATATTTTATTTATAAACAAATACATTAATTTGATGTGCGCCTCGCTTTGATAACGACCGTTGGTACCGCGTGTTTAAGATAACTGGAAAGATGATTTTTTTCTCTGCTCTGCTTATTTGATGTGAGCCTTGGTTAGCTTGCAATATAAGGCTACTTTCCATATCACAGTTATTTTCGCTCCTTAATCATATCACCAGGTGCAATTACTTTGATATCAGATTTAAAAGATTTGCATCAAAGTGGTTCTGATGTCGAATTATTGTCATTTATTACCTGTTACTTGAAGAAATCGCACTATGATATAATGAACTGTAAAAATTTGACATTTGCGAACGGGTATATATATATATATATATATATATATATATATATATATATATATATATATTTATATATATATATATGTGTGTGTGTGTGTGTGTGTGTGTGTGTGTGTGTGTGTGTCCCTCCAAAAATTCGTTAAATCGAGCATACTATGATAAAAAAAGGCCTCAAAATAATAAAAATAAATGTTTTATCGTCAAAATGTTTATGTTATTATTAAGAGGAAAGACCAAAGTATTTTTTTTATTATTTTATTAATTTTTAAAATTCTTTCCAGCATGTTCGAAATTTTAGTTAAAATCTTGTTTTTCTTGCGTTAGCGTGTGGGCCAATGATTAGTATGGAAAATTGAGTGCCTTGTTTGTGGTAAAAAATACATTGTTTTTGAAATTCTTACAAAAATCAACTAATTGTCAGATTTTAATGGAATTTTCTGGACTTATTCATAAAAGTATGAAATTATTTTATAAATTATTAAAAAAAAATCTTGGTAAAACTATTAGTTTTTTTTACATTTTTTACTCTCACTTAATTTTATGAAATTTCATAAATTAGGATCTTGATATTTATATTAGTTAAAGCAGGGATTTTGGGAGAATTTAAATAATCAATTTGTTTTTGTCAAACAGAAACAGGATTTACGGTAAATCTGCTCTGAATCACCCAATAAAAATGCCAAAAATTATGACATTATTTAATTAGAAAAGCTTTTAATTGCTTTTATAAATAATATATATTAAGGACATTATTGTTTCAAAATTTTTTCGATGAATAATGAATTTTTACAAAAAGAAAAATTTAATTAGAATAATTTATTATGTTTTAAATTTTTAATGATGGCTATAGTACATTTAAAACTAGAAAGTATCTAAAATTCAATAAAACATTATATTACGGAACATATTTTCTTAACTTTTAAGTACTTAAATTATTATTGAGCACTTAATTATTAACAAAGGCGTTCATGTTATATTTAATTATTTTTTTTTGGGAATAAAGCCTCCGTAAAACAACATTAGATAAAAATTAATCCGTCATCAAGCTGTCAAACATGTAAACAGTTTAAATAAACAGCTATCGCTCTGTTAAAAAATGCATTTCTGCGATATTTTAAACTTAAAGTAAATAATATCCGTTTCAAATCAGAATAATTATACTATAAATAAACTAAAATTCCTCAAATAAAGTTTTATTTTTGGAAGATTTTTTAATAAAGAGAATTACATGTAAGACAACTAAAAATGGTGCGCTAATGAGCTATTTTAGTAAAAAAAAAAAATCTTCCAGTCAAATTAAATTTGTTTTGAAATACAGCAAAGTATTTTGATTAATGGAAATATTAAATTTAATCGATTAACTTGGAATTAAACTTAAAATAAAAGCTTCAAGAAAGATTTTTCAATAAAAAAATCATTTTAAACCTGAGGTATCGCGTTTTCTGTGGTGGTAATAAAGACGATATATCCGGTGACTGTCAAATTTTCCAAACTCTCCTTACTCATTGTATACTCTAGAAATTTTTCACTCTCTTCTTATAATTCTCTGTATATGTGTTCCTTTTTTTTCTAACACTGCTCACAAAACCGAAATGTCCAAAATTTATTTTCCATTAGAAAAATCCGTTCCCCTAAGCCGCTTCTCGATTGACCCATCAATATAGCCGTCTAGCTAATAAAACCCTGAACTTCCGATTGTATTTTGTTACCCGGCTAAGATTAATAACAAGCATAATATTTCTTGTGAATTATAGTTTATTTTATTTATGGAGACTATCAACTGATGTACTCGTCCTGTACTTAGAAAATCTTGGTTACTCCTAAACTGAGATAATATAACAAGTATGAGGACTCTACGGAAGATTGAATTCATTATTGTAGATAAGATATGCGACAGTATGTTGATAATTCCTGTTTAACGCTGAACAGATCAAGACATATTTATTATTATTTAAAAAAAAATTCTTTTTGAGCTGAATTTTTTCCATAATCCAAATCCGGTTCGTAATCAATCACCTAAGGCAAGCGAAGTTTGTGTTTTTTTTTTGTTGTTTCCACTTAATTAAACAAAAGACAGATATTAACTCAAAAACTCAAAAACAAAGGACATCTATTAATAAGAACAAAAAAATTAAATGGACAAAGCTCTTTGCAAGATATAGATTGTGTATCTGTCTATATTTCTGAGATGAAGTATTATGTATCCTATTTACATTATTCGGACTATTGCCCTCATCTTTGTTGCCATATTTATCACAACGTTTCGACCGTTATACACTCCAGCCTTCTTCAGGTGGTTGGAATGTCGAACTGAACCCTTTATTCGCTCGTTGGGGTAGACTGTTCTAGTTCCACGTGCCATGTCTAATGGATGTCAGTTATTTCCTGTTAATTCCCCTCTCCAAGTTCTCCACTGCCTTAGCCAGGATTGTGCTTGTTAGAACTATTTTTTGGATTCCTTTGAGACATTTTCTTTATTATTGTGTTATTTCCTTTGATTTCTGATCTATACTCATTTCTTCCTGAGTCCCGAGCAAAGACCTAAGTTCAGAAATGGCATCATGACATTTTCCATTGAGTAGTTTTGAAAAAAAATTACACATATTTTACATAGATAAAGCAATTCGTAAAGTGTGGGCTGTATTTGTGAGAACAATTTGTTGTATTTCTTTAAGAAATGGCTATCAGAAATCTCTTCGATGAGTCTACTGGAATATTTTCCAATCAATCCGAGGGCTCCAACTACAACTGGAGTTGTTAATGGCCTCATGCGCCACATTTTTGAGATTTCGATTTCACGGTCTTTGTATTTTGATATTTGTTTGAAGATCTTCAAAGATACATTGCAGCCATATTGCCATAACAACATAAAGGCATATCTTGTCTTTTCGGTCTCTGATCACGATGTCCGGGCAATTAAGTTTGATTGTTCTGTCTGCGTGTATTGTAAATTCCCATACAATTGTTACAGGTCCTATCCCCTTAACCGGGCCTGCGTGGTGTTCATACCAATTTCTTGCAGTTTCCTTTCCGTAAAAGTTGCAGATTTTCCAGTGCATATATTGTCGCACTCTATCACGCCGAATTTTAAATGGACAAAGCTCTTCGCAGGATATGCATTGTACTTGTTAGAACTATTTCTTGGATTTCCTGGAGAGATGCTGGTTCAGACATTTTCTTTATTATTATTATTATTATTATTATTATTATTATTACTATTACTATTATTATTTGTGCATGCTGTTTTCTGCTTTGTATCCTATAGAGCCTGGTCCAAACTATGGTCCTTAGGCCGTATAGGAGAATTGTCATTTAATTGAATTGATAGCACTTTTCTTAGCACATGGAATGTTCCCAGTAGGGCGATGTTCTGGGTAACATGTATGTTGTTGTTACCTGGGACATTGTTAGTAAAACTGTCCATTCCTTTTCTCACGAGACCCAGAGCTCCGATTACTATTGGCACAGTGTCAGTCTTCATTCTCTACATCCTGTTACTCTCGATCTCCAGGTTCTTGCATTTGGACAATTTCTCGATAATTTCCATCGGGGGAGTCTCTCAGATGGTACTGCTATGTCAATAAGCATATACTTTCTGAATTTCTTGTCTTTTATGATAATTTTAGATCTGTTGGCTTTATTTCTTTGTCAGTTTGAATTGGCATGTCCCAGAAGATAGTTACATCGTTATTTTAGGTAACTGTATCTGGTTGGTGCTCATACCATCTCTCAGTGGTCTCAATTTTGTGCTTATTGCATATCTTCCAGTGCACATATGTAACATACCTTGTTATGTCTGTGAGTATATTTATTTTTTGCAAGTTCCGGGTATCTTTTGATAATATGGTCGACAGTTTCATCATATTTTCTGCAGACACTGCATTTCGCTTTAGTCCCATCCTTGATTATGTGAAAGTGATAGGATCTGGTTGCGAGACTTTTGTACTCAGCTGTAATAATTAATCTTCTGACTCAGCTTTCATCCCGGTGCTTTTCAGCCACTGAAGTTTTTTTCTGTTGGTCCACATCTGCTACTTTCATTCTTTTTTGGTATTTACCATACAGCGCCTTGTCCTCCCAGCTTTTTCTTATTTCATTAGTCTTGAAGGGACGAAGAAGAAGAAGAAGAAGAAGAAGAAGAAGAAAACTGTATGTAAAGAAATAATATGGAATCGAATGCAAATCAAATAGGTGACTAAATTTAACCAACGTCTGCTGCTTAACTTTCACAGCTTATTTCCAAGAGGATGCGAATTCAAGAGTCGTTGAAAGCTTATACTTTATTTTTTGTCCTACGCTGCTTGCTTAACGTCCATAGACCGCAATTATTCTTTAAGATAGCAAATAACTGGTCTCTCTGCTAAGCGAACACCACTTAGATCTGATAAATACTGTAACAAAGAAAGTTCTTTTTACTTGAACAGTAACACATAAAAATTGATTTACCAAAATTTGATTTACCAAATCGAAAACTCCCGACGTCACTCTACTGCCGACCACTTATGAACCCGGAACGGAAGTAACAGGAAGTGACATCACAGTAGCAGTGATAATATTTTATATTCTCTTGTGCATTTTTTATTTTTTTTAAAGAAGTAACTCTGTATTGATAGCAGATTCAGAAAGAAAACTTAAAAGAATATTAAACAAAATAGTAAAAGAAATCAATAGGAAAAGACTAACAGAATGCATTGTTATAACGTCTCAATCCCTTCCTCAGTCACCGGGCGAGTCCATAGTCGATCTGTATGGACAGTCTTGGAGTTGTTTGCTTGATATTCAATTTCCACCCTGCCCACGCTGTGTTTGTTTTAGATCACAGAGCGGACGAAGGCCCAGATTGCTAAATTCAATTATCATCCGATATTTCCATCAGCGAGGAATTCTTATTGCGTCTCTGGTGGTCGGTTGTATCTGGGATCCGGCATCTGCCGCTTTCTTTTGCCAGCTCTTTAGTCAACAAGCGACAAATAAATTTATCATATCTTTGTGTGGTTGGCTTCATCTGGGATTCGTTACCTGTAGCTTCTCCACGTCAGTTTTTTGGTCAACAAATGACAAAAATAGACAATTCCTTTTAATAAATTTTATCGGGTCTTTGTGTGGTCAGCTGCATCTGGGATTCGTTACCTATTGCTTCTCCACGCCAGCTTTTTGGTCAACTAGTGACAAAAATATACAATTCCTCTTAATAAATTTTATCGCGTCTTAGGCAGACAAAGGAAAAATATAACTACAATGCCATTCCTGTTTTCTAAGTCCTATCAACTGACCGAATTTTGGCTAGAGATTCGTTCTTAGCCGTCATGGGCACTTGAAGTCGTTAAAATGTAATCTATTCTACCGCGTGGGGTTGAGTGGGCACTTAAGAAAATACTATTATTTAAAATTAAGTTGACCATAAACAAATGGCTTCTACCCTAGTCGTCGTCGACACCCGAACACCAAGGCGGGGAGAGAAAAGAAAACAAACATTCTCTACCTCCATTCTCCTCGTCTTTCTTTTCTGTATACTTTCAGTTTATTGAAAACAGCGTTTCTCTTGTTTTCTTGTTATCGGTATATTTTCAGTCTATCGAAAATCATCTTTTTTTCTTTCTTGTTTTCCAGTTTATTTTGAAAGCCCTTTTCCCAGTTTACCATCCCCTTCTTCATATTGTCACATAGTTTTTAGCAAAAGAAACTTTGCCTTCGTATGACGATAAACTAGATCCGGCAACAAGGCCTCTGATCGGGAGATTAGAGGTTTTTCGGAGTGTGAAACCACAGCTTAACTATTAGGTCGGTGCAAAAATAATGACGTAATAATGTCGTTTTTTGACGTAATTTTTAACGTCAAAAAACGACATTATTACGTCATTATTTTTGCACCAACCTAATACTATTGTTCCTTGTTCCACCTTAACTCGAGGTGGTAGCACCTGTTAGGGTCAATGCAACACTAAAAAAAATATAAAAATACATTTTTATAGTAAAATTACCAACAATATATTTTATAATCTAAAAAAATATATATCTAAAAAGCATACCTTTACTCTGAAAGTATCAAATTGTGCACAAAAAAATCTGTAGTTGAAAGCTTAAAATTATGTACAAAATATTTAGATTTTGGCATTAAATAACCCATAGAGATGTTGATATGCCGCTAAACAAAATCAACCAACAATAGCTATTTATTATTATCAGCAATACATATTTAAAGCAAAATGACCAACAATGCATTTTATCTGTAGATGAAGGTATACAACTGCGTTCAAAATATTTAGATTTCGGTATTAAATAACCCACAGAGATGTTGATATGTAGCTCAACAAAAACAACCAGACAGCCAACCAAAATAAACTGTGCAAGTTGGGAATTACGTATTGAGGATATGAAGCAGGTAGAGAAATTTACGCATAGAATTAGAGAAGCACTTGATAATAAATTCGTTACGAGAACGATCGCTTTAGATATCTCGAAGGCTTTTGACAGGTTGTGGTATAGGGGTCTGCCACACACACTTCCCAGCTGTGACATTTCAAGGAGAGTCTTGTCAATTATCAAATCCTTCCCCTCGGGCAGGTCCATGAAGGTCGTTGCTAATGTCCAGTCTGGCGGCCATGAGATCAATGAAGACGTTCCCATGCCTCCCTCCTAGGTATTAACCATTTTTCTGCTATAAAAATAATAACGATTTTCCTAAGATCATCTTCAGATCACGTGTAAATATACAGTGTAACCCGGATATAAGAGACCCGGGTATAAGGGAAACCCGGATATAAGAGAGATTTTATCTGGTCCCAAATTAGAGCCATACTTACCTAAACAAAATAGACCAAACCAGGATATAAGAGAAACCCGGATATAAGTGACTTCTCCGGTCCCGACAACACTCTTATATCCGGTTTACACTGTATATATACAGATGGCACCACAGATGAAATTTAGATGACCAGAGCCTTAAAGCTGAACTCTCTGTTGACATATTTTATACCTGTAAAACCAAATTAATAACTTTTCATCATCATAGGGAAAACTATGAGTTTTCTCAAGCCATGATGAATGGTGGTACCCTGAATGAGGCTGTTTGTCTGGAATCTTTATTGGCCTCAAGCTCACCCATAGACCCCAAGTGGAATTTGTATATACGATCCATCTCTAAACACGCTTCAAAAATGGTCGGTTATCTGTACCGACCCAGAAAGCATCTGACTTTATCGCTACAAATGTCAGACCAGATCAGAAGTAAAGTATTGCTGTCACATCTGAACCAGAGATACATACTCTTCACTTTCTAGCTTCGATCGAATTCAAAAGCATTTGCACGGCCTTGTGGGTGATGAATAATTTTTGTCCCTTCATATTCTTTTCGATAGACGAATCGCTGCTCTGTCTTTATTTTTATGACAGATTCTGAGCTAACTACATTCCTTCGTCTCACCACCCCAGACGTTCACAGCTAGAACCCGCCATACTACGCACGAATATATTTATCCATATTTCCTTCATATTCCATTGGTGAGGATTAAGTTCCAATAAAACAACTTCGATCCCTAAACGGTTTCAGTGTGGAACGATCTCCTGAGAAGTTGCTTCTCTGATTACCATAATCTTAACCTTTTGATGTCGAGGATCAACCGTTATCTATTTTACATATCCTCATAGTATTCAACTCTCCCTCCTTATATGCACTTACAAAATCCCCATTTAGTAACGCTCTATCTTGAGTGCCACTTAGGTCTTGTATTGAGTGAGCAGTAGTAAAAAAATCAACTCTTTTTGCTTCAATGGCTTCCAGAACTTTCTGTATGAATACTGTTGTGAAAATCTCATATATCGTCAAACGTGTCACATTTGATTAAAAAAATCTTAGTGTTAGTTTCCCCCAGCTACAGGTTAAATAGTAATACAAACTGGGCGTTAGCTTTGGTTTGGAACCAGGCTACCCCAGAAAGTAAAAGCAACCTACTGTGGGAATTCTCCTGCCAAGTCAGTCATGAACTGAAAAAGCCATGAGAGCCCCAACTTGCCTCACACATGATATCGAAGGAAGGAAGTGTCAGTTTAAACTGACGACTTCTTCTTTTTTCATACCCCTAAATTATGATTATAAACAATGATTTTGACAAGGGAATCATGCTTTCATAGTAACGTCGATATTTACCCAATTTATATTCGGACTATTTTCATCATCTTTGTTGTTTTTATCACAATGTTTCCTCAGACTTTCATCAATCTGGGTAATCTACAGGGAATACCGAAGAGAACCCTTTATTTAATTTACATATTCTGTTCTCGTTCCACTACTCATGTCTAGGGATACCGTCTTATTTTATAAAGCACTGTTTAGTTGCTTACCTGTTTCCACACTGCCCGAGCTAGGGATTGAATTCACAACCACCATGTCACCAAATTTACAAACCAACGCTTCTATCCACAAGGTCATTACTGGAGTAAACCTAAACTACATTGCTGATTAGGCTGCCACTGTCACTGCTGATGCTGTTTGTGAATTTGGTGACATAGTGGTTGTTAGTTCAATCCCTGTGTCGGGCAGTCTGCGGAAACGGGCGTTCAATAACTGAAAAGTGCTAAATAGGAACTAGAAATATCCCTAGACACGAGGAGTGGATGAGAACAGTCTACTCCCGTAGATTAAATAAAGGGTTCATTTTGAATTCCCTGTAGTTTACCGACATCGATATACCTGAGGTAGGCTGGATAGCACAATGACCGAAACGTTGTGATAAAAACAACAAAAATGAGGACAATAGTTCAAATATGAATAATATAAATAATGATATCTCCTCATGCCCAAAATCCAGATAAAAATTAATGTCTCTATATAGTTACGGATCGTAAAATGCAAAGCAAAAACAAAAGAAAAGAAAACCAGAAAGCGCCCATAGAATACATACCCCTCTGTCATCGCCACCGTTACGAAGAACTGCAGAACCAGACAATAGGTCCCAAGTCTACGGCGTGCCAAGGACTTCTTTTAACAAGGGAGATAATTATATGCGCTTTTTAGACAAGTGTTAAGAGTTACATTCTTGAGAATTTATACTTTTTAAATAATTAAATAATAAAAAAATAAAAAAAAAATATTGCTGGATCCGACCCAAATGTAAATCAATATTTCCTTAGTTCATGAACCACCCTTCCACAAAGCATCCTTGAAATTCATTGAGAAACGTTGCAGATATTATGTGAACAAACAGACGAAAAACAAATAAACAAAGAGAGAAACATGAGCGAATACAGTAGCTCTGTCCGATTTTGTTGGCAGAGGTAAAACAAAAATGAATCTGTGCCAAGATGGCCGGAATTATGTCGATCGAATTAGCAATTCACCAGTCTCTTACCTACTGTACTAAAATATGAAAATTTGCTTTTATTTTGACAAAGATTTATGAATTTAACTCAATGTTCAGTGATGGTAATAACAAGTAAAACTTTTGGGCTTCCTTGCCAAGGACACGTTCCATTGTTGGCTGTTTACTTCAAAATTTATGATAAGAGTGTAATGACAAAAGTAGCCAGGTGTAGGCTTTAAGAAAGCTTTATTCAACAGAGACAATACAAGGTTTGCTTATAGTATCCTTTTATAGTCCCAGTAATAGCTCTCTCAAAGAGGAGAATAACCAAACAAGGGGAGACCATTCATAACAAATAGTGCACGATTTTAAAAGACGAGGAATACTTTCAGCTTAGAAATCAGCTGTTTTCGACAAATTTGAAAATTTAGTAATTGTCAGTATAATTAAAATGACAGAGTAGCGGACTGGTAATTGACGTTATATAGTCAGTGCAAATAATGAAATTACAACCACGTCAAGTCAAATTTACTAAACTATAGAAAAAATATAAAAAATGAACGTCTCTTTGCATGTTTAGTTTCTGACAAAGCCACAATAATGGACACACGAATTAAGTGATCCGCGTAAAATGATTGCTATGTTAGACGTCTCCAAGAAATGTTAAACCGAACCCAATATACTTTAGAATGTTAGGTAAGGGTGTTTATGAACATATGTTGGGTTATTTAATGTTGGATACTTCTTGCAAGATTAAAATCCCAATGAATTAATCAATAGTTAGACATAGGTCCGGTTTTCACGAGACTGTAAAAGATAAACGATATCCGGTTTAAGAAGGATTTAAAATATAGGATTGTGTCTAGTTTATCCCGAGATTTACTTGAACCCCCGACCCATAACCAGGTTGTGACGCAAGATAGGTTCTTAACGTGGGGACCCGAGTGGAAACACTCGGGCCGCCGGTCTAATCTGGTTAAAGTATGTCTAAGCTAGTCATAACCGGTCATACCACCGCTACGTAACAACGGTGGGGAGAACACAAGAGTACAGAAGGCCTCTGGAATGGAATAAATACTACATCTGCAGTATCCATCCCCCCCCATCTCTTCCTCTGCCAATCCCTCCAGAAGAATCCGTGTCCAGTTTATCTCGGAGTCAAAGCGACATTGGTTGGGTTTATACCCGAATCTCGAAGTACTTAACCGGAAGGTGCCATCTTTTGTGATCTGCAGGGGTGTGAAGTATTGTAAGACCGATCGAAAGGACAGTCGAAATGAAGTTTCGAAATGTTGCAGAAACATTTCGGGCGTACATGGATAAAGAAGGCCGTCATGTCAAACCCAACTATTGAAAATTCATGTTGCGGGGGTGAACATATTTATTCAGAATAGGACTTGGACTCGTCGAAATACATAAAGCCTGACACTGAGAATCTTCAGTAGAAAGAGAAAGAGAGAAAAGAGAGAACGAGTGAGGGAGATCTAGCTTATCCGCTTACTACCGATTTCAACAAGACAACGTCGACTCCATCGACATTCTACTTCAATGGAATGAAAACATAACAATTCAATCGGTGTTACTCAAGTTTCTTTGTTATTAAAAATTTTTAAACTTATCATAATGCTTTTAATCATAATAATGCGCTTAAATGATAATAGTTCAGCATTTTACGAAAACTCTGTAAGGAGAGATGCGGCTGTATTTTGCTAAAAACCTATAAAAGCAAACAGATAACAGTAAAAAAAAAAATAAATAATGATGTCTGAATACTTCTTGTTCTTCTTCGAAGTACCGTATCCCTTCAGGATGTGAGCGATCATGTTGTTCCACAATTCCCTGTACTTTGTAGCTCGCCCATTTTTTTCTTTGATCAAGCTCTGAAGAGAGAGGAACGAGAACCGGTCAGAGTTTTCTACTTTTCCCCTCTTTTTATTAATATATTTTCTTAATTTTCTAGTTTTGAATTGATATTTATGGTGATTGTATCTTTCTCCTTGTCCATTTTCCTCTCATTTTAATAAATGTCTCTTTTTATGGCATTAGATAAATAAATTGTATGTCTGTTTTTAATAGCATTGAATAAATAAATAGTAAAAAACAAACCCAAAATGGAGGCATATATATTAAGTATTAAGTTTAAGATTTGGTCCGTAGATAAAACGAGATGAAAATAAAATTGAAGATCGTGGCTCGTTACTAAACATTAGAATCGATCAATATTTTATACTTTTGGTGAGGCGAGGCATTATGCTACTCTTCCCCTTGTGAATCTTATCATATGTCTGCTGGGGGAAAGAATTCACCCTTTAATATATTAGAGAGAAAAAATCATTTATTACACACACGTACACACACACAAACATATAAAGTTTGGTCAGACAGAGGATTCAGTAATTTAATGGAAAGATAATAAAGGCATAACTTCTAAAGTCAGCGAATTTATATTTGATAGGTAAGGTAAGTAATAGGATTATACTGTCGAATTGAGACTTGAAATATTTTGGACTTTGTGAGGTAGTTAGTAGTGTTGGTGATTTTGATGGGGGTAAAGAAATGAGTACTGACTGTTATATAATGCCAGTCTTCCTATATGGCAGTGAATGCTGTACAGTCTCCTCACAGATAAATAAAAGACTTGAAGCAATAGAAATGTAGTTCTTTAGAAGGATGCGGAGAATACTATAGATCGAACACGTGATCACTGACGAAGTTTTAGAGAAAATGGTAACAAAAAGGGCATGTATACTTAATATTAGGAAAAAAATAATTCTAGAACACATAATGAAGAAAAAAGGGTGTGGCAAATACTTACAGGGTAGATTGAAGGCAAGAGAAACAGGGGAAAACAAGGATTACCTTACCTAGAGAGCTTGAGTAAATGGGTGACAGAACAATGTTTAGACAACAAAAAGATAAAATTTATTAAGAGCTACTGAGGACAGGCAATTGTGGAGAGAAATGATCGTCAACGTCTTGAAGGGATACAACGCATAGAAGACGTTTATGTTAATGTGTATTACATTTTAGTAAAAAGTTGATCACTTGCGAAAATATGTCCTTTGTTAAGGTAGGCCTGCTTTTCAGTTAAGCTATGCATTCTTCACGGGTGGCAAAGTCTAAGATCCGAGCTAAAGTGAACATCAGCATACGAATACTGATTTTCAAAGCGGGGGAAAAATTGGTAATTGGTGCAATATAATCTTCTTTTACTCGTGATAGTGTAAAAGGAGGTTGTATTGTATAAATTCTCTTTTGTTTGACCAAGGTAATAGACAACCGATCAGCAAAGAAATAAAAGCAAAAAAATATATAGAAAGCATGTGCAAGCGTTGAAAAGAGGGAGTGTCAAGATAAGCAATACATTTCTAATCCTTTAATGTTTCCCACAAAAGTAAAGTAGACAATTACATAAGAATTAAATAAAAATAATTAATAAACAGAAAAAATCTTTTAAAAAATATTTCGTGACTTTTGGGACAATGGCTGTTTTATTTAACGTTCTTCCTTCTTTTTCTCCACATATCTCTCTCGTATTTTAATTTCCTTTTTACTGACATACATACCTACCTATTATACCGAATTATAAATAATTTATTTCCTTATTAACATTATATTTGAAAAAAAAACTACAATTAGATTTAATTTAATTATATATTCACCATTATTTGCAAAGACGTTCTCACGTATTTAGGCAGCTTTTCGACACTAATTTCGCAGGTTTCAACGTAAATTTTTTCGATCAACTCCCAAATCTGGTTTAAAGTATCTAATGTTTTCCTCTATCAAAGCGGATTTTTTTTTTCAGCCATCGAATAAGATAATTGGTTGGTGCAAGGTCATGTGAATATGGCGGGTGGTGTAGAACAAACCAACCGTATTCCAAAATGTTTCCTGTGTTATTCTTGATTTATGCAGCCTTTTTCCGTTGATGAGCGCAGGACGCTTTTCGACCAAATATTTATGGACAAGTTCCAGCTGCTGAATGTATGAATATGTATGTAGTGTTTCATTGTGTTTTAAGCTTTTTAAATGAATGATACATCGACGTCTCACCACATGCACGACATTACTTTTGTTCCACGGAGCTCAGATTTTGGGATCGGTTGTGGAAATTTATACTTGAAAATTTATACTTGTCAATCCACTGACTTTTGCGTTTAACATTGTTGTATACAACCCACATTTTATCACCTGATATGACATAGTTGGGAACCGGTTTATTAGCCATTGCAACTGGTTTCCCGAAGAATATATTACGAGTGTAAGTCAAAAATTAGCAGTACTTTCGCCATAAATATATCTTTAGGTTTGTCCCACTACATCCTGCTCAAGCGTGCTTATAGTTGGTACAATTGTGGTCACGTGATCTGAATTTGAGGTTGATCTTCCTTTTTGCGTTTTGCGTTGATGTACTGGTGGTGTAAGAGATAATGGCTCGAAATGAAAAATCGGAAAGACGTGGTCGAATTCCGGTTGAGTTTGTTACTTACACTTGGGAAAGTTCTGAATCCTTCCCCTATTACTGCTATGGATTAAATAGTAGAACTTATAAATGGAAAAAAAATCATCGTCATTCCAAAAAAAAAAAAAAATGTTTATACAATATTCAATCACTAAAAATAGATTCTTACCATCCAGAAATATATTTTGGCTTTAAATAAAACACAAAAGGTTTATAAACCATAAAAAATAATGAATCAATTTCATACCTTATGAGTAAAATTCCATAGGTTTTGATGAGAAAATGTTTTCGACTTAATCTTAAATCTGGTTTTCGCCATTATCTTTGTGGCAAACTCTCTGAAGTTCTTAAAAGTGTGAGGAAGTTATGAAAAAAAAAATCCAGGTACACCTATTTTTAGGTACTTTTCTTTGGATGTTGAGTCAGTTTGCATTTCCAATAGTTCCCTCTGTAGACTTTCCTCTGCCAGAGCAACATCAAAAGTGAATGGTACTGAGAATAAAGCAAAATGATCCTTCACAAGATGAAAAATCACACAATCTTCACTGAAATTCCTTTGACAGCAATTCCAGGTAATTGTCGTACTTAGCAAAGATAAATTCAGACTCAGTATTGGCAGTTTTTTCAACTATTTGCACATAGGAAAATGAATCAAGTTTTCATGTAACAACTGGGACTTCAATAAAGCTAATTTTGCATTGAAACACTTGATATCATCATATAACTGAGTGATGAGCTTATTTTTACCTTGTAA
This sequence comes from Acanthosepion lycidas, assembly GCA_963932145.1. Classification (NCBI taxonomy): domain Eukaryota; kingdom Metazoa; phylum Mollusca; class Cephalopoda; order Sepiida; family Sepiidae; genus Acanthosepion; species Acanthosepion lycidas. The sequence continues at coordinate 119,324,173 of OZ010577.1, read as the reverse complement.
TTTCAAATTAAAATCACTCAATTAGGCAGTAATATCCACTGAAAAAGCTAGATCTTGGAGCCAGCTTTCATTTTTCAATTTATCTGTGCTTTGACCCTTCATTTCCCAAAATCATAACAATTTCGTGTTGCGAATAAAAAAGTCAGTACCTTGTGACAAGAAATCCACGAAAGTTTTATGTAGAATGGGACATTTGTGAACTGATTATTCAAGTCTTCCAATAACTGACTAAACTGATGGTGAGGCAGAGCACGACCTCTGATATAGTTCACTGTGTGACAAAACTCAAAAAATCTAATTTTACAATCTTGGAAATTAAGTTCTGTTAATGAATTATGCAGTTAAAATGCTTGAATGTTGAATCTGAATATGTTTTTCTATTTTTGTACCTAATTTTGGCAGCAACACCATTATGCCTCCTAACCATATTGGCAGCACCATCAGTAGATAAACACACAAATTTACACAAATCAAGGCCATACTCACGGAGAAGCTGTTCAACCTTCTCAAAAATGCCCTGGCTTGTTGTAGTATCATGCAGTGGGACCAGTTCAATTCGTTCTTCATAAATTTGAAATTCAACGTCACAATCACTGAGGAAAATGGCGAGCTGTGCTATTCCAGCTATGTCAACAGTTTCATCGAGAGCACTAGAAAAATGTTCAAAACTTGATAAAGTCTTCAACTGTCGACTCAAATTACCTGCCATTTCATCAATTCATTCAGCAATAGTGTTCCTGTTTCATGAAATGTCCTGAAATAAGCGTGATTTCTCTGGACATACAATTCCAGCTGTTTTTACAAGACATCGCAGAGTTCAAAGCTTGCAGTAACAGAACTAACGTTGCATTTCTGAATTTTTGTTAAGCAACTCTGTTGATGTGTTACCTTGACCTTGAATTGCTTCGCTTTTGAAACACACATATTCCTTCATATTTATCATAAGATCAATGATTTATTTTCATAATGTCTTTTCACATTATATTCTTTTGGCGTCGCAATGCAGTGGTTGCAAAACAAACAGTTTAACTTTCCATTGACAGTTGTACAAAAGTAATGTAATTCCCACTTTTCTTGAAACACACGCCCTTCTTCAGATAATTTTCTCTTTTTGCGAGATGAAGTAGAATTCGACATTTTTAAGGTAAAATATTACACAATTACGAGCGTTTTCACTTTACATTTGTTCTTATTTAGTTTTCAAGAATGATCACAGGATTAACCGGAAGTTAAAAATAGTTTCTGACATTCGAAAGCAAAAAACCATTGAGAAAGAATAAACAATCTAATCATATAAATTAAAAAACTCATTGCTTTTAATAATTTGCATCACTAGCATAGACAAATTTCTCGATGTACCACGGCTATAGAAACCTTTGTGAGGGCCGCCAAGATCCATGTAAAGGGCCGCATACGCCCGCTGGCCGCTAGTTTGACACACCTGATTTAGATGGGAAAAAAACAATTAAAAGTTAACATTCAATCTTCTGACAGAATAGGCATAATTCTAGTTTGTTCTCAAATACGAGATGTCCTTTGGTTTTACTGTATTTATAGCGCATTATTATAAGTTGCAAAAGTTTGAATAACGCTTATTGAATCAACAAAAGGTGGGTTTGACATGACGGCCTTCATTATCCATGTACGACTTAAATTGTTGAGTACCTGCAGATTTGCGTATAAACCCAACCAGTGACGCTGGAATAAACCGGACTCAAGTCTATCTTTTAAACTCTAGTGTAAACCTGGCCGCTGTCTAACTATCTATGAATTCATTGGGATTTTTATCCTGCAAGTTATATCCGACATTAAATAATCCAACAAAGGTTCATAGGTTGTTGAATTAAACAACTTTACCGAACACCCTGGGGCATATTGGGTTCGGTTTGACATTACTTGAAGACGTCTAACATAGCAATCATTTTGCTCGAGTCATGAGATCAATTATTGCGTGTGTCCATTATTGTGGCTTTGGGAGGAACTATGCATGAAAAGGAAGAAGAGGGGTTAAAGTATTGCCTGATAAATGCCAACAATCATTGCAAATAATGCTGAATATCCAGGTTGCAATGGATAAATTGTCGAGATTTTATATTTTTAATTTCTGGCATGCGCGCTGTTTGATTTTGATTTTGCCGACGGCCCAGTATAGTAGGGTCAGTTGGGCACCGTCTGTGAGAGAAAGAGCACCATGACGCAATTTACACCGACAGAAATTTGGAAACGGCATGCTGTAATGATTGACATTCGTACCGGAAGCTCCAATACGAACATTTCTGTGTGTTTCGGTGTCAATCTGAGGAAAGTTAAGTGGATTCCGTAAGAGTTAGATGAGTCTAATTGTGATTAAGAAGGTGTTTGGAGTGATCACTAGTGATGGTGATGTTATGCTTCTATTCATCTTCCCACAAGGCCTCAGACTCAATATGGAGGCCTACACCAAGTGACTTGAGGAGGTAGTGCTGCTCTGGACTAATAGTGTGACTGCTGGAAGACCCTGTATCTGGCAACAAGACACTGCACCATGTCACACAAGCAGGAGAAACCAATCATGGCTGTCAGACAATTTCTGCGACTTCATCACCCTTTATATCTGGCCATCTCCCAGCTCATCATACTGTAAGCCCCGTGATTATTATGTGGGATGCAACTTGGGTGAGAGGCGAACAAAACTCATTATAACACCAAAGATGAATTGAAGGCAAGGATTATGGAAGCATTCACCAACTTAAACAAGGAGACCGTCCAGAAGAGTTGCAGGAGATTCCGAAGTCGTCTGGAGGGCGTCGTTTAAGCCAATGGCGATTTAATTGAATAAATTTACTCTTTAGCATTTCAAGATATGTTTGTGTAATTTTGGTAAATATATCTGTTAAAATGAGATGTCAGTCTTATTTTTACTTTTTCCGTAATTCAGAAAAAGATTTAGCCATCGCATCTTGTATAGCAGTTAAAATGTGAGGTCAGTCTTATTTTCATTTTTATGTCATCTAGACGACAATTTATCCATCGCACCCTGTATAGCTGTTAAAGTGTGATGTCAGTCATTTTCATTTTTACGTTACCTAGACGACAATTTATCCATCGCACACTGTATAGCTGTTAAAATGTGATGCCAGTCTTATTTTCATTTTTGTGTAACTTAGACGACAATTTATCCATCGCACAATTGAATAAAATGTAATTGTACTTTATTTTCTTTTAAACCAAAAGGGAAATTATATTATGATTTAAGCTATTCGAAAGCACTTGAAATAAATTTGATGACTGTATAATAATGCTAGAAATTGACATGAATAAAAAAAAAATTGTCAAAAAATATGCTGAAGGTATTTGTAACAGTTTTTCAATTGATATAATTAGATCATATTAGACACAACGATTGTATTAATTCATATTTAGACACCGCAAGCCTTCGTTGGAAGATCACATCGTCACGTGATGATCGGCAACCAATGTAAAAAAAAAAAAAAAATTCAAAGAAGCAATGCAAAGTTATCCTTTATAAAAGCATAAAGCATTCAGCGCGTTTGAAAGAAACTGAAGTAAAAGTAATGGCGCTGATAAGGATCATTATTCGTTTGTTCTTTTCTTTGAAATGACAATTTTTTTTTTTTTTTTTATCAGATCGGCCGATTTCGTATAGTCCCAATCGACTTTCGTCTTCCTAATCTCATAACGGAAGTTTCACAAAACTACAGGTCACTAGTTTTACATTTACTTAAACGAAGAAGGCCTTTTCTCCAGAAATCTTAGCCCAATTTTTTTCAGGTGTAGAATTATCCCGTGGGATTGTTGTCTAATGATATCTTCCTGCGTTTGCTATTATTGATTTGGAGACTCATCCATCGTCCATTTTCTTTTCCGTGATAGCGATAATCAGACAAGGTTTAAAAAGGCAAAGAAATAAACGATGAACGACAAAATAAAATAAAAGATAATAAAACACCAGAGGGTATTTCTCGTTCTTGTCTGGTTTAGAACATCCGCAGATCTCGATGGGACACAACACAATGACTGGAAATTGGAAAGTGATTTCATATTGACGGAGATTCAAACTGTCTACATCGATTTTTATTTCATTTATTCTCGTCTTCATAATAAACACTAAACTGATAAAACTTACAGATAATAAACACATATCTCAGTGGATTTTCAAGACTCTGGCAAAGTTCTGCATTAAACTTTGATGTAGAATTTTCACGAGAGGGCGCCTATCGTATCGTAAGAGCTATCAAGCTTATCTTTCCATGTATAGTGAAGTCGGTCCTCATTATATACTCTAATTATGGGCACGTGGCCGAGTGGTTAGAATATTTGCATGCTGACCATGAGACTCGGGTTCGAATCTCACCATAGTCGATTTGTAAGGAAGGAGACTTCCTGATATTATCAGACTGGAGGGGTCGATCCCAGCGTGCGGTACCTTGGAAAGTGCCTGAAAAACCATACCACGCGTTGACCCAATCCTTGTAAGTGAAACTGTGTAGACGCAACCCTTGGGGCCGTCGATAGCTATGCTAGCACGATGTCACAAGTCTTTATGGACGAGGGATTGACCGTGCTGGCCTTGTTCGAATTGAAAACGAAACCCAGAAATTGTAACTAAGGTCTGCTCAGCATAGTTGCAACAAGCGTCTGCAATAAGGATTGGATAGCCGCCCTAGTAGACGGGTATCCTCGAATACGAATGGCTAGCATACATACATAAATAATGGCTACCATAATAAATATACTCTAATTATATTACTTCAAGCCATGAACTGAGCAGGACGCAATGCAATAATTAGCCCTTTAGCCGATCCACATTGGGTAGTACTTGTAGATTTGTGCCAGGCTAAGATAAGCTTGCGAGCATAATGTTATTGTTGCATAAACTATAAAAAATACGAAATAAAATGTCGCATCCGTAAAAATTACTGTTCATTCACCTTCAGACAAGGTCCGTTAATATCGGTGAGAGGCTGTGTATTTTTGGGAGTTTTCTCCGAAGGTAATTCACGCAATTTCACGTGCGAAAGTGAAAGACTACCTTTCCTTACTCGGGCAGGGTGCTTTTTTATTTTTGTTTACCAAATACAAAACCCAAGTGACACTCAAGGTAGAGAGTTACTGAATGAAGTGGTTTTATGTAGATAGCTGTTGGCCCTAGACTTAGATGTAATGGTCGAGGAAATATCCTCTTGGGAATCTGTTCAACAATCTAGCTGTTCTTTGGAAGAATTCGTCTAAATGAAACTTCCTCCTTACAAATGGAATACGAATGGAATAAGAATGATTCGATCCTGTGCATGCAGCATGGCGAGCCGTAGTGGTAATGGCCTGAAATGGTGGGACTTAGGAACATTTTCCATGGAAATAGCAGTCGACTAACGAGAAACTTGCGTCGTTGTTTCATCTGTGGGTTGTAAGGTGGAGATTAATTCCTCATGCTCATTTTGTCAAAATTGGGAAGTGAGGACTGAGCAACCTGGATATGTCTGCGATATTTCATTTTTGGTTTTATCTGGCAGAGCATAGTAGGAGGAATCAGATACTTTCTGGAGCGGTACACGGAAGCGACCATTTTCGCAGCCACTTTGGCAATGGATCGTAAACAGGAGTTCCGCTTGAGGTCTAAGTGTGAACTTGAGTTTCAGCAGAGGTTCAAAGGAAGGTTCTTTATTAAAAATACAATCTAACAGTAGAACATTCAGAGACTTCTCGGTGAAACGTTGGAATCATTTTGGTTGTATTAGGTTGGTGCAAAAATAATGACGTAATAATGTCGTTTTTTGAGGTATTTTTTAAGGTCAAAAAACGACATTATTAAGTCATTATTTTTGTACCAACCTAATAATATCTTCAAATGGTATTGATAATGGTCATAATAAACGTTTCCTTATAAGGAAATATTCGGCATTCACTGATCGAGCAGCCAGTGCTACTTTTTGTTGTAATTTTAAAAATCTTTCTATTAAAACAATTTTTCAGGGAAATAAGTTTCTCAAGTTCGCCAGTATTGATTGCAGGCTTCCTTCCTAACTTTCTCTTTGATGTAGTGTTTAATGTCATCATCTTCATTGTGATATTATTATCTCTTCAAGCTACATATGATATCCATTTTAGTTGTTTTTATTATTGAAAGTCCTCAAATGATATGGTTTCCGTCATTTGGACAGTTCTTTGTAGTTCTGTAGGTCTAGTCCAGGAAGTCCGAAGAAGGATGATCCTCGCTAAGACCTACAGGCTTCATTCGCACGATTGATCCGAGAGATGGAATAACGGATAGCGGCCCGGATTGAGGAATCAAAGAGCCGAGTTCGAATTCCAGTGGAATCCATTACATTCACTTACGTGCTGATACCTTTGGGAAAGGTATGAAGGTATGAATCCTCTTCTTCTCCACCCAACTATGAGTAAATAGCAGGATGGCAACTGATCTACCGCAGAAAGAAATGGCAACCTACCGCGGGAAAAAAAATCTGACTCGTCAGTCATGCATCGAAAAATACATGATCGCCTAAGCATGTATCACGCATAGCGCATAACTAAACTATCAACTAAATACATACATACACATTTACAAGGACGCTCTTCTCTCTCTATTATATACTAAAGGACTCTCTCTCTTCTCTGTCTCTTATATGCTAAAGGACTCTCTCTTCTTTCTCTCTTATATGCTAAAGGACTCTCTCTTCTCTCTATTATATGCTAAAAGACTCTCTCTTCTTTCTATCAGATGCTAAAGGACTCTCTCTTCTCTCTCTATTATATGCTAAAGGACTCTCTCTCGCTTTTCTCTCTTTTATATGCTAAAAGACTCTCCCTCTCTCTTCTCTTTTATATGCTAAAGGACTCTCTCTTCTCTCTCTTATATGCTAAAGGACTCTCTCTTCTCTCTCTCTTATATGTTAAAGAACTCTCTCTTCTCTCTCTCTACTATATGCTAAAGGACTCTCTCTTCTCTCTCTCTCTTATATGCTAAAGGATGTTCAACACGAGCACTTCCTGATATTAATTTTTTAAATATTGTATATTTTATTTTAAGAGATATAAAATTGTATCAGTACATGCAAAATATACCTTTGTACTAATTATCTTTGTATGCATTTTTAAAAGACCAAAAATTGGTGTCATTTAATTACTGTTAGTAGTTTGGTTTTTGAGGTATTGAATTTTATACAACAGTTTTGCGGACCTCTGCTACTGGAAAAAATTTCGATCCACCTTGGATAGAACATATTAGACATTCACATCACAGATAAAGAAGAGCCTTGAAGCAACATAAATGTGGTTCACAGAAGGATGATGAGAACATCTAAGTGAGCAACGACGAACTATCAGAGAAAATTGGAACAAAAAGGACACTTACAATTGTTGAAATTGTAGACAATTGAAATTTCTAGGTCACATAAGGAGGAAAGAATGTTGGAAAATTTGATACTTACAGGACAGATGGTAAGAGGGAGAAGAAAACAATTCATAACCTACCTAGTGAGCTTGAGTAAATGCATATCAGAACAAAGTTCAGGAGAGTTAACAGAAATAAAAACTTTATTAAGAGCTACAATTGTTAAGGAAATTGTGGCTTGGTAATGAAACGTTAATATTGTCCGTACTAAAGACAACACAAGGCAAAATCGCATACCCCAAATTATTCTTTATTCACCTCCAAATTCCATCAATTAATATCGGCGAGTGGGTGTATAGCTTTGGAAGTAATCTCCGAATCTGGATCACCTCTCGAGTGTGGCGCTTATATATCTTTTTGCCATCTAGTTGTCCCACATGCACATATCCTAAGCGCAGCTGGCAGATCACCTGTTTACATGTCAAGGGTAGACACTTAATTCTGTGAGGTGCGAATCTGCACCTGTTGGCTAAGAGATCACCTTCCAGGTCATCACGCTAGCACCTTGCTTCTCTGATGCTTTGGTGTGACACTGAGGGCAAGGTCTATTTTACTATCATCCGAAGTGATCGCATGACATATTGGCGTCATCAGAATTTCTCTTAGAACAAAATTCTCTTATTGAGATTAAATTCAATGTGGGACGATTCTGGTTTTTCCTGGCGTGAATCAAATAAAAGAAAATTAACGTCGCCACAGAACAATGATTATCAAAACTTTTTTCTCGCAGACTATTACTACTATAGCGAGTTCGAGCTACTCAATGCTTCGAGCGTGTTTTATGCAATATTAAGATAAACATGTCTTCCAAAAGCCAAACAAAATACTAAGAAAGAGGAAAATTTCGTTAGAAACAAAGAATAGAGTGATGAACTGCTATGTAATACCAATACCCCTATATGGCAGTAAATGGTAATGGTAATATTATTCCTTATGAGAAAACGGTAGTCAACATTGACCGAGCAGCCAATACTACTGTCGGTTGAAATTTATAAAATCTTTCTTTTAAAACAATTTTTCAGGAAAGGTAAGTTTCTCAAGTTCAGTAGCTGTTTATCACTCTTTCTAGTATTATGGCGGTTTCCTTCCTAGCCTTTTGTTTGAAGTAGCGTGGAACGTCAACTTCTTGATTATGTGATTATTTTCTCTTCGTGTTACACGTGATATCCATTATAGCTATTGCTGCTGTTGAATGTCCTCAAGTGATGTCGTTTCGAAGAAGGTTAGTTTTCGCAAGACTCACAGGCTTCCCTCGTTCAAATACTACTGTCGGTTGAAATTTATAAAATCTTTCTTTTAAAACAATTTTTCAGGAAAGGTAAGTTTCTCAAGTTCAGTAGCTGTTTATCGCTCTTTCTAGTATTATGGCGGTTTCCTTCATAGCCTTTTGTTTGAAGCAGTGTGGAACGTCAACTTCTTGATTATGTGATTATTTTCTCTTCGTGTTACACGTGATATCCATTATAGCCATTGCTGCTGTTGAATGTCCTCAAGTGATGTCGTTTCGAAGAAGGTTAGTTTTCGCAAGACTCACAGGCTTCACTCGTTCAAAGCCATGCTGAACAATTTACTTAGAGATGATGAAGAGACTTGAGGTAAGAGAGAGAGATGGAACTATAGACGTAGGTTGAGAATCCCATAGACCGACCATGTGAGCAATGGCTATATTTTAAGGAAAACGGAGAGGGACATAAAAGACAACTGTATTCAGAAAGAGGCGGTTGAAATTCCTGCGACGCATTGTAACTGTTACAATAGTGTTCAATTAAAGGTTGTCTCTCCTTACTTATTTTTAAGGAAATCGCCTAAGCAAGGCGTGAGTGCCACTACGCAAGGGGTTACAGAGAGTGAGAGTAAGAGCAAAGAGGAGTGTTTTGGAAAAGGATAAAGAGAAGGACAGGGATCAAGGTTAAAGCATCAGAAGATGTCGATTGGCATTACATTTGAATATTTGGAGATTATAGCTATCAGGGAAGCAAGTGATAGGAAGTGCGAGATAAGAAGTTGTTGGAGTAGAGGAGATGGCTAAATTTAGTCGTTTCGACAGTGAAAGGTTGGGACCGAGATGCCAAACTAGTAGCACGCTTAAATTCATGCAGTTTAGGAACCAGCGAAAATAGCTCGTCGCAGGAGTTGCCGTGCAAATATTTGTCGAAAAGACAGAGGGAAGTCACGGTACGCCTGTGAGATAGCGACTGGAGACAGATATAAACCTCTTTTGGCAGTTGTTGGAATGAGGGAAGAAAGAAGGAGAGGGAGAGAAAATATACAAATTAGTTGTCCATTTCGCGTGGCAAGCGGAGAAAAATTTCTTTTTTCCAGTTGCTGAAGAACCAGTGGAGAAAAAAAGAAAGAAACGATTTTCGTATATTTGCAGAAAAAGGAGCTACACGCATAACGAGGAAAAGATTTTGGAGAATAGTATTCACAGGATACACTGAAGGTAAATGAGACAAGGAAACAGTAACAGACCTGTGAGGAACGAGAAAACTTACCTCCTGCAAAGCGAATTTGATTGGCGTCAGGTCTTGTTGAAAGATCGCGACAGGCATTAAAAGAGAAATGGACTATTCCTAAAATCCCATATCGCGGGCAGACGTACAAAGGAAAAAAAATAAAAATACAAAAGGCTAAGAATTCAAACCAGCTTGAATTTATAAGACCAGAAGTTTTTGGCGAACGAGAAGTATCGTATGCAAATTTTAGTTGACCCCGACGCGGGCAAAAATAGCGAGTCTTAGAGGAAGACGGCAGAAGTTTTGTTGGCGTGACGGCGTACTAACGAGAATGAGAGAATACAGAAAAGGTCACTGGCGACAGCTCAGTTGATAGAGCGGAGGACTGGAAAAGAAAGCAAGCACTTTAATCCATTTCAGTCATCGCAGACGACGGGCGAACTGAATTACCCATAATATCTTTTGGTCTCCATTTTCCTTAAAATTTTATCTTTGGTCACATGCTTCATCGATGGTATTTTAATCTTTATTATAAACCATATCCCTGTTGCCACAAGTTTTCTTGTAATCTATAAATAAATTGTCCAGTATTCACTATTTTGTGACGTTCGGTGGCCGTTAATAATGAAGTATAACTCGAGACTTCAATGTTAAATAAAACAATATTTAATTATAACCGCAAATAAATACTTAACAAGAACAAAGAAATAAAAGTCAACCAATTTAATGAATACTTTGTTAGTAGCGCGGCTCGATATACGTCCGGTAAATTCTAAATCAAAACCGAAATCACCAATGCACACTAATTCGACTGAATAGTTCCAATCGATAGTCACTCAATAATCACCGCAGTCAGTAGCCTGACACCGTTATTTATGCACCTGGCAGAAAACATATATTCATAAGCCCAGAGTGTCACGCTCGAACCTTGGTGTCGGTAGTTACTCATTTTCTTCTTATGGCAACCTTACATATAAGAGGATTGATATGATATTGATATATTTCTTTGTTTTTAATCATTATTTTCTTGTTTCTTAATATTTTGTTCAACTTTTGATAGCCATCCTTCCCTATTTCAATTCGCCTTCGGGAACTTTATTTCAAACATCATCGATTTTATTTCTTGAAATCAAGCAATATGTCTCTTCATAAATATATTAAGTTATTCCCACGAGGGAAAATAAATTTAGCTTAAATATATTGAATGCATGGGACTCTCTGTCCACGTTATCTTTCAAGAGATATTTCGTTAAGATAAAACCTGAATTCACAGTGAAAACGTGGAAGTTTACAGTTTACAGTCTAGTCTATAATAAAGCTCTTCTCCTTCAGTATATAATTTAGTAAGTAATTTTTAATATTTTGGGGCGCCCATTTCTGTAGCGCGATACCAGACTCAGCTTGTCTCACCATACCAATTACTACTGAGTAGTGAGTACGGTCCTCACTAAGTGTTTTATGCTTAAGGCCTTGTGTTATATATAAGCTTCACTGAATAAATCATTACAATCATTATCCAAGAAAAAGAATGGTACTTGCAAGTTTACAAGTTAATCTGTCCGCTAGTGTAGTGGGTTCATTGCCCTACATATGTAATCTTGTGCCGGGCGATGTTTAGCTTATAAACCTATGAATAATGAGGGTCACGCCTATTTGTTTTTGATAAATTTCAATTACTGAACGTTTTCAGAATTCGTGAGTGACAGGTAAACAGTCAGACAGAACACCTCGGAGCAATAAGAGGTTAACCACCTGAAGGGGTAGTTTTGTTAAACGATTAATGTTTGCTTCATTATTCACAAAAGGCTACGAAGACAACCACGATTTTTCGCCTGCTTATTTCAATTCTTCATTATCATCGACAACTCTTTCAGAAACATTCAGACTTGGTTTGGTTTGTTTTACGACATATCAACTCCCTATCTCTCATCTAATGTCCAAATTTTATTTTTTTTGCGTTCTGGTAATGTTTTTTTTTAATGTATTGCTAGTAATTATTCTTTTTCTTTTTCCAATAATTTATTAGTCGTGATTTTTCTCACTATAAAGATATATTTTTATGCTTTCATAATGTTTTGACACCAGATTTGGGGGTTTATTATTTGCTGGGACCCTAACAGGTGCTACCACTCCAAGAGACACCCAGAAGAAGCACAATTGCAACAAAAGCAACATAATTTTCTTTTATATCCCATAAGATATTTCTGGAAAACAAAAGCATGGACAGTTCAAGAGATCCTTGTTGCTGACCATCTAATGCATAGAGAATGATTTATGCAAATTTATATATAATTAAAAGTATCCGGTTAACAACTGAACCATGCTAGTCTAAGACATCATTACTAATGTCTAGTGTATTCGTTTATTATTGGGTGTACCATACTGGTGGCCTTGTGCCAGACTAAACCTGGTACATATCAGAGAATGATACTTAACAAGCTAGGTTCTTTATTTGTGCAGTGAACTTGTTAAATTTTATCTCTTGGGCGTTATTTCCTAATTAATATTGTACATTTATTGAGCGTAAAATCGGTTCATCGATTTGTTTTTTTTTAAATCGAATTGCACTGAACTTCAAAGAATCGTAAGGGGAAATAAATAAATAAATATTCACTATTGCAGTTCAGTAAGCAAGAGGAAAGAATTGATCTAAAGCAATTAGTCCAGACAGTTATAGATTCACCTTCATAAGAAAAAAAATTCTGTTTACCTCAACCTAGTGTGAAGACACTTTCACCATTTTGAATTTGAATCTTTATCTTTCCAAGAATTTCTAGGACAATTGATCTTATCCTGTTTGTTGTTATATTTGATTCCCCAACCTTTCTATTAGGTTATAAGAAAAGTATTTTCTTTTCTCACACCGACATTGCTTAGTTTATTTCATGTACGAGGGGGGTGCTGAAAAGTTCTTGGACTGACTATTACACATCCGAAAACAGACCATACTTGCATTATTAAATTTATGATTACAAAGTGGGAGATCAATTTCCTAAATGATGAAGAAGAGACTTGAAGCAACAGAAAAGTGCTTCTACAGAAGGATGCTGAGAATACCATGGACCGAACAACGACAATTTTAGATAAATTTGAAACAAAAAAATCTTGTACTTAACATCAGGAAGGAACAGTTGAAATTTCTGTGGTACATAAGGAGGGCTTGAAAAATCTGATACTCATAAAGAAGATTGAAGGCAAGAGGGGCAGAGGAAAACAATGCATAACATACTTGACAAGCTTGAGCAAATAGATGGCGGAATAGGGTTTAGAATTTATTTAGAGCTGCAAGGGACAGAAAATTGTGGAGAGCTATGATCGCCTACGTTCTGAGGAGACACGGTACATAAAAATGAAGCAGAAAGATCAGTACATTATCAAAGTGATGTTGGGGTACAAATATACGAAGCCCAATATACTCATCATGACATCCAGTTTGAAATCTAAATCAGGCATATGCGTCACAGTTAAATGCTTGCGATATGATGACAGGTTTTGATAAAAGCGAGGCGTAAAACTAGAAATACTTTTAGGTCGGGCGGCCAAGTATGTTCCCACGGTCTAAAGTTATTCAACTTACGACTCTCAAGTCATTTTGGCTATGTCATCCTTCAAATTAAAAACGAAACAAAACACAGCTCTCTCGACACGCGGCCACGATGCTCCTATTACTACTCCTGGCCATGAACAGAGTTGCATCAGCCCCTCGTAGACATGTCCAATTGGTTACGGTCAGGTAACTAATAAGATTAAAACTTCTAATCAAGATCAGAAGCCATACCACAGATCATCATCATCATCAATATTAATACTAATAAACTACATTTCCATAAGGTGTTATAATGGAGAATACAAGTATAAACGTTTTAGTAATTCTGACGAATTATCTTACAGTGGCCCTCAAACTTGCTGAAACTTCTTGCAGAATTTAGGAAGTGGAAGAAAAGGCAACATCTGCCCGTTCTTCTATTATGTGCTGTGTCCCTTCAGGACGTAGGCGATCGTGACCCTCTATATCTTTCTGTCCCTTGTAGCTCTTAATAAGTTTTGTCTTTTTTTTATTTCTTCTAAACCCTGTTCTGCTATCCATTTAATCAAGCTCATTATGTATGTTACGCGCTGCTTTCCTAAGTCCATTATTTTGCCTTAATCTGTCTCGTGAGTATCATATTTTCCACGCCCTCCTTCCTCATTACGTGCCCTAGAAATTTCAACTACTTCTTCTTGATGTGAAGAATTAGTTTCCTTTTTGTTTTCATTTTCTTGAAAACCTTGTCGTTGCACACATGTTCGACCATGGTATCCCCATCTTTCTTTAGAGCCACATTTCTCTTGCCTCAAGTCTCTTTTTCATCTTTGAAGAAACTGTCCAGTATTCGCTGCCATACAGGAGGACATGTATCACTTAACAGTTCAATACTCTTTTTTTTTGTTTTCTAACAAAGTTTTTCTGTCTCTTAATACTCTGGTTAGCTTTTGGAATGCATCTTTGGCCATCCCAAGACATCTTCAGTTCTCAATTTCGCACTATCCATCCTCTGTTAGAACACTTCACAGATATTTAAATTTCTTGTTTGATTTGTAATTTGCGTTTTCGGTTTACCCTTTTGCTGATAATTCATTCTGTATTCTTGTAGTTTATACTTAGTCCTTTCTTCTTGCTTTTCTTCTCTACCTTATGTAGAGCTTTTGTGGTTTCCTTTCCGCGTCTGCTATCAACACCAGTACTGCCCATAATTAGTTTAAGCTTTTTAACAGTGGTAAAATTCAGTTAGAGATCAAGCAAAGAGTGTTGAACAGCTATTTAATACCAATCCTGCTATATGTCAGTGAACTCTGGACAGATTCTTTACAGATGAAAAGGAGACTTGAGACAACAGAGATGTAGTTCTACTGAAGGATAATGAGAATGCCATGAACAGAATATGTGAACAACGAGGAAGTTTTAAGTAACGCATAATGAAGAAATGGGACATAAAGAATTCGTCACTCAGGGGACATAAAACAAAGAGTAACATACTTGACGAATGGGTGACATGACATGGACTGGGAAGATAGTATGTGGACAAACATTGCTTTGAGCTCCAAAGTATAGAAAGTTGAGAGCCATGAACATCCAGGTCTGGAACAAGGCAACGTTTCTTAAAAGTTGCATAGTCTGTGGCCGGATTGCATCTATGCGAGCCGAATATGGTACATCTCCTGTTGTAGAAGTGAATCTTTTATGTTGTCCAGATTTACTTGTAATGTTTTTCTACATTCACCCTTGATGTACATGCAAATGTTGTAAGCTTTTCTGTGTAAGTTGAGGGCGAACCAGATCCTACGCGCAATTACATAACCTAGTGACAATCCCGACGATATTTCCACGCTCATAACTGGCAAGATTGAGGTGGTCAGCAAATAAATCTGGTTGTATGGAATGGTAGAAGGTACCTAAAATAACCGTGTTAAGTCTTTGGGTTTGTGATTGGATTCCTGGGGAAGTTTTCTTCTCCACCCCTCGGATCTTTGTGTCGAATATTGGGCAAAATACCCAGCATCTGGTTTGATTCTAATCTCCAGCTGAAAAAGAATTGGTCGAAATTTTTTATTTTTCTTTTGAAAATGATTTTCACGCCGTACAAGATCCAAGAGCCACCCGAGGTAGAGGGTCACAAAGTAACAGGCACAATTTGTGAATATGTGTAGATTAGGCATTAGAGAAAGTTGAGAACGCAGTTAATCTGGTTTTGAAGAAATCTTTCGTGGAAGGAAAGGATCGAGGTGTGCGTTTCGCATATCTATCCATTAATTCCTTACTTAATCTTAGTACTTCACCCCCTATGTTTCAACTTTCTTTGGGGTGAAAGGGCTCCCATAGTGTGTCGCGATATCTGTTGCCTCCAAACTTGGTCGGATATAAGACAGTGACAGCCTGTCCAAATAAACCTTGGCCAATCTTT
This sequence comes from Acanthosepion lycidas, assembly GCA_963932145.1. Classification (NCBI taxonomy): domain Eukaryota; kingdom Metazoa; phylum Mollusca; class Cephalopoda; order Sepiida; family Sepiidae; genus Acanthosepion; species Acanthosepion lycidas. Next base: position 119,308,382 of record OZ010577.1, on the reverse strand, counting down.
GCTGCTGTCCTGGGAAAGGCTACCAATGTCTCATGGGATAGTTCATTTCAAAACTATAGGAAGAGGTTCGAACAAAAACAGGTGCTTTTCTCGAACAGAAATACATTTTGAAATTTTTCACTGATATATATTGCTATCTGGGGCGATTTGTTGATTACCATCTAGAGACTAGATAATGTCCTTGTGTCCACTGGTTTTGGGCCACAATTTTGATTATGGTTAAGCCTTTTCTGCGCGTCTTCCGATAGGCTGGTAGAGGTGAATGCGATTACGGTCAAAACCTTTTTCTGTCGTCCGGGATGTTCATATTTTACTAGTGATGTATGTTATTGCGTTGGAGTATTTCTTCTGAAAGCTAAAGGTAAATCCGGTCCCACGCAGGTTAACGCTACTGGGTTAGGTATTCATTCTATCAACGAATAAGATCAAAATTAACCAGGTCACCAGGGAAAGAGGGTATAAAACGGTACCAGGTACCAAGATCAACTGCAATACCAAGATCAACTGCAATATCAGGTAACAAGATCAGCTTCAATACCTTTTGGCTTGTGATTGGTTAGGTGAATCAATGTTTCTCTTCTCGTGTCCTTCAGTTGATGGGGCGAGAATTGTAAGATACTCGGCGTCTAGTTTAGTCCCGACTTTTAGTTAGAGAGGACTTAACTGGTGATATTGGAGAAGGCAAATACTACAGCTTGTCTTTTGGGAGGATTTTTCTTGAAGGGAAGAATCGAAATATGCGCTTCTGACATTCCGCGCCTTCCTTACCGACATTCAATTCATCCCCATCCTGTACACTGATTTAGTTCATCTAGGGGAGAATTCTGTTTGACGTTGTGTGGACCGAGACAGATTCTAGGGTTCATCAGGAGATCTATTTACACTTTTTCTGAAGGTGGTCTAAGTAGGGCGAACATTGATATTTCTAATTAGCCTCTTACATCTGTAGTGTAAGTTAATTGAAAAAATATCATTCGCATGCTGAATAAAAAAAGTTCTTTATCCTGGAGTTCAAGTTTTGTTTGTAACAATCTCGCTTCTTTCTTGTTCTTGTAACGGCATTCAACCGGGGTGGGTTGAGCCGGCTCCAATATTGGAGTTTCATGGGAATTTAGAATTCACAAGCGGTCCCCAAACCCGTATGTATAGCACATGAGATTTGATAATAGTGGTGAAGGTTTCGTGCAGGACCATCCACACTGGCGAAGTCATCATCTTCCCAATTGATCTTGTTCTTTAGACATCAGCTTAAAGTCAAATTTAGGGTGGTAAAGACGTGGCTTTCTCCAGAGAAATTTGGTGAAAGGTGAGTTTCTATTGTGCGTTTGTGTCATATGAAACTAACATAGGTTAGTCTATGTAATGGCCAACCAGAGGGCATTAAATATACTAAGTAAAAAGCTTGTTAAATAATCATTAAAATAACTAGTTTTGTTGAATCTTACATTTCTATTTTCTTTATCTTTGGAAGGTTGCTAATTAGAGAATTTAAGTTTTGTCTAATGTCAGACATCAATCATAGTGTAAGCAAATTTAGTTTTGGATAAAATTATGACATTAAAATCTATTTTAAGTACCAAAATGTAATTATTTTTGGTAACTAACTTTATTGCAGGTAAAATTAAAAGTTATAAGATATTTAATTTACAGCAATATGTTTATATAATTTTATTTAAAATAATTTCTGGTCATTGATAGAATTTATAATGTTTTTGGTATATATCTAGTTGAGATGAGCAACATAAGGTATACTATTTTATGTAACCAAATTTTGGAGATATTTGTGTAGAATATGAAAGGTTTATCTGGTCTACACTCTTACGAGATATGAACAAAGATATGATCATTGGGATATATA
>OZ010577.1:119215167-119306324 GCA_963932145.1 Acanthosepion lycidas | reverse complement strand
GTCTGTCTGAAGTTATGCGAATCAAATAAGTCTAAATAACACAATTTCTTTTGGAAAATCTTTGTCAAGTTTTAAATGAGTAATTTAGACGTCAGAAAAAAAAGCTTCCGTTTAATTTTAACGTAGTTTCAACGTGTTATTTAAGTTATTGTATTTAATATAAAATATACAGTCTGAAGTTATTATAAAAAACAAAGAATCACTTTTTGCTTTCATAACAAGGTAATAAAATCATCAGCAATTGATCAATACCTATAATAGAACAAATAAATATATGTCATTGAAGCATTTATATCTTAATATAGGGATCCCTTTTTTCAATAACAGTCACCAATCTATTAGGTTGGTGCAAAAATAATGACGTAATAATGTCGTTTTTTGACGTATTTTTTGACGTCAAAAAACGACATTATTACGTCATTATTTTTGCACCGACCTAACATTATCCAATGATTTTGTTTTTTTTTTTTTTTCGGTAAGTTCAATTTCCATTTTAATTGTTTCCCATAGATCTGCTTTGCTGTCATATTGTTTGCCACCTTCCTATAATTTCCTCTTCACAACTGACCGTAGGATTCATCTCGAGACTTGATGGTGGGCATTCCATTATCTTCTCTTCTGTAAACCTTTCATAAAATTCACAGGTAATTTTAGAAACATGATACGGAGCATTGTCATGCATAAATAGGCACATCCCTTTGGAAACCTCGAGTCTGGGATTTGTACCATTTAAAGAAAGTATTGTTTATGAAATCGCAATGGCACTGTTCAGTATAACAAGTTCGTTCACTTTGAATGGTTTAATAATGGTTTCGTCGACAATTCCAGCCGATATTATCATATTGCCGCCTTTTTTGTCGCCTTCTTTTATTCACAGGCACATCTATTAGGTTGGTGCAAAAATAATGACGGTTTTTGACGTATTTTTGTAACGTCAAAAACCGTCATTATTTTTGCACCAACCTAATACATCGGATAATATCCATCCTCTGGCCCATCCATCAAGATTATCCATTGTCACCCGAGATTCGTTCGTGAAAATTTCTTTACAAAATTCAATTTTCTTGTATTTCTTTAATCCAATTTTAACGCTTTACAATATTTGTTTACTGAGACGAGATTGCCTCGGAATTATTTTTGATAGATCCCAATTTGAAAAGTATTTTACACCTCTTTTCTTCTTGACTCCGTCAATTCCGGTTTGTTCAAAGATCTGAGCACTGGTCAAAAGTGGTTGTTTCGCTATAACTATCTTATATTCCTCTCGCGGAGACAAGTTCTTAATGCTTTGAGCTCTGACCACCGCTTTATCGGTGATAGAGAAAAATGACGTAATACCCAGCCACCGGTTGAACAGTGGTAGAGAAAAGTGACTTAATGCCCAGCTACAGGCTGAACGGTGGGTAAACACTTGTAACTATTTTTATATCTACCGTGAAACACTACATACCAATCATTTGCTAATTTTGACTCAGGAGCTCAGATAGAACGGTTAAAATTGTTCAGGAACGCAGGGCTCAAAGGTTCTAAGCAATTTTATTTGATTCTATTTCTCAACATAGTTATATTTTTAACTATATCGTTCACTGATCTCTGCGAAACTCCTTCGATACCATCAATGTGGAATATACCCGCACTCAACAAATTTGTTATTTTCTGTTTTTCAGAATTTGTTTGATCCTTCCCAGTACATATGTTTCAACATAAATTAGGTAAAAAAAAAGTTTTATATTAGATTTCAGAAGACATAAACTAATATTAGTTTAGTCTGCATAATAATTTCAGACTGAAGTTTTTATAATAAATCCAACAACTTTTATAAAGCATGTTGAAACTACCGGAAAAATTTAACTCAAGCTTTGTATCGATGTCTGAGTTTAAAATTTGACAAAATATTTCAAATTGAAGTTTATTATAAATTGAGGTTTATGTGATTTGTATAATAACTCCAGACAAAATCTATCTATCTATCTATCTATCTATCTATCTATCTATCTATCTCATTATTTCTATCTATCTCATTATTTCTATCTATCTATTTATCTATCTCATTATTTCTATCTATCTATCTATCTCATTATTTTTATCTATCTCATTATTTCTATCTATCTATCTATCTATCTATCTATCTATTTATCTATCTCATTATTTTTATCTATCTCATTATTTCTATCTATCTATCTATCTATTTATCTATCTCATTATTTTTATCTATCTCATTATTTCTATCTATCTATCTATCTATTTATCTATCTCATTATTTTTATCTATCTCATTATTTCTATCTATCTATCTATCTATTTATCTATCTCATTATTTTTATCTATCTCATTATTTCTATCTATCTATCTATCTATTTATCTATCTCATTATTTTTAGCTATCTCATATCTATCTATCTATCTATCTATCTATCTATCTATCTATCTATCTATCTATCTATCTATCAGACTATTCATACCTATCTATAACATTATTCATATCTATCTATCTATCTATCTATCTATCTATCTATCTATCTATCTATCTATCTATGTGAAAACTCTCAGTTTTCAGAAAAACCTCTTACATTTGTGAAATGACTGGTGTATTTAGCGCAGGAGTTTCGTTATATTTTATTTATTTTTTAAATTTTACTCATATTTTCTAAAGGTTAAAACAGTTAAATTATTTTCCAACAAACAAGGACACAAACAAAGACTAATTACTTGCCACAAACGACCAATTATTACAATTTATCTATAATAATACTTTGTCATCAATTTTATTTCCTGGATCTAGCTCTCGCAAATGTCTGTATTTATCTCTTTAAATTCCTCAAAATTTTCAATGCACCAATTAACGAAGATCACTGTCATTTTCGACTTGACTGATTATTAGGTCATCCATAACCACTGAGTTGTGGTTTGAAAACCCTTAAATGCGATAGGATCTTCGACTACTCCGATTTTCATGAAATAATAGACAACCCAAACCAGAGACTAGCTTCGCAAGAAACTAATAAAATCGTCGAAAAGACTTATATCAGATTTCTCAGTGCTTTTCGAGGAAAGTTTTTTTATTTTTGCTGTTTGATTGATCACACAATCGTCCCGGCGCAGTTCCTGTTCTTTGCAGTGTCGTTGAAAATATTTCCATTTGTTTCATGTTTTAGATCAAGCATTATCTAATTTCGATTCTGACAGATTTTTTTCTGTAATATTTTTGTGCCTTTTTTATCACAATTGTCTAGTTGCTTTTACATTTTACAACAATTAAGCAACACGGACCTGAATTACTAACTGCAGATTTCTATCACTTTTGTTCAACGAATGAGGTACTGGGGTGAAAACTTTATGGTGGTGATTAAGAAGTGAAAACTGCTTTAAGGAAATGGCTACATCAGCAGTCAGTTGTACGACGCTGGTATACATCCTCTCATTCGAGGATGGAACACTGCCATTGAAAGTGGTATGTTGAGAAATAGGGAGGTGAACCTGTGATATATAGCTATATTTTTATCTCCGATTTGTTTGACTGTGTTCCTTTTTTTATACAGAGCACGATGGATAAATTGTCGTATAAATGACGCAAAAATGAAAATAACACTGACATCTTATTTTAACAGATATGTTTACTAAAATTACACAAAAATATTTTGAGTAAATTTATTCAGTAAAATCGCCATTGGCTCCTACCACGGCATCCAGACGACTTCGGAATCTCCTGCAATTCTTCCGGATGATCTCTTTGTTTAAGTTGGTGAATGTTGCCATAATCTTTGCGTTCAGTTCATCTTTGGTGCTACAAAGAGTTTTGATGGTCTCTCGTTCAACTGCGCCCCACACATAATATGCAATGGGTTGCAATCTGGGGAGTGAGGTGACCAGATATAAGGGATCATCTTGTCGCAGAAATTGTCTGACTGACATGACTGTGGCCGCCAGCTTGTGTGGCATGGTGCAGAGTTCTGTTGCTAGACAATGTCTTCTAGCAGCCATTCTCCCTCTTGACCCAGGGTAGCACTACCTCCTCAAGGCACTTGTAGGCCTCCGCTTTAAGTCTGGGGTTCTCACCAAAAAATTCCGGATTTCTTTTTTCATCAGAACGATTTGAGTGAGTTTTCCGAGATGCTTCTCCTTCGTAATCACCATTAGACTCATCCAATTCTTTCCGAATCCTCTGCACTATCCTCAGATTGACACCAAACACTCTGAAATGTTCGTATTAGAGCTTCCGATACCAATGCGAAATAGTACAGTATTCATTTTCTAAATTTCTGGCGGAGTGAATTGCGTCATGGTGCTCTTTTTCTCAGAAATGGTGCCAAACTAGTTCTACTATACTGCGTAGTCGACAAAATCAAAAATAAAAATTCGCATGCGTGAAATTAAAAATATAAAATGGCGACAATTTACCCTTTGCACCCTGTATAATAAAAAAAATTATAGTACTTTCTGACTCACTCATATAACATTTGGAGACATGGGTAAAATAAAAAAAAATGTTACAGAGAAGGACATTATCTAATAGTTTTTTATTTACAAGAGCTTAAAGAATTGCACTTTCTTGAACTACTCATCTACGCAGGAGAATATTATTATTAAAGAAAGTATAAACGCTCTACATGTTAAGTAGTTCTTAACATCAGAATTTATAGAAACCGAATATATATATTTACTAACTTGCCTTACCCTAGCTCAGTGGTAATGATGCGGCAAGGGATGATACTAAACAGAAAGGAAAAGACACTTTTGTAGATTTCTTCCTATACCGTGACCACATTATATTGACTGCCAACCAAGGTGGGGGATAACTCGTGGTTGGCATTTTTTTTATTGCGCCGATCAAGAGTTATCTCGCTTCTATATTCTTGCCATCAAAGCTACAACCACGAGTTATTTTGTCGTTTTTAATGCAAATAACTGGTATCTGGCGTCTAGTACAGGAATGAAAAATCATACTAGAAAGTAAAAAGAAACTTTTTTATGGGAAACATTTATTGAAAATATAACACATTAACGAAGATTTTGAAAAGCAACAAAAGTAACTAATATCTAAACTAGCTGCTCGAATGGTAATTTAAAAAATAGTCAACACAGAAGTGATTTATCTTCATAAACGTCTTTCTTGTACTTTTTTTTCACAAACTCTGCAAGGTCAAGTTGGACGTTGTTTCTTTTAAATTTATGGCACAGATTCTAAATAATTCTTGGATGTTTTGTTGTTATTTGCTCGTTGATCACAAAGCAAAGATTTCAGAAACTGCTCTGTTGTATGAAGAACTAAGTCAGGGTCTTCACCGGCAGACGGTGAATATCCCCTTTTTTAGCCCAGCATGTAGTCTCTACTGAAATAAAGCATGGCGTAATTAATGGTGTTTTTTCAATATCAGTGGTCATCCGTCATAACGAACGTGAAACGTGCTCCCTAAAATCTAAGACCCTTCACTTGAAGTATATAAACCAAGTACTAAAAATATTTTATTTGCAATTATAAATATAGTGTTCAAATTCAGATTGCATAATTGATCCCTGGCAGGCAGCGTGTTAATTCATCAGTTAAAAGTTATTCCATATACACGGTGTTTCACAATTTTTGAAACAAAATGATCAGGCACAAATCAAAGACTACAAATGATAGAATAATGGAAATTACATTTATTGAAAGGTCAAAGGTTAACAATTTAGGATCTGCAACTATTTAGTTTTGAACATAAACCAAAAATAGCCCTAGAGTACATGCTCCAGATGTCCGCCATTCAGTTGAATTTGACGTTGATAACACATGTACATGTCTCCTGGAAGATGGCTTGAATCTTCTCAGTGATGACTGCCTTTAATGCAGAAATGGTGTGAGGGTTGCCCTAGTAGATTTATCCTTGAGGACCCACAGTGGAAGAAAACAGGTTTCAGACCAGGCGGGTGAGGTGCCTGCTTCACTTCAGCTTTGCAGCTGATGAGACGCTCCCTAAACATTTCACGGAGCCATGTCATGGTATCATTACCAGTGTGAGGAGGAACACCATCCTGATGTAACTACTGTTCTTCCTCATCAAAGCCCTCACGCTCCTCGAGCTCTCCATATCTAAGTAGTTGCTGCTTTGTTTCAACAACTGTGAAACACCCTGTACATATTTGACAATTATACACGTTTGGTGGTAGGTGATCTTTCAAGATTGGAGCAAAAATAAAGACTAATTATTCAATGTCTTGGTTTGTTTCATTGGAATCTGGTGTTATACAATTAGAATTTATCACTTTTTTTTAAACAGAAAGGTCATGCATCATTTCAGCCACAAACCGTTTACTTTGTTGTTTAAAAGATTTAGTGCAAGATTTGACATCATATGAGATTGATGGAGAATAGCATGTAAGTTGCTACCGGGATTTTTTTTAGTGTTTCTTGAAAAGAAAGAAATATGTACATATTCTATACTCTTTACATTATTCGGATTATTGTTCTCATCTTTGTTGCCATCCTTTCGGCCGTTGTACGCTTCGGCCTTCTTCAGGTGGTTGGAGTATCGAACTGAACCCTTTATTTCACTCACTGGGGTAGACTGTTCTAGTTCCACGTGCCATGTTTAATGGATATCAGTTATCAGATATCTCCTATTAATTCCTCTCTCCAAGTCCTTAATCAGGTATTGAACTCACACTCTTTGGAACCTGTCACTGGATCTAACCAACGCCTTTATTCATTGTGCCATGTGTCCTTGAGGACCCAAAGACTGTGAGTTCAATACCTAGTTAAGGCGGTGGAGAACTTGAAGAGGGGAATTAACATGGCACGTGGAAGTAGAACAGTCTGCACCAGTGAGCGAAATAAAGGGTTCAGTTCGATATTCCAACCACCTGAAGAAGGCCGGAGCGTACAACGACCGAAACGTAATAAATATAGCGACACTAGTCCGAATATTGTAAATAGTGTACGTAATACATCTTATAAATATAGACAGATACTATACTCTTATTTAAGTAAGTTAATTATATATTTGAAATAAATATTATTAGCTTATGTCATCCCAATTTACTGTTGGTATAGAAAAAACTACGATTTCTGTTAATATAAAATTTAATACATACAAATTTAAATAAATTTCATTCAACGTATAAATGGAGTTCAGTTTTTCCTTTCGTTATTAGTGATTATACCGAGAATTTCGAATTCAAATAAAGATGGTGTCTTCCCTTCCGAAGTGTTATTTAACATTTTTAAAAAATTGAATGTATATGACAGATGTTTTTCAAATATATGATTTATTTGCCCCAGCCATTTTATTTTAGTCAACTATAGGACACAGGCTTTGCTAAGTCTATCAGATACGGGAGTAATGTACCTTACTCTGTCAAATGTCGTGCGGACAGAATATCTGAATTTAGAATTAATCCTCCCCTTATTATACTTATTGCCTTTCCAAAGCTGAAAAACCCAATTTGTCCTACCATTTAACCCATAAATATTGAAGAGAGAAGAAATGGCTTCATGTATTTTAAAAGGAAGTAAACGCAACAACCTTGGTCGGGATTAGAAATTTGCTTTCCGATTACATATAAATATTGGAATGAAGCCAGAAGAAACTCTTGTGGAAACCAGAAACGCTGTTAACGTGTAAATCGATCGCTGAAATCGAGTCTAAGAGTGAAACACCAATCGAGCTGTCTAGTGTCTTCTCGTTAATTTTTTTCCGAAATGTAGCTGGTGTTCCATCTTCGAAATTTAATTTATTAAAGCGAGCAATTGGTGTCCTCGGAGCCATTCAAGGGCTCACCTTACTCTCCAATTTTGAAATGATGGAAGGAGCCGACTGTCTTTTTTTCTTTATATTGTATGCAGATGTGCCCCTGACTCACTGTTTTGAAAGAAAAATTGTTGCGCATACGTTTTTTTTTCCTGTAATTTCTGGAATCACACCGAATAAATTAAAAATCTTTATGCTGTATAGCGTAAATGCTGAGCACTCGCCAAGATAATAGGGTTCACAGATATCAAATATTTTCACTGTTGTGAATGGAAAAGTCCGTCAGAAATATAAACAGGCTAATGAATTTTTATTAACGTTTTTTTTTTTATTGTTGAGGATTCTAATAACTATAGCTATTTTAGCAGTTTATATTGTATCGTATTTTTTTATATTGACAGGCATTTTTTGATTTCTTATCATGTTGGTTGGTGATATGTGATTTAACTGAGCTAGAATCAGATAAATTGTAGGTTAACCGCTGTGACAATGTTTTTGTGATTTTGTGAGCAATGTATATGTTGTGGAATTTGAAGATGCGTGAAGATGCGATACTTGAAAACTGCCAAAAAAACACAATAAACATTTAAAGTCAAAGGATTATAACCCAGACACACAAAAAAAGCTTTGATGATGATTTATGAAAGCCGAAAGCTCTCAGAAAACATTTTAAAATTTAAGTTCGTGTTCTCTCGAAAAAGCATATAAATTCTGTGAACCCCCAAAATTAAAAAAATTAAAAATTATCTTGAACAATGAACTTTTCTTTAGACTTCAACAAAAATATATCTCTCTCTCTCTCATATATATATATATATATATATATATATATATATATATAATATATATATATATATATATATATATATATATATATAATATGTGTGTGTGTGTGCGTTAAAAAATATAGCTTTAAGTTATGGGTAAAAGCCTTCAGTATCAAGGATAGTGCTTGTGTAAATATAAAAGTGGACACTTATGTTTACTGCGGACAGCAACAGTCTACTTGAACACAATAAGATCACCTCCAAGTATGAAATAGACTGTCACAACTTTATCTTGTTTCGACATCAGGAATCCGATACCAAAGTTTGTAGAGCTTTGTCATGGATCTTGGATTTTACATTTACATTTAACAGCGTCTACCAAAAACTTAATAACTAAAAAACGAAAAAATTTTTTTTATTTGTTTTTTTTCTTGTTATATATATTGTGTGTGTGTGTGTGTGCGTGTGTGTCTGTGTGCGTGTGTGTCTGTGTGTGTGTGTGTGTCTATGATAAAATATACTTTTAAGGTATAATATATTTATGGATAAAATTGCTCAATATTAGGATTAAACCATATTTAAATATAAGTGTGGGCACTGAGGTCAACACCTAGCAGCTACACTATATACCTGCCCATACGTCATATATTTCAACATCCCCTATATATATATATATATATATATATATATATATATATATATATATATATATATATATAATTATTTATTTAAAAATTATAACATCAATATGTTATAAAATCACTACAAAAATAGCCATTATATATATATATATATATATATATATATATATATATATATATATATAGCATATTTTTATTATATATATGACCTGAAGATTGCGTCTAGCATAAAACAGCCTGTCGCCTCTATGTGTTGACTTCAATGTTCACTTTTATATTTACACACGTTCTATCCCTGATATTGAGCACTTCATCCCATAAATATAGCACACCTTAAGAGTATATTTCTTCATATATATATATATATGATAAAAATACTCCCTTAGGGCTTCATGGACAAACAGTTATGTTTTTGTGGATGTATTTATATATACGTATGATGGGGAGGAGGATATTAAAAAAAAAACGCAAACGTTGGGTATAATTATTCATTGACAGGAAACGCTGAAAATATATGACACTGAAATTGTCGACTTTTATATTAAAAAAGTAATTGACATTACTTTTCTAACATTGTTCATATATATAAAATTAATATATTATCTTCACTCACACACATATACATGTGTGTGTGTGTGTGCAAATTTATAATACTGGTAAGTAAATAGTTAGATAGTAAGGCGAGTTTAGAATAAGTATATTCAATTGTTTTAGTGATATGATTTTTCCCATGCGTATATTTTATTGCCACATTTCGCTGTACTCTTTGTTTTAGGTATCGAATCTGTTTAACCATATCAGGAAATTAGGTGGAAAAAAAGGTGGAAACACAATGAAACAAGTGCATGAGACCTTGGACAAATATTTGGCCATATTCCTAGAACTCAGATACGAAGTAACACTTAGGTTAATGAAACCACTGTTTGAAAAATATAGTTGCAATAACCAAGACAATCCTATCGGCTACTCAAGGGAAATAACTGGATCTCTGATTATACAGTTAACAATCCATTTATGATAAAAGCTGTTGCAAGTGGAAAATCATTTCAAACATCAGGTACCAGTTATAAAAAAAGTATGCTTATCTTTTTTTTTAATAAAAAATATCTTTTAATTTTTTGAAAATTTATTCAGGATTCAAATAATCTTTTCGTCGTAGCCTCTTGCAGCATAAATGAAACTTCCAACATATTTACTTGTCTCTCACCAGTTTTCCCTGATTATATTTAAACATGGCGTCGTCTGACACGGCCTTACAATAAAAAAGTTAAGTAGTGTCGGACCCGGCCACTACTTAAATGAGGGATCGCTTAGGAACAGCGGGCACTCTAAACAACATTGTGCAATCCGAAATATGTTTTGACTTTAAGTAATCCACAAAGTGTTGATAAGCCGTAAAACAAATCCATAAATTGTTTATAAATCAAGGATTTTAAAAGCAATCATAAAATATCCACTTCAAAGATTGGTTCCAGTTACCCGTGTTGGGGCCCTGTGGATTATAGGATTTCAATTGTGATTCTTTAAAGCAAACATAAAATCTCCACTTTGAAGAGAGACTCCAATAGTCAGTGAAGGAGAGCTGTCAATACTTAGATTTCAAATGCCATTTTTAAAGCCGGTACAAAGTATCCGATGTGAAGAATGATCAAGATTTCATGGTTGTAGCATACCCATTTCAGAGTATTATATGATATATTTTGAAGATGCATAAAATCTCCACTTTAAGGATTGTCTCCAGTAGTCTGTGTTGTTTTTTAAAGTTAGGATATCATACGCGATTTTTTAAAGTAAGTAAAAATTCTCAGTATAATTTCAGTAGTTTGGGTTGGAACACTTTTAAATCTAGGATTTTAAAAACAGGCATAAAAGATTCGCTTTGAAGATTGATGCCAGTCGTCCGTTTTGGATCATTTACAATTCTAGGATTTCAAATGTTATTTTTTAAAGTAACAATTGGTTGCTGAACTTTCAATTCCAGATATTTATATGCAACCATTTAAAGAGGCATAAATTATTTGCTTAGAATATTGGCCGCAACAGTTAGTGTTGGCGTCCTGTCAATACAAGGATTTCAGATGCTGTGTTTTAAAGCAGGCATAAAATCTCCTATTTGGGGAACGATTTTAGTAGACCGTTTTACAACACTTTCAATTCTACGATATTAAAAGAAAGCATAAAATAGTCGCTTTGAAGATTCGTTCTAGTGACCCGTATTTTTGAAGCTCTGTCAGTTTTCGGATTTAAAATACATTTTTTAAAGACGGAATAAGTATACGATATGAAGTAAGGCACAAGTAGTTCATTTTGGCCACCTTTCAATTTCAATCTTTTAACGAAACATAAAATCTGTTTGGCTCCTGTAGTTAGTTTTGCTGCATTTTCAATACTAGGATTTCAAATGCTATTTTATAAAGCAGGCATTAAATCTCTGATTTACATAATGATTTCATCAGTCCTTGTTGAAAACTTGCAATTCTAGGATTTCAGAAGAAGCCATACAATATCCGCTTTGAAGATTGGCTCCATTTACGCGTGTTAGCGCCATTTCAATTATAGGATTATCATATACTACTATTTAAAGCTAACATAAAATTGCCTCTTGGCTTTACTTGCCCGTGTTGCTTTGTTGTCAATTTTTCTGATTTAAAGTACCATTTGAAGAATGGCCCCAGTTTTACGCTTTGCCGAACTTTCAATTCCAGGATTCTATATGTTATCTTTTAAAGTGGCATAAATTCTACGTTTGGAAGTTTGGTATCAGTTATTCATTTAGATGCCTTTTCGGTGTTAGGATTTTAAATAATTTTTAAAGCATGTATAAAACATTCAATTTTAATGATGACACCAGCAGTCGGTGTTAGCGATATTTCAATTCCAGGATTTTATATGCTATCTTTTAACGTGTCATAAGATTTTATTCTTGAAGATTGGCTCCATTTGTTCGTGTTGATGTCTTTTCAATACTAGGACTTCATATGCTATTTTTTAAAGCAAGCATAACGTCTCAGATTTGAGAATGATTCCAGTAGGTCGTCTTGGACCCCTTTCTATGATTTTAAAAGAAGACATAAACAATCCGCTTTCACGATTGGCTCCATTAGTCCGTGTTGTAGCCCTGTCAATATACAGGATTTCAAATGTTATTTTTTAAAGCAAGCATATTTGAAGAATGATTCCTGTAGTCCGTGTTGGAATACTTTCAATTCTATGATTTTAAAAGCAGACATAAACAATCCGCTTTCACGATTGGCTCCAGTACACCGTGTTGTAGCCCTGTCAATATACAGGATTTCAAATGTTAATTTTTAAAGAAGGCATATTTAAAGAATGATTCCTGTAGTCCGTGTTGGAATACTTTCAATTCTATGATTTTAAAAGCAGGCATAAAATATCCGCTTTGAAGGTAGACTCCAGTAGTCCATGTTGGAACACTGTCAATTATAGGATTTCAAATAGTATTTTCAAAGGAATCGAAAAATCTCCATTTTTTTTTAAAACCGGCATAAATTATCCGATTTGAAAAATGGCACCAGTAGTCCGAGTTGTCGAACTTTCAATTCCAGATTTGCAAATGCCGTTTTTTAAACAGGCATAAAATCACCGCTTTGATTATTGACTCCATTTGACCGTGTTAGAGCACTGTCATTTCCAGTATTTCATATGCCTTTTTTAAAAAAGAAAATTGGCTCCAATAATCCGTATTAGAGCCCTTTCAATTCTGGGAGATCAATTTTTATAGTTGGCAGAGAATTTCCGCTTTGAAATTTGTTTCTAGTATTCAGTGTTGGGCTCTGTAAAGTCTATGATTTCAAATTTTTTATATAGTTATAGAATCTACTCTTTGAAGATTTGCTCCAGTAGTTAGTGCTGGCGTCTTTTCAATATTATGATTTCCAATGCTATTTTTTAAAGCAGGCATAAAATTGCCAGATTAAAGAATGTCTCCAGTTGGTCGTGTTGGAGCATTCTAAGATTATTAGAGTATTTTATAAAGCAAGCATAAATTTTCAGATTTGAAAATTGATTCCAGTAATCAGGCTGGGGACCCTGTCAATTCTAGGTTCATAAATGATATTTTTAAAGCTGGAATAAAATTTATGTTTTGAAGATAGATTTTTTTAATGCAAGCATAAGATCTCTACTTTGAAGTTTGGCTCTAAATGTTAGTGTTGGTGCCCTCTCAATACTAAGGTTTCAAATGCTATTTTTAAACATTTATAAAACCTACGCTTTGGAAATTACCTCTATTTGTCCGTGTTGGCGATATTTCATGGTGTTTTGATATATACGTCAACTGCAAGTAGTGTAAGTTTCGGAATAACGTATATTTACGTCAATAACAACGGGATTGGCAACAAAGCAAAGTGACTTTTGGATTGATAAAAAGTAACACTGCAAACTTTTGCATCAGCTTTAATAAAAAAGTAACACTGGCAACTTTACAATCAACCTTAATAAAAACTAAAAGTAACACTGGAAACTTTTGCATCAACCTTAATAAAAAAAAAGTAACACTGGCAGCTGATGCATCAAACTTAATAAAAAAAAAGTAACACTGGAAACTTTTCCATCACCCTTAATATAAACAAAACGTAAAACTGGAAACGTTTGGATGAACCTTAATGAAAAAAGTAACACTGGAAACTTTACGATCAACCTTAATAAAAACAAAAAATAACTCTGGAAACTTCTGCATCAACCTTAATAAAAAAAAGTAATACTGGAAATGTTTGTATCAAGCTTCATAAAAAATAACATTGGAAACTTTTGCATCAGCCTCATATGCATAGAGAGAATTTCAGATAAACCAAGTAGGACGCAAACGTTTGAAGTGAACCAAGCGAGAAATTAGTTGTTCATAGTTAAAGCTTATTAATGTATTTAATGGTAAACGTGCGTCAAAGCGTGGCCTGCACAAACAGAACAGGAGAATTGTCAATGTATTGAGACATCTGTGTTAGTCGACACCTGGAGAAATCATAGTATTAATAATCGATTCAATATCGCAAGTATGTTTGCACATATTTTTAAACGATAATCTTATTTTGAATAAACTAAACTTGTACACGCAAAAGCGTGCAATCAAGGGACCTACTTCTAGAAATAGTAAATATATAATTTAAAGACATTTACACAAAGGAGTTAACGAGATCTGAATTTATTAATTAGTAGAAAAACTATCGACTCTTCAAATATAACCTCGGGGTTTAATTTGTATCGCTTGAAGCATGCACATGAGCAGAACAGTATATTGCTGACAGCCACATCACAGAGTACCTAGTTGGGTGACCGCTTGGGAATACCAGGTATTGTAACCTTGGATGTAGATAATGGTTCAGATTTGTTAATCGTTGAGTCGAGTTCAAACTCCAGTTAGGTTAATTATATTTGCTTAGGAAATGTATGAATTCATCTTTTTTACCCAGCTATGGGTTACTAAGTAAGACTTGTATCACTAAACAATTATTACCTAAAAAAAAGATTCTTACTATTTCAAAATATTTTCTGGCTTTAAATAACCTGCAAAGCGTTGATAAGCCATAGAAAACGAATAAACAAACAATAAAACAGTATATCCATTGCTCTATATCTATAGCACTATGCTGACCACACCTCAACAGAATTATGACTTGGACTCGTCCAAACAGCATATACAGATTGCGATGGGTAAATTATCGCCATTTTATAATTTTAATTTTGCGCATACGCATTGTCTGTTTTTTTTTTGTTTTGTTTTTTCGACTGCATAGTATAGTGGGGTCAGTCGGGCACCGTCTGTGAGAAAAAAGAGCACCATAACGCAATTCACTCCGCCAGAAATATGGACGGTATGCTGTACTGCTTGGCATTCGCGCCGAAAGTTCCAGTCCGAACATTTTATAGTGTTTGTGTGTCAATCTGAGGACAGTGCAGAGGATTCGGAAAGAGTTGGATGATATATCCAGTCAACATCATGGTGTTTGGAGTGATCACTCGTGATGGCGACGTTATGCCTCTATTCATCTTCCCACATGGCCCCAGAATCAACACGGGGGCCTATATCAAGTACCTTGAAGAGGTAGTGCTGCCCTTGGTCAAGAGGGTGACTGCTGGA
Organism: Acanthosepion lycidas; assembly: GCA_963932145.1. Lineage (NCBI taxonomy): Eukaryota > Metazoa > Mollusca > Cephalopoda > Sepiida > Sepiidae > Acanthosepion > Acanthosepion lycidas. Next base: position 119,291,097 of record OZ010577.1, on the reverse strand, counting down.
AGATCCTATGTCTGGCAACATGACTTTGCGCCTTGACACACAATCAGAAAATCTCAATCATGGCTGTCAAGAAAATTTCTGCTACGACATCAACCATTATATCTGACCAACTAACTCCACAGACTGGAACACTCTTGATTATTATGTGTGGGGCCCAGTTGATCGAGAGATAAAAAAAAAACACTCCTTGTAACACCAAAGAGGAACTGGAGGCGAGGATTATAGCAGCACTCACCAACTTAAACAAGGAGACGGTGCAGAAAAGTTACAGGAGATTCAGAAGTCATCTGATGGCCGTGGTTGAAGCCAATGACGATTTTATTGAATAAATTTATTTTGTATTTCAAGATATTTTTGTATAATTTTGGTAAATGTTAAAATGAGATATCAATGTTATTTTCATTTTTGCGCAATTTAGACGACAATTTATCCATCGCACCCTGTATACTGATACCGAGAATCGCCAGGAGAGAACTAGCCGGAACCTTATATCCTTAATACAAAATTCAGTAAGACTAGGTCGACTCCAAGGGACATCATATGTCATGATTGTGCTATCTTTATTCGATGGAATGAAGACATAACAGTGGCGACGAGGTTTCGAAATCACGCGAAAAATTAAAAAAAAAAAAACACATTTTTTGCTGTTACTTAGCATAAACAGCTGGCAAAGAACATTCAAAATTCATGATAAAGAATTTTGTGGAATTCGTGTATATCCATAAGGCGACGTGGATGTCAATAAATTCCATGGGTGCATGATATAATGCTATTGGAAAAAAAACTTTTACTTCCTTATTAAGAACTATTTGTATGAAAATAAAACACTATGGAAGAATTGAAGATAATTATTCATCAAGTATTAGAAGTGTAGCGGGAACGGATTGAATATCGAGAACAGTTGAAGGTAATACTGGAAAAGTAAAGAACAGGCAATGCGTCAACTTCATTTTCGCCGGACTCAGTGGCTAACTCAATTAGTGAATTTAATTTCGTTCCAGAAAACATTACATTCATCTCGTACTTCAAAAGGTAAGAGACTATTTTCAGAGAAGAATGTCAAGGATGGTCGTCCTCTGTTGCGAAAATTGTATCCCGCTGAACAGAAAAATATCTGAATTTCATTTTACCGAATACTCCAGAAAAAGTATCATTTAACGAAACAGTGTCGACATTATCAAAAATTTTTGTTGAAAAGAATTTACTTTTTATACACGTTAACAATGTATGAAACTTACTAAGGAGGAAAATGAAGATTTGGTCACATGCCAGTAAAGTCATCTGTGAGAGTGAGAAATTTAAATTGGACGCACTATTTCCAGACAGATTTAAATGTCTCGTCTTCGTTAAAGGTCTAACATCAAGCAAAGATGAAGAAATTCGCTCTCGAATCCTTACAAAATTTGAATAGTATTCAAAGTGAACGATACAGACTGTGGTGGAAAAGTGCAAACAATTTGTTAATTTAAGGCACGATACAGCGAAAATCGAATAAAATGTCACGTCAAAAGTACTAGTAGTTCGAAAAAAGATATTAGTAGCAAAAAAAAAAAAAAAAAAAAAAACTAGAAAGAAAAATAGTGTCAAACTTAACCCATGCTATGGCTGTGGAATGCCTTATTTCAGAAAGAACTGTCCATTTAAAACCAAAAATGTTTTAATTGTTCAAAAACAGGTCTCAAACGAAGCTACTACACGTCGAAAAGCAAAACAAATACACAAATTAAGTTGCTGAATGTAGTGCTACCAGGTAAAAAAAGTGGAAAGTTCAAATACTAGAAACTTCGTGACAGTAAAAATGAATAACGCTACGATGAGATTTCAATTGGACACAGGTAACGATATTACAATTATTAATGAACAAACTTGGAACAGAATTGTCAAGCTTAACTTGAAAAAAAAAAAAAAAAAAACCGACAAAGTTGTAAGAGGAATATCGGACAAGAAATTAATTTTTTTTGGAAAAATTACATGTAACATCACTCTTGCGGGTCAAACTAAAAAAAGCAGATGTTTACATATTAAAAAATTCCAACACAAATTTACTGGGCGTCGATTAGCTAGAATTATTTGAACTATGAAAATTGGCCGATTAATTCATTCTGCGGAAAAATTGATTGTTAGTCAGAGAAAAAGATTACAGCTAAAGAAACACTGAGTAAACTAGAAAAATAAATTCATGAAAATTTTCTTAGAGGAGTTTGGAAAATATAAAAATTCAAAGGTATTTTTGAGATTAAAAGAAAATGTGATACCAGTTTTTTAGTGTACACGAACGATACACTTTGCTTGGTTTATATTAGAAAGAAAAATAATAATATTCGTTTATGTGCAGATTTTTCGTCTGGGTTGGATGACTGCCTCCCATCACATGTACATCCCCTTCCAATTCCAGAGGATGTATTTGCCAAATTAAATGAAGGTAATATTTTCAAAAATTGACCTCTCTGAGGCATATCTTCAAAAGGAAATGGGTGAGGAATGCTAGAAGTATTTGATTATAATTATATATAAAGGACTCTACACATTTCAAAGATTACCCTTCGCTGTAAAAGTAGCCCCAGAAAATAATGGAAACGATGTTGGCTGGACTAGATGGTGTTGTCGCTTAAATAGATTATTATTATATACTTATTAAGAGCGCTACGAAAATACAGCACGTAAAACTGATTCAGCAAGTATCTCAGAGACTGCATGATCACGGTTTTAAACTCAGTGAACAGAAATGCCAGATAAGATCAAATATTTAGACCAGATCAAATATTTAGACCAGATCAAATATTTAGATCAGATAATCGACGAAAAAGGAAGAAGACCAGATCCCGCTAGAACAAGTGTCATTAAAGATATGCCTCCCACGACAAATTTGGTAACCCTACCCACATTTCTCTGATTAGCAATGTAGTATCCTATGTAAATTAAGTAGCCAAGTATAAATAGCGAACAAGTAGCAAACATGGGGGTGGCTATGCCTAGCAAACTCGGTTGCTATTCAGGACGCAGAGAACTGTTTTACGACTACTGCTACGCAGAGAGATATACAACACATAAGCAAATTATTATAATGATTATGTGCCAGAGATGTACAAATTGCGTGCACCTCTGAATAATTTACTTAAGAAGGCTATGAAATGGAATTGATCGGCAGAATATCAAAAAGCTTTCGAAGGAATAAAAAAAAATAATACTAACTTCAGATTATCGCTAACACATTACGAACCACAGCGGCAGATAATAATAGTGTCGGACACGAGCGAATACAGCATAGGAGCCGTAATAAGCCATAAATTCGAAAATAGTACAGTGAAAGCAGTCGCTCACACTTCAAGAAGTTTGACATATACGGAAAATGCTACAGACAAATTGAAAAGGTAGAGCTTGCTAAAATTTTTGGTGTAAAGTAAATTCACAGGATGATATTAAGAAGAAAATTCATACCGCAAACTGATCATCGTCCATTATTAAGTATATTCTATACTGCAAACAGACTTCAGCGTTGGGCTACGATTTTATTGAACTCTGTTTTCAAGAGCGTATATCGAATGACGTCAAATGCAAATGTCACCGTGATAATGTCACCTGCAGAGCTCATGGAAACTTAGATGCATTTTTGATTAAATTACTGCCAGGGAATAAAGAGAAAAGTCGACAAATTGAAACTATAAGATCATTTAAGATCGGTGATAAAGTCTTCTTTAAAAGCTGTAAGGCCGGGTATGAAAATTGACAGGAAGGAAAATTATTCGATGTCTTGGTAGTATGATGTACATTGACGAAGATGGATGATTTCAACATAGAAGGAATATAAATCAATTGAGGTTTAGATATACACAGAATAAGCAACCAGTACAATTTACTTCAACGATGGGCATGCTTTACGATAACATTGAAGCACTTATTCCTAAAACTAATATTACAATACGACGCCAGGGTAGGTGAAAACGTAATTCGACTGTCACGTTGGAAGTGGACACATGTCGGAAATAGTATCGACTAAAGAAAGTGCATATCTAAAAGTGGGGATGTTGTAGAGATAAATACACCTCTTTAGAATATGACTTGGACTCGCCCAAATAGCATATATATTGACGCCAAGCAGCGTCAGCAGAGAGCTGACCGTTCGTAAAGCTCTTAGGTCTTGTCGAACTCTCTGTCTTCGTGCAGAGAGGAACACAAACGAGGCTATGCCAAAGGGCAGAGTCTTGTCTGGGGAGGTAGACAAACCCGACCCCGTGTGTACAAGATCTACGGCGAATTTTTGCCCGTGCATACAGCCTCGGATTTGCCCCACATAAAAATTAGCCTTGAGCCGCATTCTACTTCGTGGGGAGGTTTGGTAAATACCGAGCTGACCTCGCGCTTGGGGCTTTCACGTCGGATTCTTCCGAGAGGATTGGCAGAGGAGAAGAAGTGGGGTTTTCACGTCAGGATGTATGCTGCAGATGTAGTATCTGTGCCGTGCCCGAGGCCTTCCCTCCTCCCTTGCGTTTCCCGATACGGTTGCATGACATCTGTTACGTAGCAGTGGTATGGCTGGCTATGACTAGCTTAGATGAACTCTGACCAGATTAGAAAAGCTATGACCAGCTTACATCAGCGGCCGTGTGGAAACACTCAGGCCCCCACGTTAACAACTGACATTGTATCTCAATCTGGTTTAGGACCAGCTAAGACTAGCTTAGACAATCTTTGACCAGCTTAAACAAGCTAAGCCCAGCTTAGACTAGAGTGGAAAAACTCGGATCACCACGTTAAAAAATGACTTTGTGTCAAAAATTGATTCGCTGGTGGGGGTCAAGTAAATATCGAAGTGGCAGTGGAGAAGTTTTTTTTTACTGGTCAGGATGGATGCTGCATTTGTTATGTAGCGATGGTATGACTGGCTATGCCTAGTTTAGACAAACTTTGACCACCTTAGATAAGCTATGAGCAACTAAGACAAGCTTAGACAAACTTGAACCTGCTTAGACAAGGTAAAACCAGCTAGACTAGCGGCCCGAGTGGAAACACTCGTGTCCTCACGTTAAAAACCGACCTTGTGTCAAAACCCGACAGAGTAGGGGGTCAAGTAAATCTGGAGCTGGCCGCGCTTGGGGCTTCCCCCACCTCGGATTCTTGAGAGGAGATTGGCAGAGGAGGAGAATGGGTTTTCCTGTCGGAATGGATGCTGCAGATGTAGTATCCATTCCTTGCCGGAGGCCTTCTCTCCTCCCTTGCTTTTCCCCTACCGTTGCGCGACTTTTTTACAAAGTATGACCGGCTATGACTATCTTTGAGAAGCTTTGACTAGCTTAGACCAGCTTAGACACGTTAAGACCAGCGTCCCGAGTGGAAACACTCGTATGCTCACGTTAAAAACATGGTATCATTGAGAGTGGTAAATCTCGAGCTGGCCGCGCGCTAAGCTCGTAGATCTTGTCAAAACTCAGTCTTTGGGCAGAGAGGACCCCAGACACGTTTGGGGAGGTAGACAAACCCGACACCGTTATTACGAGGTCGACGAGGAATTTTTGCCCTAGCCTACGGGCTCGTAACGCCCCATGTAAAAGAAACAGGCCTTGTGCCACATTCTGCCTTGTGTCTAGGTCTCGGGTAAATACCGAGCTAGCCGCGCACTAAACTCTTAGGGCAGAGATAAATCCAGATGAGGCGTTGCCGAGGGGCAGAGTGTCGTCTGGGCAGGTAGACAAACCCGACCCCATTTATGCGGGGTCTACGTGGAATTTTTGCCCGAGCCTACGTGCACGGATTTGCCCCACGTCAAAGTTGGTCTTGTGTCGCATCCTGCCTTGTTGGTGTTTTGGTAAATACCGAGCTGGCCGCGCGCTATGCACTTAGATGTTGTCGGACTCTCTGCCCGAAGGCAGAGAGGAACCAGGACGAGCCTATGCCGAAGGGTAGAGTGTCGTCTAGGGAGGTAGAAAGGTACCCGACACTGTGTATACGGGGTTTACTGGCAATTTTTTTCCGAACTTACGAGTTCGGAATGCCCAACATAAAAAACCGGTCTTGTGTCATATCCCGCCTTGTGGGGAGGTAGAAGGAAAAAACGGAGCAAGCCGTGAGCGAGCGTTATAATTCTACGTCGAATCCAAGCGATATTAAATTTCATGATTGTGTTATTTTCATTCAGTGGAATGAAGACATAACACTGAACAATACATACATAAATGAATTAAGAAATTTATAAAGAAATAATGGATTTTTTATTTATTAATCCAACAGACTTTATCAATTTAAACCTTTTTTTTAGTGGATATACATTTTTGAGTAGACGTTTCGTTTATTTATTAAACAGTATATTTTTTCATTTTCGTATACCAGCCTGAATATCCCAAAAATCGTATTAAAAAAAAAAAAACACTCTACAGCAAGATTCGAACCCACGTCTCCCGCGTTCAATCCGAATAATTCTTTATTGGTAACGCACTCTGTGGCTGAAAGCACATCGTATCTAATGTTGCTAATTTTACTATAAATAGGTATTGTTGCTATTTCTTATACATCAAACTGTATCTGTCTATATTTCTGAGATGAATTATTATGTATATTATTCACAATGTTTCGGCCGTTGTACACTCCAGCCTTCTTCAGGTTGTTGGAATGTCGAACTGAACCCTTTATTTCGCTCGCTGGGTAGACTGTTCTAGTTCCACGTGCCATGTCTAATGGATGTCAGTTATCAGTTCTCCTGTTAATTCCCCTCACCAAGTTCTCTACCGTCTAAACCAGGTATTGAACTCACACTCTTTGGGTTCTGTCACTGGATCTAACTAACGCCTTTATCCACTGTTCCATGTATCCTTGAGAATAGTCTACTCCAGCGAGGGAAATAAAGGGTTCAGTTCGACATTCCAATCACCTGAAGAAGGCCGGAGCGTACAACAGTCGAAATGTTGTGATAAATATGGCAAAAAAGATAAGGATGATAGTCCGAGCAATGTAAATAGTGTATCAAACTGTATTCTTGGTATTTTTATTATAAAAATGTATTTTATACTTTCATAGTGATTTTTCGGGGGTATTTCACTATCCTGATCCCCGGGTCCGGTGAACTTGAGAAAAACAGCAATTTTGAGGTTGTTCCAATGTTCCATGCTCCTCAAAACCTCCAATCTCCCGATCATAGGCCTTGCTGCCGGATGTACTTTATCGTCATACCCAGGACTCGAAAGAGTTACGAATCCACATCGTTATATCGTGTCAACTATCTAGAGAAAGATATCAATGGCTGTCGAGAGAAAAGGGTAGGTGAGTGAGTACTTGTGTAAACAACTCAGACAGTAATAGAAGTTAAGTTCTTTTCACCTACTAACAACCCTGACAATAGTCAATCGTTGTAGTATCGAAACATACTAACCAAGCGCGGTAAATATCTCTAAGAAGATTCTCCCAATTTCGGCTGTTGAAGAATAATTTTAGCCTCGTGAACAAAAATCATTTTTTCCAGAGAATATCTCTCCATTGACTTAAAATGCGGAAGTTTAGATATGCCCCCTGATGACGGGGACAGAACTGAATGACTTAAGTATTTTAGGGCAGTGACTTACATAAAATGAATGTGAAACATATCTTGAAGTAAGACGAATAGAATCAAGAGTGCATCCTGATGTCCCCGGCAAAGTATAAGCAAGTCGAGTATTTTCGATAGCTATTTATATAAAAAAAATAGAGGGTTATTTTGCATTCGATATACCGATATAGCTAAGAAGATATTTATGCTATCAGACATACTTTCGAGTAATCTTGCGCTTAGAGAAATAATTCCCACCCTATTTCAGTAGTAGTCAATCTCGTCGTTTATTTGAAAATCAAAATCCCAGACGCCCTTGCCGTGCACCGGGATGCATTATCAGTGATGACTATTACTGGTATCATTGGAGGTTTTAGGCTTTTAAAATCATCAGACCCCTTTCACACAGGTGACCCATACCTATTTAATACCGTTGACTTTCTCTGCCATTTTTGTGGGGTGGAGATAAGTTTAGTCATTGTTTATTTGTCTTCTATGAGTCTGTTGCGGATAGGGTTTGGTAGGTTTCTATATGTATTTAAATGAGACGTAATTAAGCTGTGGTCAGAGAGATGTAAGGTGAGTCTTCTTGTTAAGCATGTCGTAGTATATCCAATATAATTATTTATGAATTTGGATTGATCAGGAAAACAGTTCCTTAAGGGACGTAAATGTGTAAATAATATTTGTTCTCTGTAATTCGGATCTTGCAAGTGAGTTATTATTGTTGACAATGAAGTTAACCATTTAAATCTTTTGATAGTAGAAGCGCTCAGACATACACAACATTTGAACAATTTCTACAGAATTTACATCCAGCAAAGCAGAAAAATATAAGAACACTAGAAAAATTAAATAAAAAACTTAACCGCAGTCGTTTTTTTAAAAGAGGGGTTGTTGGCTAAATACACAATTCTATCTATCTATCTATCTATCTATCTATCTATCTATCTATCTATCTATCTATTGTAATAATAATAGCTGGCCACTGGTAATCGAGGATACCCGTATACTAGGGTGGCTAGCCAATCCCTATTGCAGACTCTCGATCAGGCACATTTGTGTTTGTTCAACACTCACAGAACCAACCTGTGTTTTATACTGCAACTATGCTGGGCAGAGCTTAGTTACAGTTTCTGCGAGAGAGCGTGATCAACAATCTGAACAACGCCAGCACACTCAAACCCTCGGTAACTATGACTTCGTGCTAGCACTGCTATCGACAGCTCCAAGTGTTCCGCCTACCCAATTTCACTCACAAGGCTTGGGCCGAACCGTGCTATGGTTTTCAGGCACTTTCCAAAGGTGCCGCATATATATATATATATATATATATATATATATATATATATATATATATATATATATATATATATATATACCAACATATTTACTCACATATAAGCATATTTTGGCATACATCATGTTAATATATTTATAATTATTTATAATTATTTATTTGTACTCAGACTCTCCAGTTGATATTTACACATTTTTCTGTAAGGTCAAGTGGAAAGGAAAATTGCTGTGCTTATCTTTTTAATGGGGCGATTATGCAATGTTTCCTTGAAAAACAGCAATTGAAATCCTGGTCTTTTAATTTGGACTTCAATAACGACCTCTGACGCCAGTGTTAAATTCCTGTCTCATCGACAAAAGAGGCTTCACCTACTCTCTCCTTCTACACGTGCCTTTTTATTCGCTTTGACAGAAAAGTAATATTGTTTTGGTAATTCTTCTTATATGTTCCAGGCCTATTATGAACTGAGCAATTATGACTCGCCACAACTTCTTCCTTTGTTAGTCTAAGCAACGCTAGGCCTCTTTATCTCCGCTCTGTTATCCATTCACATAGACTCGTGAATTTCCCTCCTGCCTTCATTATGTCATATTTTCGTTAAAACTTCCTCGTTGCTCATAGCATTCTTAGCATCCGTTTGTAAAACCACATCACTGTCACTTGAAGCCTCTTTTGCATAAGTTAGGATATTATCTAGAATTCACTGTCATATAGGATAATATATGTGACATTTAATTTCTATAAGATATATTTCACTATTCTAATGCGCCTTTGGATCTATGTGTTACATTTTTCATCGTCTGTTGCTACATTACCCAGATCGATGAATTTCTGTACGTGTCATATTTTGATATGTCTAATTCGTAGCTAACACGTTGTGCTCTCTTGCTCATGATCATTTTCTTTTCTTTTCGTTTTCCTTTGCTACCCTGTCGATGTGTTTTTATAGTTTCATTCCTCGGTCTGTTATCAATACAGCGTATTTTATGCTATATCCGCCGGTCATAAATCCTGGTAGGTCTACTCGTTTATTTTATAAAGTGAGTTTCACCCTGTACAAGTCCTAGTAGTCACTCGAGGTAGAGGGTTACAGAGTAATTAGCACAGTTTATGCGAATAGGTGGAGAAGATAATGTTTAACTCTAGACTTGAACAGGTAAGGGTTATAGTGATCGGGAAAATATCCTCTTGGGGGTTGGTTCTACAGAGCAGTAGTTCGCGGGAAGAAGATGCTTGAGTGGAACTTACTTCTCACCATTCTCACGAGGAGAGTGAGGTTGGTTTGTTAGAACTGATCGAACCAAGGAATATAGTTCGTCTGATAACTTTTCATGGAATTATCGATAGAATGATGTGAGGCTTGCTACATCTCGCCTGTGAGACAGGGGTTGCAGGTTGGGAAATAATTTATCACTTACAAAGCCGCGGAGACTTTTGGACTTTATCGAGACAGGAAAATAGAGACTGGGCAGCCCTTGCCCAATTATGACAGCAATGCTAGATTTTAGGCCTGATCTAACTCTTTTAATGTTAGAGGATACAACGAGGAGACAGGTATTTGCTGGAACAATACACAGAACCAACCATGCTTCCTGCATTTTGGGCGATAGATCGTATGTATGAATTTCACTTGCAGCTCGGGTTAAGTTTGAGAACAAATATTCGCTCAAGGCACGGGCCTCCCTGAGGTATAATCCATCTATCGTGACTGGGGGTAATTCAAGGTCCGATCGGCGATGATCGAATGTAACTAGTTGAGTTTTGGAGGCATTGAATGTAATCAGCCAGTTTTTCCCCTACTGAGATGCGGCATGTCAGAGGAGAGATCAACTGCCAATCTCTGATCATCAAGAGTTTGGGACTTGCACCCATAGGGGGTTGTCTCACTGCATAAGTTAAATAAATTCGGTGAGAAAATGCATTTGTCATTCGTAAAATTTGGTCAGCTGTATGGAGATGGTTTATTCCCGTAAACGTTTCGGATATCTTTCCTATATACATCTATTTTTCGTGGAAGTTCAAATAGGTCTTTGCGTCGTATCGTATCAAGAGTTTTGCGTAATCAATGAAACATACATTATAGGCCAAAATAGTCTGAGGTCACTTTCTGGATTTCGGAGAATAGTTTAAAATTGTAGGTTCTGTATCTTTTTTTCAAATCTAATTTACTAGCTTTCTTTCAGACATTGTTTTCCTGAAGGGTTTTATCATATATTTAATTATAATGATAATATCGAAATTAATCTTTTACTGCAAAAAAATTTCCTTAAAATTTTAGCTCTTCTCTCTAAAGGTGTTGCCTGGTTAAAGGTGATGTTAGTGCTGGCGGAGTTTAAACTTTATATAGCCTCCTTTTCTAAAACTGGTCGCCATGGGACAAAGAGTTTCAGCACCCTAGATTAACGGGAATTAATTAAACTAATAAACGTATGCAACTTATTAATCTTTAAATCCAGAGTGTGGTCCCCAAAATTTTAGCCTTTAGTGTAGGTATAGATCTGTTTTGCATTTTTGTTAATAAGGATTTCAAATTTTTAATTTTTGGTCTAAAATCTAGGCTCTCAAATCTAGCATCTGAACATTAATTTTGAATATTCAATTTTTACAGGATTTGTAAATTCGGATTTGAAGGTAATATTTTCTTATTGTATAAAAAAATCTATGCATGAATAACAAATAAAAATAAAAAAAGATTAAAGTGATTGGCAGCATTTACATTTAATCGTAAATTCTATTCTAACAGTTTCTTTTCTCGTACTTATCGCTTGTGGCTTCTTGCTATTCAGTCAAGTTTGATCTTCAAAAATTTAAATGGAATATCTATCTTTACTTACTGTTTTCTTAATTCCTGTTCTTTTACTATACCTGTTTCTTAATTTTGTTTTTTCTTTTATTATTTCACACTCAGTATCACCTTTTGTCTTAGCGGATCTATTGCCTTGATTGTGGTGTAATTATTAAAAAGTATATATTAAATACGAAAGCTGTTTCTATTCTTTATTTCTGGCAAGTATTTCTGTCACAAGGAACTTAAAAATCAGAATCTCTTGTGGCCGTCTTCATTCCCTTTTACTTTTGGAACGGCGAATTTCATTCATTCGCGCGCTCATTGATAGAAATAATGTTTGGAATCCATTTTGCTTTGTCCTGTAAAGAATGCGCTATGGATAAACGTGATTAACGGACACACAAACACATCTACAAATGTACGGAAATAACGAGACAAAGAAAGATGAAAAAATCAAGAAAGGCGTGGGGGAGTGGCTTTCATTTATCTGAATGCACGCCATGTTCTCAAGAGAGAATCATGATCAGGGAACGCAGAAGGTTATTCAGGAAGACTCAAAGTGAAAATATGGAAGATACAACAGATTAAAAGCAACAAAGAGTAAAACCCAATTTCGCAAAGAAGAACGAGAAATGACGAGAATTATAATAGAAACAATGTTGATGCTTTGTAAGCGGTAAAATATAATATTAACACAGCATGCTATTAAACAAAAGGAGAAAGCAGATTGAAAAGACTATGTGATGAAAATTATAGCAACTACTAATAATTAGAAGCAGGACTTCTCTTTTAGATGAGGTAAACAGCCAAAGTTGCAAGCTACGAATTAGAGATGTGACAATCAAGCAAATATAGAAGTTTACATATCTGTGAAGTGTTTTAACAGAAGACGAAAAAATATGACATCGAAATCCGAAGTTTGCACTGGAATAGCAGAAGAAGCTTCCCAAAATCTACACAAAATATTAAGAAACTTTAATTAGAAACAAAGAAAAGTGCTGGACCGTTAAGTAATATAAATTCTCCTATATAGTAGTGAATGCAGGATAATTTCTTCACGGATGAAGAGGAGACGTGAAGCAGCAATGATGCGGATTTAGAGAAGTATGCTGAGAATTCTATGGACAGAGCATGTAAGGAATGAGGAAGTTTTAAGGTAATTCGAAACAAAAAGTTTACTCATAATTAAATCTAGAAAGAGACAGTTGAATTTTCCAGATCGTATAATGAGAAAAGAAGACGTTGGAAATTAGCACGCACTGGGAGAGAGGGAAGCTGCAAGTAGCCTACCTAACGTTCTTGTCCAAATGGATGACAGAATAACGAGAGATAGTAAAAAGACAAACATAGGTAAGTGATACAAAGTATAGGAAATTGTTGAGAGCCATGATCGCACATGTTCGAAAGGGACATAACACACAGAAGATGTTGCGTCTTTTCTTTGTTACCAGTAGAGATGAAAAAGCTAAATTAAATGATTATCAAAGCAGGTTGTAGTCCTTCGCAAGATTAGCGCAATATAGTCTTCCTACATCTTTCACTAATTTGTCTATGTGATTAAACGAACCTTAGTAAAGACTTGCATCTTCTTTTATGTCAGATACTGGAAAGGACATATCACATAAAAGAAGTGGGGAAGAGCCATGATCACACACTTCTGGAAAGTTGCTTTAAGCAAGTGATCCGTTTGGGAGTTGGTTCCACAAAGCGGTGGTTCGAGGGAAGAAGCTGCTAAAGTGGAACGTACATTTCACCGATGGATTACGAAAGGGAATGAGGATGGTTCGCTACGATGGGCGTGGCATGGTGGGTCTCAGCCGTGAAGCTTACGATTTGTGGGACTAAGGAATGTAGTTCATTTAAACAATGTCCATGGAAATAGCGATAGAGTAGCGAAAATTTTGCGGCGTTTCGTCTGTAGGAAAGGGGTTGTAAGGTGGAAATGATTTATCACTCACAAGGACGCGGTGATAATTTTGGACCCTATCGAGAATGGAAAGTGAAGACCAGGCAGTTCCTCTCCATATATGGCAGCAGTACTCCATTTTTGACCTGATCTGGCCCTTGTAAAGTAGGAGGAGTTAGATAGATACTGGAGCTGTACCAGGAACCAATAATAAGCCAATCAGTCTGGCCGTGATGTAACGGATAACGACGTCACAGAATCCATTACTACTGTGATTTGATACGTTTGTCATTGGGTACCTAACACGCCAGCCATTGTGTCGTAATAAGCCTATTGGTGCTACTTAAAATTGAGTTCTACTCTCCTAAAAATAACGAAGATTTCTTTAAAACAATTTTTGTAGATTAGTATTTCTTAGACCATTTATGAGCAAGCTTTTACGAACAGTGTGCAGCACTAATAAAAAAAATATTCAAATTATATTTTTCAAATTAATTTTTCGTTGAACGTAAAGCGGCTATTTTCACTACAGAAGATCATACGCGTAAGCATCTGCCTTAGAAATGGGTAAAAGGTTGATATTTGAAGAAAAGATATTTTCACTAATTTAAAAATTGAAGATTTCGTATAATATTATCACTGTGATTAACACATGTTCATTCTTTTAAAAATACAAAATATATATCCTTAAAAGAAAATATAAATTTCTTCTCAAGAGAAAAATTAATATGACCGTTTCTATTAGGTTGGGGCAAAAATAATGACGTAATAATATCGTTTTTTGACGTATTTTTTAACGTCGAAAACGACATTATTACGTCATTATTTTTGCCCCAACCTAATAGAAACGGTCATATTAATTTTTCTCTTGAGAAGAAATTTATATTTTCTTTTAAGGATATATATTTTGTATTTTTAAAAGAATGAACATGTGTTAATCACAGTGATAATATTATACGAAATCTTCAATTTTTAAATTAGTGAAAATATATTTTACCTTCAAGGAAAGTATACAAAATCAAAGAAACATCGGCTTGAGAAATATTTTATGAATACTAATGTACAAAAACTCCTCACCCCCATCAAAAAATATCCCTATTTTTACGAGAGGACTAGTTAATTTAAGTAGGGCTAGTGTTTCGACTTGTTTGATTTCTTATCTTCAGCATGGCTGTTCGTTTTTAAGCATGCTCGTCAATTTTTGTTACTTCACCACCCACAGGGGCAACCTGTAGTTTATACTGTAACTATGCTGAGTAAAACTTAATTAAAGTATAAGTATTTGCTCCGTCAGAACCACATACGGTTTTGAATTCAGAGTTGTTTTTTTTTAAATCATTTTACCCCCCAAAAAGAATTTTCCTTCTTCTATATTAGTTACCAATCATGACTAGAGTCCAGTCTGACCTGAAATGTAACCTATAGCCGGAGAGAAAAGAGAGGGATTCACACCTTTTCAAACGCCATTTACATAAAAGTGAATGTAACGTCTTTCTGATTTCTCGTTCTAAGCCTCTAACCTGCGTATCCATCTTAGTAAATAAAACTTAAGTAATCAATATTAGTTAGAGAAACAGCTATTAAGAAGTATGAATCAAATACTAATAGGAATACTAGTGACTTTGCTTATAAAAGTAATATTAATGATATGGAGAGAAGAGGAACAATTATTAGGTAGGTGCAAAAATAATGACGTAATAATGTCGTTTTTTGACGTTAAAAATACGTCAAAAAACGATATTATTACGTCATTATTTTTGCACCAACCTAATATAATGTTGATGTTGATGCAAATATTAGCAAATATTAAATGATGATGATTCTGATAATAACAAGAACAAGAGAAAACAGGTAACAACATAACATTGAGCATAAATAAAAATCTATAGCCCTTCCCGCAAAAAATAACCATAAAGGCAAAAGAAAAAGAATCAAGAATAACTATATTGCATTTTACGGCAAAAACAAATTCCCCAGATTCCTACCATTGATTAAACGATACAAACACGAAGTCTTTTCTGTTTTTATTTCTCTTCTTGACGAGAGATGAGCGGATGGTTTTGCCCAGGGACAACTTAGGATTAATAAAAAAAAAATGTATTAATACTTTTCAATATTCACTAAAGACGAGCTTTCACAAATCAGATTCTTTAGAGGATTTTTATTTTTATTTTTGGCATTTATTTAATCCAGCATTGATTTTGTTTATCTTTCATCTACAGCTCTTTTTTCATCTTCGATTCCTGAATGCTCGTAAAAACCTGCCGGGCTAACAGCAAACTGATTAGCTTTAATGCGTCTAGTGGTCGTAATAATTGTAATTTAAGACTCGCTTTTACTCTTGCTCGACTTGGGGAACACGATTGGTTTGATGCGAAACAAAGTAAGAAACGATAAAATAAAAACGCCTCAGAGAAAGCCAAATAATTCAAGGAACGAGGAAAAGAGAAAGAATTAAGACAAAAGCATATTCAACAACGCTTTCTTTAATTCTACTGACAGCGGTCAATCAAGCCGTGTTGGATTTGAGCACATTTCCCGCCTTAATTCAGAAAACTCTTCGTAGGATGTTTTTTGCTCGTGGCATTTCTTGATCCGAGGTTTCTTGACTTCAAAGCGTAACTATCAATTCTTTGTATTCTGTTGTTTGAGATGATCTATCTAACTTGGCCAGTAGTCCAGGAACTTCATTTTATTGCTCATGCTCGCAAACGGACAAATTTATATACAAACGGACGAAATATTTTACTTTCAATTTTTTTTACAGTGAAGAACCGAAAATTTTGAAATAAATTCATTAATAAAGCAAATAAAAAAGAAAATCTATATACGTACCATTATCAACAAAAATTAATTAAGGTTTTACAATCATTACTTTGTACTTATATGGGTGATCGCTTGGGAACACCAGGTGCAGTAACCTTGTATGTCCGGGTGCTGTGATGGATAATGGCTCAGAATTGTTCATCGGAGGGCCGAATTCCAGTTCCTGTTGCGTTCGTTATATTCACCATACCATTTGGAAGCGTATGAATTCTCCTCTTCCCCGTCAACTATGTGTTAATTAATAAGCCTTGTATCACTAAACTATTATTATAAAAAAAAATCTCACAATCTAAAAATATTTTTCTGGCTTTAAATAATCTGAAAAGGGTTGATAAGCCGTAAAAACGAACCGATTACTCAAAAGAAAGTAAAACGGCATAGACAAGGTGAGAAGGCGTAAAATTCGACTTGAAATTTATGGGATTATAATACAGCACATATATATATATATATATATATATATATATATATATATATATATATATATATATAAATTATTAGGAGTATCTGATAATTATAATTAAGTAATTCATGAAGTCTGAAAGAAACCCCAACAGAATGCATTGGACGGCCGTTTCGTCATATATTTGGGACTCATCAGCAGTGCGCATCCATTACCGAGAATTGAAACCCTGACAGTAAGGTTATTATGCAAACGTCATACCATCTGTTCCAACGGTGACGAAGGGGTAGCAAATCAGACTCAATATAGCACCGCTCGCTCACATATTCCGTGGTGGAACTCAAATGAGATTCTCTCTAACAATAGGACTGTGCTCCCAGGAGCCACGACTACTATCACCAAGCCCCTCAAACTTCTCCTACAGTCCTATGGTTAGAGAGAATTCCACCACGGAATATGAGAACGAGCGGCTCTTTATTGAGTCTGATTTGCTACCGCTCCGTCACCGTGGCTGTTGGAACAGTTGGTATGACGTTTGCATGATAACCTAACTGTAAGGGTTTCAATTCTCAGTAAATATAGGACGAAACGGCCGCCCAGTGCTTTCTGCATTCTGTGGAGATTTCTTTCAAACTCGGTGAATTACTTCTCTCCATTGCTAGGTCAGCTGCTAAGAAGTTTGGCACACTGTGCCGTGAAGGATAATTTTTCCCTTCTGAATTTATCATACATATCTCTAAGTCTGTCATTCGTCCATACTTATGGTCCGGTGCCCTTGCTATCTTCCTTGGGCTCCTTGATAAAATCCAAAGAACAATCAGTAATATTATTGGTCCTGATCTGGCAGCTCGGCTTCATCCACTTTCCCTCCACCGTAAGGTTGCCTTTCTGTGTCTTTTCTATAAATACTTTCACGGTAATTGTTCGAATGATGTCTTCTCTATGGTACCTAGACATTTTAATTTAAGTGCAGTACTAGACTGGCGTCGAGATCTCATATATTTATAGTTGAGCTTTACACACACTTCTCGCTTCTGGAAGTCATTTTCGGTTCGAAGCTTTCCAGCCAACTTTAATGTTAAAAAATTTAAATGCAATATCAATCATTATCTACTGTCATCCTGATTACTCTTAGGGGTGCTAAAATGTTATAAGCCCGATGAAGAAAGAATTAAAAAAAACACACACACACACATTAATAATTCACTTTCAGAGTCACATATGGTTTTGAACTTAGAGTTGTCATCTAAAAATTACAGAATATTCTACTATTATTGATTTTTTCTTTAATGATGAGAAAGTGTTAAACTTGATCTACATAAGGATATTTGATACATATTCCCAAATGACGAGTTATTATATTTAGGTAATGCATTAAATGCATTCAACATGAAAGCCTGCCGCTCTTCGACAAAAAAAGGCGAGAAATAGAAACGAAGTCAACGGTAAAATTGAACAAAATCTAGAGAAAACAGATCAACACTGCAAATGTCAATATAAATATTATTATTGTTACGAAAATAAATAACAACTTTATTTAACAAAGATACTATGAAAAAGATATCCCAAGACGACTCAAAGGTAAATGAGGTTTAAATACATTAGTTGAAGAAAAACTATTTCTGAATCGCAAAACTATTTCTCAAATATATAGATATATGTTTTTTAATTGGATTTCTTCGGAACTAACAAGAAATTACAAAACAAAAATGTTTTTAATTCTGCCTTGAGGGTAGAACTGACAGATTTTTCTCCTGTCGATAACATTAATAATCAGACTAATTATAAAATCTTCTAAATATCCTGTGTAAATTACTGCCCGGAGGAAAAAGCAAAATGGTTTCACGAATAAAATGATTATCATCAGCAGGAGCTAAAGTTGCACTTGTTCTTGGCGCGTAAGGATCATGATTTCACGTGAATATTAAAGCATTTTCTGGCGCTCCAGTAAAGACGCAACTCCTCATGCTACCCTTTAACTTTATAATAGCCAAATCACGCCGAGAATGGAGTACCGCTGTTATCTTTTGGTGGGGACTGCCCGCTCCTCACTTTCTAGATTTTATAGAATTCCAAAGCGTCTCCGATTCTTTGTTGGAGAAGAATTATTTTCCACACTCCAACATCTCTCTCTCTCTCAGGTGAAACGTAGCGAGTCTCTCACTACTCTACCGCTACTACCATGGGCACATCTCGGGCGAACTACATTTCTTGGTTCCGCCAGATTTAACCTTCACGGCTAGGACCCGCCATGCCACTTACATTATAGCAAACCACCCGCATTTCCTCCCCGTATTCCATTGGCGAGAAGTAAGTTCCATAGTAATTTAGAGATAATAATGAAGAGAAGTATATGGAAAGCAATTATCGCCTACGTTATGAAGAATAAAAAACACCAGTGACAATCGAGTTGCACTTAGTTTATTAAAGCACTATTTAGTCACAATCGAAGTATGCCAAATCTAGATGAATACAGTCAAGTTCCAATTTACCCTTAACGAATCTAGAAGAGCAACATTCAGTCAAAATCCAGGTATATTTAATTTATAAGGAGTATGTCCTATCATAACACGGTCTTTCTTAATCTGTGGCTGTAAATTCCAGTCCCAACCGAATTATATCTACTTTTTAACAGTAAATTCGCAACCGTATTTATTTTAGAACGATATTTTCCAATTATAAAACTGACCAACAAGAGCCCTATTCACTAACAATACATACATAGCGATGTTTACTGTCACGTGGAAATTTGGCTGTCATTAATCTGGAATGGTAACATCCAGTTACAACCTGACAGTTGTACCTATCCTACAAAAGTGCTGTTTGTCAGTAGCCAGTTGTATGGCTGTACATTTGGCCGACGGACATTTCACCGAAAAGGTATAGCTAAAAATAGTAACAAGCAATACTGTAAGTATTTTTATTAGCAGTATTATAAGGTAGAATAAGACTAATAATTACCACGGAATTTCAAGTGATTAAGTTACGAAATCTAAATTTAATGGTAAAAGTTTTCTTATTTCAATATTTGTTTACAGAAATTATTATTTTAAAAATATTTGAGTATATTTGGGAAAAAATTAAGCACCTGATTATTTAAAATCGTATTTAACAGTAAGATAAAAGCTAGTTCATCCCTTTAAGATAATGATCATTAAAAGCGAAATTAAAAGACCTTTCATATCGTAAAAGCTTAAGATTTTTGCTGTAGTAAAATGCCATCTCTCTCCAGGTCAGACAATTGGTAGTCACGTGAAGAACTTTCGCTTATTTGGCTTTCATGAATTCTTAGGAAATTTATCCCGTTTTAAGTTCTAGAAGACTCAGCCATGATTCTTTTGACTCATCTACCTTGATACCGTTCTTCCTCAAATTTGATGTCTTGTTAAAATCTTAACCTGTTCAATTCTAAGGTTTGCCATTATCTTCCCCACATAGTCGCATAACCTGTGCTTTTTACTCTGTAACCCTCTACCTCGAGTGGCCCCGGGCCTTTTACAAGGTACAAATATATGTAAAAAAAAGTATAGTAAAGCAAAATGTAGAACTCACCAGTAAAAATTAACCGGTTCTTTTGACTCAGCGTCGTAAAATGAGGAAAATTTAGGTTGGCTTGCAGCAAAATATGTGTAAGCTAGTGTCATTTTTTAAGCGTTTCACCCCAAGCAAGGCGGGAAGCCACTAGCACGCAAGGGGTTACAGAGACTTGCAGCAAGAGCAAAGAGGAGTGATGGAGGAAAGGATGAAAAGAAGGATAGGGGATAGATAAAGGCATCTGGAGACGTCGACTGATATTACATTTGAATAGTTGAAGATCATAGCTATCAAGGAAACAAGAATAGGGGAGGGATTTCCACAGGCGAGAAGTGCGAGACAATGAAGTGTTTGTAAAAAGACAGAGGGAGGCCACTGCACGTCTGTGAGAAAGTGACTGCAGACGAGATGCCAGATCAGGGCTAATTACATTGCCTATCCGTCTCTGGATTTTATCAATGACCTTGAGACAAACAGAAGGGGCTCCAGACCATATATGGCAGCAATACTCCATGCAAGGTCGAATGGTTGATTTGTAGATTTGAAGGATCGACTCCGGCGAGAAAAAATTTCCTGGCACGGCACAGGGAGCAGATTTTTCTTGCGATGGACGAAGCTATTGACTGAATGTATTTGTTCCATCTCAGGTCAGCGTTTATACTAAATTATTTGAGGCACATTTATCTATAAACTTTGGGAAAACGTAGTTTTTAATTACCTTTTGTAATAAGTTGATCGACTACAGATGTCGTCAACGAGTATAGATAGTATGTCATGATTTTAAGGCTTAGAACGCTTCTTAACGAAGAGTTTGCTGTATTTAATGAAGCAATTCCAGTGTGTATTAAAGTTAGAACTCAAGGTGTCTAGATTGCAAAAAAAAAAAAAAAAATCATTTGCAGGACGGAAGCGAAACAATTTCCTTATTGAATTCTTCGTCTAAATTCGATTCGCTCAATGGTAGCTTAGCGCTTTCTTACTCTGATGTCTTTATCTGGCGAACGATTTCACTTGATTAATTTTAGTCTGATAAGAATAACGAACTAAATTGCTTTTCCTAATCATATTAATTCTCTTTCGGTTCAACAGTCCTGTTCATAACAACAACAATAGATGGTTTATCCGCTTTCAAACACAATTCATAGCAACGTGCATTTCGCATTTTGTTGGTTGAAAAGCAAGGAGGAAAACCTAATCGACCTGAGGTTCATTTGAAGTATCAATTAGTTTAGGCTTGTTCCGTCAAAGCAACTTTATAATATTAAAAATAAGACAACTCTTTATCTAGCCTCAGAAAACAATCTCTTGAATACTACATCTGCTTGGACGATACACAAAAGCAGAAAAATGTGTCTTCTCACCAATTCTAATCGTCCTCTATAGCGAGGCTATGCTAAGAGTCCTACCAAGATATTGTCGGTGGTTGCAATTTTAACAACTGTAATTTATGACGCGTGTTGAAATCTTTGCAGTATTTAGTATTGTTGAAGTTATCACTAACATTTTTGTCAAGATTTACAAACTCAACGTTTCGTTCAATTTCGCAAACCAATCAATGAAATTTGAATAAGCTAATTCAGTTGGAAAATACTTCGACAAAAACATTACTTCGTGGTTTAATAATTTCTTTAATTTAATTTTATAGGACTTCCTGATAACCAATAGTTTTAAAGAAAATTTCTTTTTTTCCTTTTTAACAGCGAAGAATAAATTCTTAGGATTTCTTACACTCGAGTAGGCAACATACAACTGGCCATGCGTAAACATTTCTTTCTGGAACAAAATTCTAATTTTTTGAAGCGTTTGTCCTTAAGGAAAAGATATACCAAATACAATAGCATTTTCATTAAATAAGTAATTGATATTTTAATCATTAAATTGTTTTTAAAATAGTGGGAGTATTTTGCATGTTAAATAATAAAATTTTTAATTGTTCAAAAAAAAAAAATAGTGAAAATTTATTGTACTGAGGTATGCAATCTAGTAAAAGCACTTCTCCCAAATCTGGTTTCGATCAGTCAATGTATGGTTATTTTAGAGAGAATGACTGACGGACGGATGGTCTAATGGAAGTCACAGACTTTTATATATAGATACGCAAATGACTCTATATTGATTGCAGAAGGAAAACTAGAGGATCTACTAGATTGTAAAGGAAATTATTGTCAGAAGACAGAATGTATGTTTGTTGGCAAGAAAAAAAATTAGAAAAGTCAACATCAAAAGTACAAAAGTTTGAATATCTGGGAAGTGTTTTGATAAGAGTTGAAAAATGGAACACTAAAATCCGAAGGAGAGTTGGTGCAACAAAGAATACCTTTCAAAACCTAAGCAAAGTAGTAAGAAATAAGAAAATTTCACGAGAAATAAAGAGTGTTGAACTGCTATATAATATCAATCCTCCTATATGAGAGTGAATGCTGGACAAGTTCCTCCCAGATGAAGAGGTGACTGGAGGCAACAGAAATGTGATTCTATAGAAGGATACTGATGCTGATACCATGGACTGACCTCGCCAGCCACGAGGACGTTTTAAGGAAAATGGAAGCAAAATGAGCACATACCAAAAGTCAGAAAGGGACAGTTGAAATATCTTGGACATCTAAGGATGAGGAGGAGGGCTTGGAGAATTTGAAACTCACAGGACATATCGAAGGCAAAATGGACAAGGTAAGACAGCGGGTCACCTCTCTGACGTGTTTGTGTTAATGGATGGCGGAACGGTGATGTTGGTAGGATAGCAAAAAGACAAACGTTACTAAGAGATACAATGGAAGTTGTGGAGATCCATGTTCACGCAAGTCAAGAAGTGACGTGGTGCATAGGAGAATCTACGAGGTGCATTCCAGATGTTTTGAGAATTTTTAGCAGAGGCAGTTATAAGTATCCCAGATTATTATACTTTTAGTATATCATTATTATACATCTAATAAGCTGACCTACCAACTTAGTTATTCCAGACTGAATGTGACGGTTGTAATAGCTATTTGATTAAACCCTACTAAACACTACTAGTGACAGTTGACTAGTTTACAGAATGCAGTCGGGACGTGAAAACAATTAGGAAGCTCGCTATGCAATAAAGTTTTGTGCTGACAGAGATGGGCATCAAAACTAGCTCACCCTGCCTGTAATCCAGACCTTACTCCCTAAGACTTTTGGTTGCTCCCCAAGCTGAAGTAGAACATCAGGTGCAGTAATTCTGAAGACATTGAGGAAACGAAGGGAGCTATGACAAAGGTACCCAACACCTTGACTTTGAATGACTTCCATAAGGACTTCAGAAAGTAGATGGAGCGATGCAACAAGTGCGTTGAATTCAGAGGGTCCTAATTTGAAAGATTTTAGAGATTTGTGCGTTTTGAAAAATTGTTTCACCCTAAGAAAGGCGGGAATGCCACTAGTAGGCAGAGCGGGGGTTACAGAGAGTGAAGGTCAGAGAAAAGACTTAGTATAGTGGGGGACCCAGAAAAGGATAAAAGCTGAACTGGGTTCAACAAGATAGAAGACGGCTACTGACATTGTATTTAAATCTTTGAAGATTGTAGCTATCAGAGAAACAAACAAACGGAAGGGATTTCCACTGGCTGGAAGTGCGAGAAAAGAAATTGTTGGAGTAGAAATAGCGGTTATATTTAACTATTTTAACAGTAAAAGGGTGGGACCTAGGTGCCAATCTAGTAGCGCACTTAAACTCATGTAGCCCAAACATCAGGGTAAAAAGCTCATCAGAACAGTAACCATGGAGATATTTGTAGAAAAGACAGGAGGATGCCACGTCACGTCGGTGATAAAGTAAATGAAGTCAAGATTCCAAGTCAGGATCAATTACATTGTAGATCCTTCTTTAGGTTTTGTCAAGAATCCCGACATGAGTAGCAGAAGCACCGGACTTGATATAGCAACAGTATTCAATGCACGGATGAATAGTTGATTTGTAAGTGTGCAAGGTGGACTTGGCGAGAAAACCTTCTGGCACGACACAGTAAACCAACTTCCCTTGCAGTCGATTCAGCTATTCATTCGATGTAGTCTTTCCACTTTAAGCCAGTTGAAAACAAGAGGCCAAGAAGGCGCAGTTTGTTGCTCTCCACGAGTCTACCATCAACCATGCTGATGGTGGACAGGAAAGTTTCTCTATAGTGGTTAAATGAGAGCAATTTTGTTTTGGTGGCATTAAAATTGACGAGCCATTTCCTGTCCAAGTTAACTATAGATTGGAGGTCCTTTTCAAGAGCAGCCCCCATGTTAACTTTGTCAGCTCTGGCAGATTTGCTATTAAGACAGAAGTAAATGGTAGTGTCATCAGCATAAATGCATACTTGGGAAATGATGATATCAGGAAGATCATTGATGCAGATCAGCGTAGGACCCAGGATAGAGCCTTGGGGAACACCCGCGTTCGCGTGAAAGGCTCTGGAAGCGAGCCCGTTCAAAACGACCTTTATTTCACGATTTGATAGGAACGATTGGATTAAGTCAAACAATCGTCCAGTAATACCGTAGCCCTGGAGCTTGCATAGAAGACCAGAGTGCCAAACCCCATTAAACGGCTTCAAGATTTCTAGAGACACAACTCGAGGTTCGCCGTTATTATCAAGAGCTTGATATACATATTCAGTGATGACCATTAGCAGTAGACCTTGCAAAATGGAAGCCATACTTTTTGTCAAACAGTAGGACGTGAGATGTAAGATGTTTAATCACTTCAGCATTGATTAAAGTCTCGAATATTTTTATATTTACAGGGGTCAGAAGATTTTTTGGAGGAGAAATTCCAACTATTTGGAAACAGGAAATAGGTGAATGCATTGGAGATAACTGGAGACAGTTAGGGAAGACATTTCTTTAGGACGAGGGCTGGGATGCCGTCACATCCACTCGTCTTATGGGAGACTAATTTAGAAATGATGTCCGAGACCTCATATCACTCAGTAAAGGGGGAAATCAGATGTGGGTACACCAAATGAATAGCGTGTTGTGTTGGAAGAGCAAAGCATTCAACTTTATCAGCTGTAGATGTCAGGAATTCGAATTGATTGAATAGAGGAGAGATTGAGGTATTGCTCTTGTTCAGCATACACTTGCAGAGCTGTAAATAATCTCTAGAACCGAATTTGGGAGATACTATACGTTGTTTCATTCTGTCACGAAACAGTAACTTCGCTGCTATGAGGACACGCTTGCGCACGTTACGAGCAGAGACAAAGAGAGATCTATTGCAATCAGACTTATCGCTCTGGTACAGCCAGAAGTCATTCCCTTGGTCTATAGCGGCCATGCATGAAGATGAGAACCAAGGAGATGAATGCTGTTTAACCTGGTATTTACTTGATGGAATGAAAGCATCGATGTCGGATCTCACCCAGGAGGTAACCTCAGATGCTAATTTGTACACAGGAAGACAAAAAACTACATTCTAATGGACGTCACGAAGGAAGTCACGGAACCTGTTCCAATTCGTACGTTGATAACAGAAAGATATATTGTTGGTAGGAGGTTCTTGGTTGGTAGGGGAACGGAAAGGGATGTTTAAAGATACTACCGCATGATCAGATTTGCCAAGAGAGCAAAGGAGCATGGTAATACATAAGCCGGAATAGGGGTAAAAAAGATCTAGGAGAGAATTAATGTCCATCAGTATTACTGGGGAAGGACCATCACATGCGTGAGGAGATTGAGTGATTGAGAAGTTAATGGTGAAGAGGCCAGCGGAGGCAGTGACAGAGTTTTTAAACCAAATCACATAGTGGGTTTTAAAGTCACAAAATAAATATTTGCAAACGGGTGTAGGGAGATGGCCTTGTCTATAATATGATAAATACTATCTCGCACACAACAGACAGGAGATGAAGGGAAACGTTAGAGAAAGAAGACAGAGCTGACTGAGTTAAGTCGAGAGAGATAAATGTAAGAGTGGTCTGCCGATTAAAAAGAGACCGAGATACGTGTAATAGTGGTCTGCTGATTCAAGAGAGACGGGGATAAATGTAAGAGAGGTCTGCTGATAAAGAGAGACGGAGATAAATGTAAGAGTGGTCTGCCGATACAAGAGAGATGGAGATACGTGTAAGAGTGGTGTGCTGACACGAGAGAGACAGAGATATGTGTAAGAGTGGTGTGCTGATTCAAGAGAGATGGAGATACATGTAAGAGAGGTCTGCTGATTCAAGAGAGACGGAGATACGTGTAAGTGGTCTGCTGATTCGAGAGAGACGGAGATACATGTGAGAGTGTTTTGCTCATTCAAGAGAGAGGGGGATACGTATAAGAGTGGTATGCAGATACAAGAGAGATGGAGATAATGTAAGAGTGGTCTGCTGATTCAAGAGAACGGAGATACGTGTTAGAGTGGTCTGGTGATTCAAGAGAGACGGAGATAAGTGTAAGAGTGGTATGCTAATTCAAAAGAGACGGATATACGTGTAAAAGTGATCTGCTAAATGATAAATGTAAGAGTGGTCTGCAGATTCAAGAATTATGGAGATACATGTAAGAGTGGTCTGCTGATTCGAGAGAGACGGAGATACATGTAAGAGTGGTCTGCTGATTCAAGAGAGACGGAGATACGTGTAAGAGAAGTCTGCTGATTCAAGAGGGACGGAGATACATATAAGAGTGGTCTGCAGATTCAAGAATTATGGAGATACATATAAGAGTGGTCTGCTGATTCGAGAGAGACGGAGATAAGTGTAAGAGTGGTCTGCTGATTCAAGAGAGACGGAGATACGTGTAAGAGAAGTCTGCTGATTCAAGAGGGACGGAGATACATATAAGAGTGGTCTGCAGATTCAAGAATTATGGAGATACATGTAAGAGTGGTCTGCTGATTCGAGAGAGACGGAGATAAGTGTAAGAGTGGGATGCTAATTCAAGAGAGACGGAGATACATGTAAGAGTGGTTTGCTGATTCGAGAGAGACGGAGATAAATATAATAGTGGTCTGCCGATATAAGAGAGACGGAGATACGTGTATGAGTGGTCTGCTGATTCGAGAGAGACGGAGATACGTGTGAGAATGGTCTGCTGATTCACAAAAGACGGAGATACATGTAAGAGTGGACTGTTGATGCAAGAGAGACAAAGATACATACAAAAGTTGTCTAATGATTCAAGAGAGACGGAGATACATGTAAGAGTGGTCTGCTGATTCAAGAGAGAGGGGGATACGTATAAGAGTGGTCTGCGGATTCAACAGAGATGGAGATAATGTAAGAGTAGTGTGCTGATTAAAGAGAGACGGAGATACGTGTAAGAGTGGTCGGCTGATTCAAGAGAGAGGGAGATAATTGTAAGAGTGGGACGCTTATTCAAAAGAGACGGATATACGTGTAAGAGTGGTCTTCTGATTCAAGAGAGACGGAGATACGTTTAAGATTAGTCTGCTGATTCAAGAGAGATGGAGATATGAGTAAGAGTGGTCTGCTGATTCAAGAGAGACGGAGATTCATGTAAGAGTGGTTTGCTGATTTAAGAGAGATGGAGATACATGCAAGAGTGGTCCGCTGATTCAAGAGAGATGCTAATACCTGTAAGAGTGGTCTGCTGATTCAAGAGAGACGGAGATACGTGTAAGCGTGGTCTGCTGATACAAGAGAGACGGAGATACATGAAACAGTCGTCTGCTGATTCACGAGACTTGGAGATACATGTACGTGTGGTATGCTGAATCAAGAGAGACGAAAAGACTTGTAAGAGTGGTCTGCTGTTTCAAGAAAAGGGAGATACGAGTAAGTGTGCTCTGCTGATTCGAGTGAATCGGAGATACCTGTAAGAGTGATCTGCTGATTCGAGAGAGCAGGAGATACATATAAGAGTGGCTTGCTGATTAAAGAGAAATGGAGATAAATGTAAGAGTGGTCTGCTGATTCAAAAGAAACGGAGATACTTATAAGAGTGGTCAGCTGATACAAGAGAGACAGAGATACCTGTAAGCATGGTCTGCTTATTCAAGAAAGATTGAGATACATGTAAGAGTGATTAGCTGATTCAAGAGAGACGGAGATACGTGTAAGAGTGTCTGCTGATTCACGAGAGAGAGGGGTATACCTATATGTGTTGTCTTCAGATTCAAGAGAGATGGAGATATATGTAAGAGTGGTCTGCTGATTCAACAGAGACATAGATACAGGCAATGGAGATCTGCTGATTCAAGAGAGACGGTGATACATGCTAGATTGGTCTGCTGATTCAAGAGAGATGGAGATACGTGTAAGAGTGGTCTGCTGATTCACAACAGACGGAGATACATGTAACAGTGGTCTACTGATTCAAGAGAGACGGAGATACGTGTAAGAGTGGTCTGCTGATTCAAGAGAGATGGAAATATGTGTAAGAGTGGTCTGGTGATTCAAGAGAGACGGAGATCCATGTAAGAGTGGTTTGCTGATTCAAAAGCGATGGAGATACGTGTAAGATTGGTCTGCTGATACACTACAGACGGAGATACATGTAGGAGTGGTTTACTGATTCAAGAGAAATGGAGATAGATGCAAGTGTGGTCTGCTGATTCAAGAGAGATGGAGATACCTGGAAGAGTGGTCTGCTGATTCAAGAGATATGGAGATACCTGTAAGAGTGGTCTGCTGATTCAAGAGAGATAGAGATACGTGTAAGAGTTGTCATATGATTCAAGAGAAATGTCGATACATGTAAGAGTGGTCTGCTGATTCAAAAGAAACGGAGATATATGTAAGAGTGGTCGCCTGATTCAAGGGAAACGGAGATATATGTAAGAGTGATCAGCTGATACAAGAGAGACGGAGATACGTGTAAGCATGGTCTGCTTATTCAAGAAAGATTGAGATACATGTAAGAGTGATTAGCTGATTCAAGAGAGACGGAGATACGTGTAAGCATAGTCTGCTTATTCAAGAAAGATTGAGATACATGTAAGAGTGATTAGCTGATTCAAGAGAGACGGAGATACGTGTAAGAGTGTCTACTGATTCATGAGAGAGAGGGGCATACCTATAAGAGGTGTCTTCAGATTCAATAGAGATGGAGATACATGTAAGAGTGGTCTGCTGATTGAAAAGAGACGTAGATACAGGTAAGTGAGATCTGCTTATTCAAGAGAGACGGTGATATATGTAAGAGTGGTCTGCTGATTCAAGAGAGACAGAGATAAGTGTAAGAGTGGTCTGCAGATCCAAGAGAGATAGAGATACATGTAAGAGTGGCCTGCTGATTCAAATGAGATGTACATACATGTAAGAATGATCTGCTGATTCAAGTGAGACGGAGATACGTGTAAGAGTCGTCTGCTGACTCGATAGAGACGGAGATACGTGTAAAAGTTTTCTGCTGATAAAAGAGAGACGCAGAACATATAAAAGAGGTCTGCTGATTCAAGTGAGACGGAGATACGTGTACGATTGGTCTGCTGATTCAAGAGAGATGGAGATACGTGTAAGAGTAGTCTGCTGATGCAAGAGAGATGAAAATACGTGTAAGAGTGGTCTGCGGATTCATGAGAGCGGGGAATACGTGTACGTGTGGTCTTCAGAAACAAGAGAGATGGAGATAGGTGTAAGAGTGGGTTGCTGATTCACAACAGACGGAGATACATGCAAGAGTGGTCTGCTGATTCAAGTGAGACGGAGATACATATAAGAGTGGTTTGCTGATTCATGAGAGAAGGGGATACGTATGAGAGTGGTCTGTAGATTCAGGAGAGAATGAGATACATGTAAGAATGGTCTGCTGATTGAAAAAGACGTCGATACATGTAAGAGTGGTCTGCTGATACAAGAGAGATGGACATACGTGTAAGAATGGTCTGCTAATTCGAGAGAGACGGAGAAACCGGTATGAGTGGTCTGCTGATTCTAGAGAGACGTACATAAATGGAACAGAGGTCTGCTAATTCGTGAGAGACAGAGATAAATGTAAGATTTGTCTGCAGATTCAAGAAAACGGAGATAAATATAAGAGTGGTTTGCTGATACGAGAGAGACGGAGATACGTGTAAGAGTGATTTGTTGATTCAAGAGACACGGAGATACATGTAAGAGTGATCTGCTGATTCGAGAGAGACGGAGATACATGTAAGAGAGGTCTGCTGATTCAAGAGAAATGGAGATAAATGTAAGAGTGGTCTGCTGATTCAAAAGAAACGGAGATATATGTAAGAGTGGTCTGCTGATTCAAGGGAAACGGAGATACTTATAAGAGTGGTCAACTGATAAAGAGAGACGGAGATACGTATAAGCATGGTCTGCTTATTCAAGAAAGATTGAGATACATGTAAGTGTCATTAGCTGATTCAAGAGAGACGGAGATACGTGTAAGAGTGTCTGCTGATTCACGAGAGAGAGGGGTATAGCTATAAGAGTTGTCTTCAGATTCAAGAGAGATGGTGATACATGTAAGAGTGGTCTGCTGATTCATGAGAGATGGAGATATGCGTAAGAGTGGTCTGTTGATGCAAGAGAGACGGAAATACGTGTAAGAGTGGTCTGCTGATTCCTGAGAGTGGGGAATACGGGTACGTGTAGTCTTCAGATACAAGAGAGATGGAGATAGGTGTAAGAGTGGATTGCTGATTCATAACAGACAGAGATACATGTAAGAGTGGTTTGCTGATTCAAGAGAGATGGAGATACATGCAAGAGTGGTCTGCTGATTCAACAGAGATGGAGATACGTGTAAGAGTTGTCTGCTGATACAAGTGAGACGGAGATACATATAAGTGTGGTTTGCTGATTCATGAGAGAAGAAGATACGTATGAGAGTGGTCTGGAGATTCAGGAGAGAATGAGATACATGTAAGAATGGTCTGCTGATTGAAAAGAGAAATCGATACATGTAAGAGTAGTCTGCTGATACAAGAGAGACGGAGATACATGCAAGAGTGGTCTACTGATTCAAGAGAGACGGAGATACGTGTAAGAGTGGTCTACTGATTCAAGAGAGATGGAGATACGTGTAAGAGTTGTCTGCTGATTCGAGAGAGACGGAGATACATGTAAGAGTGGTCTGCTGATTCGAGAGAGACGGAGATACATGTAAGAGTGATCTGCTGATTCAAGAGAGACGGGGATAAATGTTAGAGTGATCTGCTGATTCAAGAGAGACGGAGATACGTGTAAGGGTGTGCTGCTAATTCAAGAGAGACGTCGATACATGTAAGACTGGTCTGCTGGTTTAAGAGAGACGTAGATACGTGTAACAGTCGACTACGGTTTCAAGAGAGAAGGAGATACGTACATGCGTGGTATGCTGATTCAAAACAGACGGAGATAAATGTAAGTGTGGTGTGCTGATTCAATAGAGACGGAGATACGTGTAAGAGTGGTATGCTGATTCTCAAAAGACGGAGATACACGTTACAGTGGTCAGCTGATTCAAGAGTGATTGAGATACGTGTAAGAGTGGTCTGCTGATTCAAGAGAGACGGAGATACGTGTAAGAGTGGTCTGCTGATTCAAGACATATGGAGATAGATGTAAGAGTTGTCTGCTGATTCAAGACATATGGAGATACATGCATGCGTGGTATGCTGTTTCAAAACAGATGGAGATACATGTATGAGTGGACTGCTGATTCAAGAGAGACTGAGATAAATGTAAGAGTGGTCTGCTGATTCGAGAGAGACGGAGATACGTGTAAGAGTGTTTTGCTGGTTCCATAGAGACGGAGGTACATGTAAAAGTTGTCTGCTGATTCAGGGGAGATGGAGATACCTGTACGAGTGGTCTGTTGATTCAAGACAGAGTGATATATATGTAAGAGCTGTCTGCTGATCCAAAAAAGATGGAGGTACGTGTAAGAGTGGTCTGCTGATTCAAGACAGAGGGAGATATATGTTAGAGTTGTCTGCTGATCCAAATGTGATGGTGATACATGTAAGAGTGGTCTGTTGCTGCAAGAGTGACGAATATACATGTAGCAGGTTTCTGCTGAAAATAAGAGACGTAGATACACGTAAAAGTTGTCTGCTGATTCAAGAGAGAGGTAGCTACATCTAAGAGTGGTCTCCTGATTCGAAAGCGACGTAGATACATGTAAGAGTGGTCTGCTGATTCAAGAGAGACGGAAATACGTGTAAGAGTGGTCTGCTGATTCATGAGAGAGGGGGATTACGTGTAAGAGTGACTTCAGATTCAAGAGAGATGGAGATACGTGTAGGAGTGGTCTGCTGATTCAAGAAAGAGACGGAGATAAATGTACGAGTGGCCTGCTTATTCAAAAGAGACGTCAATACATGTAAGATTTGTCTGCTGATTCAAAAGATACGTAGCTACGTGTAACAGTGGTCTACTGATTCAAGAGAGACGGAGATACGTGTAAGAGTCGTCTTCTGATTCAAGGCAATGGGAGATACATATATGAGTTGTCTGCTATTGTGATATGTGTAAGAGTGGTCTGCTGATTCAAGAGAGACGGATATAAGTGGAAGAGTGGTCTGCTGATTCAAGAGAGACGGAGTTATGTGTAGGAGTGGCCATCTGATTCAAGAGAATCGGAGATACTTTGTAAGAGTGGTCTGCTGATTCAAGGGAGATGGAGATACATGTAAGAGTGGACTGCTGATCCGAAAGAGAGGGGGATATATGTAAGTGTCGTCTGCTGATTCAAGAGAGACGGAGATATATGTAAGTGTAGTCTGCTGAATCAAGAGAGACGAAGATACATGTAAGTGTAGTCTGCTGATTCAAGAGAGCCGGATATACGTGTAAGAGTGGTGTGCTGATTCAAGAGAGACGGAGATACGTGTAAGAGTGGTCTGCTGATTCAAGAGAAATGGAGATAAATGTAAGAGTGGTCTGCTCATTCAAGACAGACGGAGATACGTGTAAGAGTGGTCTGCTGATTCAAGACAGATGGAGGTACATCTAAGTTTGGTGTGCTGTTTCAAGTGAGACGGAGATACCTTTAAGAGTGGTCTGTTGTTTCAACAAAGGTGGATCTACATGTAAGAGTGTTTTGTTGACAATTTTTATTGCTGGTAATTTTTTTCTTCAAAATGTATAACTGTTATTATGTTTTTTTCCCCCAAAAATATTTCTCGTAATAATTTGCACATACCATTTCCCGTCATCGGAAACTGATAATTCACTTTATATTCGGACAATTTTTACACACCTTATGTTCAGATAAAAAGGAAATGCTTGGCCCACTAACCTGGTTAATTTATGTAATGTTTTCCCCTCTAAACTAGCTCAATTAGGAAATGCTTTGCCTTCTGAGCTAGCTCTATTAGGAAGTGCTTTCCCCTATAATCTATCTAAATTCGAAAAATACTTTTACCTCTAAAGTGTCTCAATTATAAAATTCTTTCCTCTCTGACCTCGCACAATGAGGAAATTCTTTTCTCTCTGACCTAGCTCAATTATGAAATGTTTTGTCCTTTGATATTGCACAATTAGGAAATGATTTTCCCTTTGACCTTGCACAGTTATGAAATACATCTCCCTCTGAGCTAGCTTAATTAGGATATACTTTTTTCTCTACTCTTCCACAATTACGAAATATTTTCCCCTTTGGTCTTGCACAGTTAGGAAATGTTTTTCTCTCTGACCCAGCAGATTTCTTCAGGCCTATGCACCTATGACATGGCTATTGGTAAAAGCCTGTGCAGAATCTGTCTATATTTCTAAGATGAGGTATTATGTACACTATTTACATTATTCGGACTATTGTCCTCATCTTTGTCGCCATATTTATTACAACGTTTCTGCCGTTTTACGCTTCGGCCTTCTTCAGGTGGTTGGAATGTCGAACTAATCCCTTTATTTCGCTCACTGTGGTAGACTGTTCTAATTCCACGTGTCATGTTTAATGGATGTTTGTTATCATTTATCTCCACTTAATTCCCCTCTCCATGTTCTCCACTGCCTTAACCGGGTATTGAACTCACACTCTTTGGGTCCTGACACTGGATCTAACTAACGTCTTTACCACTGTGACATGTGTCCTTGAGGAGCGAAATAAAGGATTCAGTTCGACATTCCAACCACCTGAAGAAGACCGGAGCGTACAACGGCTGAAACTTTCCTCATACGGACCTCTTTAGACATTGAATTCAGAGTTGTTGTTCTATAGTATTGCAAGTCTAGGTTGAAGAGACAACGTGTTCTACTATTTCGCATATATCAGTGCATAGAAGAGATGTGTTCATATCTTGACATAGGTACTCGTTCAAAAGGGAATGCAACACACTGACACACTATCAAATTTGCATATTTATATAATTCTCTCTTTGTCTCTCTCTCATACACGCACACACTCACACATACACACATACAAACGGCTATACATATTAACGTACACAAATTTTTAATGTGAGTTTGTGATAAAAATATAATTTTAAGGTATGCTATATTTATAGGTGAAAGTGCTCAATATCAGAGATAGAGCTATGTATATATAAAAGTTCAAAAAAGCACCACAGCAACAAGCGGTGAGAGTCTGTTTCATATCTGAAGACCATCCTTTTCATCTGTGTGTTTATGTATGTCTGTATATACTTTAAAAATCAGGAGGTCGGTTGAATCCACTACCTTGGTTTCAACCTTACGGTATTCTCAGGGCATTTTTTTTCAAATGACCTCTTAACGCTTTATTTTTTTTTTAAACTAATGAAGGCTGTATTATTATTGTTATTATTATTATTATTATTATTATTATTATTAATAAATAAACAAACGCACGACGTTGGGTGTAATAGAAAGAGAGGAAGAGGAAGTGAAGAAGAAGAAGAAGAAGAAGTAGAAGAGGGGGAAGACAAGATATGCAAGGATATTATATATGTATAGTGGGTGGTTAATTGAAATGTATATTTACTTTTCTTATCCAGCTTCATATAAGGAGAATTTCCTAATATGTAAGCAAGAACTCAAGGTTTCAGATATATGTTGGTATATATGTACAGATTAGACATAGAGAAACAGCATTTCAGATTATTTTTCCAGTATGTTCTTCCAGCATGAAAATAAGAAATGATTTAGTTTGAGCCCTTTTTGTAAAGCGATTATTAATCACCTTGTTTCGAAGGCTGTTGCCTGTAAAAAAAAACAACAACAAAAAACAAAACAAAAAAGGTTAAACATTAGGTTGGTGCGAAAATAATGTCGTTTTGTCACATTGTAACATATGTGAGAAAACGACATTAGTTTTACCACTGATAATCATTTAATTAGCCACAGAACCTAATTTAAGCTGCATGTTATGTTCCTTAAAACACACAATATTTTCGAAATTCAATTTTTTGGCTCCTGACACGGGAGATATTTAGTTTTGGCAATATTTTATTCTACTAATACATGTATAACATTCAATCCTTTCTATTTCCAAGTTTAAATCACTTGAACGCGATATTTGTACAAGAATGAAGATCAATAGTCTCGCCTCGAGAAAAATAAAGTCTGGCCAACATTAGAAAATTAATCCAGTTCGGAATTGAATAAAGAGTTCCATGGTAATACATCATGTAAGCTAATACTTGATTTGCTGTTTTATATTACTGAATGTCAATACGAGTGATAATGAATGTCGGTGGGAAAAGCATTTTTAATTTTATAAAAAGGATGTTCGACCGAAATGTTGTGCTATATTTATATATTAGTCACAATTGATCATGTATCACGACTTCAGTCACTTTCTCATCAACATGACGTCGTGTGGCTTCCCTCTGTTTTTTCTTCAAATATTTTTTTATGGCAACTGTTCTTTTTTCCTTGATGATTCGACTGCATGAATTTAAGCGCACTACTTGGCTTACGGCCATATCACGAAATACTGGTTCTCGTACGATTCCTGAAGTTAAGCAACGGCAAGCCTTTTCAGTGGATAGATGGGCGACCGCTTGAAAATACATGGTGCTGTAAAGTATTTTTTTTGTTTAGCGGCATATCAAGGTCTATGTGTAATCTAATGCTGAAATCTGAATATGTTGTATACAATTTTATTTTTATATTTTTGGAGATAAAATGGTTTTAAAAATAAATAATGCTTTTAGTGAAACAAGTAGTACTAAATAACCCATAGGTGTGAGGAGAAGAGGTTGATTGATACCTTTCCCACGGATATATGCTCATAAGGGAATATAACAAACCTGACCAGAATTGGAACTCAGTTTTCCGATTAACAGTTCCGAGCTATTATCCATTACACCACCTGCACATCCAAGCTTACAGCTCTTGGTGTTCCCAAGCGGTCACCCATCAAAGTACTGACCAGACTCGACGTTGTTTAACGTGAAGTGCCCGTAAACCTTCAACTCAATTACTAGTATTTGATGTGGCCGTAAGCCAGCTTCTGTAAGCTTGGATGTGCGGGTGGTGTAATGGATAACAATTCCGAATTGAAAAATCGGAGACCAGAGTCCGAATTCTAGTCACGACTGTTATATTTACTTACGCGTAAATACCCTTGGGAGAGGTATGAATTTACCTTTTTTTCCCCAGTCATGGGTTAATTAGTAAGATTTTCATCAGTAAATTATTGCTGTATTAAAAAAAAAAAAATATTACGATCAAAAATATTTTCTGACTTTAAATTATCCTGCAATGTGTCGATAAACCGTAAAAAACAAATAAAAAAAAATATTGCTTTCCTGTCACCTACAATCTTCAAAAGTTTGAATGCAACGCCAATCACTACGTTCAGTTTTCTTGAGCTCTCTTCCTTTATTATCCTTTCCCCCACTTCTCCTGACTAAAGTTTTCTCTTTCTCTTACACTCTCTGTAACCACCCACTTGCCTCCTGGTGGCATTAAGTGCCTGGCTTGGAGTGAAATAATCAAAAGAACAAATTACATTTCATTAAGATTTTCGCTTTTGGAAATGTGTGCTTTTTCTTTGTTTCATTCATTTCTGTAATAAGAATTAGGTTGGTGCAAAAATAATGTCATTTTCTCACATATGTTACTATGTGAGAAAATGACATTATTTTTGCACCAACCTAATAATAGCTGTCCGCTCGCATCTGAGTATGCCTGTCTGCTTGGACGGCGAACCAATCCCTGTTGCAGACATCTGCTCAGACACATTTGTGTTTTTTCAACACTCACAAAAACCATTTGTAGCTTATACAGTAACTATACTAAGCTGATCTTGCAGTTTCTTGCTGAGAGTGCATCATCTTGTGTGATAAACAGTGTGCACGAGGTTAATACGATCAGACCCTCGGTCACGATGACTTGTAACTTTGTGCTAGTACAGCGATCGGTGGAACAATTCCGTCTATCACAAGGCTTCAGTCAATTCGTAGTATGGTTCTCAGGCACTTTACAAAGATGCTGAATACTGGGCTCGCCATCGCAGTTCGATAACATCACCTTCTTGATCAGGCAGGGTGAAATTTGAAGCCGGGTCTCATTGTCAGATTATTGAATAAGTAATCATTTAGTTTTTAACAGGAAATTATTTATAGCCTGTATTAAAATATTTAGAGTTGTTCTCTGTAAAACAGCTCTATCAGTTTGGAATGAAAAATCAGAGAGCCAATTTCGAATTCCAGTCGGGTTCGTTACATTAACTGGCTCGCAAATACCGCCGGTAAAGCTATGAGTGCATCGCTTCCAGCCAGGTTAAATAGGAAAACTTGTATCTGGAAAAATTAATTGTTGTTTTCAAAATATTGTTACTGTAGTATTTACTCGCAAAAAAAGGAAAAAAAAAGAACAAATTATTCTTATAATATAAAATAAGTTCTGATTTTAAATAACTCACTAAGTGTTGGTAAGCCGTAAAAAATGAAATCAATCAATTTTCGGAGAAATGGGGCCGAGTCGCCCTGCACAATGCCACCCATAAAAGAGGTACAAAGAAGATCTCAAGTAAAATTTGAAAGACATGAACCAAACTCCGACTTTGTAATCTCAAACACACGGAAGCCGATCGATCCAAGTCGTGCAATCTGTGCTTCAAGGCAAAAAAAAAAAAAAAAAAAATCGTCGAGAAACCAAGAAAGACATAAAAAAGCGCCCGCTTCAGTTCCAGCAGTTGGAGTTCCTTCGCCTATCTGCAATCTTTGAGTTCAACTTCGACTTTAGATATCGCATGCATTGCCATTAGAAAAAAATGATGAAGCAGATGAAGCCTTTGGATCTTGAAGACCATCCTTCTTCGGACTTTATGGACTGGCGCTTTAAAAGCACAAACAAAGAACTGTACCAAATAACAGAAACCACATCACTTGAGGACTTTCATCAACAGCAACAGCTAAAATGGATATCACATGTAGCTCGAAGAGAAAATAATGACATAATCAAGATGTTGACGTTCCACACTATTTGAAACAGAAGGTTAGGTAGGACCCCCCCCCATCAGTAGTGGTAAGAGCGATAACAGTTACTGGACTATGAGAAACCTATTTTCCTAAAAAATACTGTTTTAATAGAAATATTTTATAAATTTCAAATGGCAATAATATTGGCGGATCAGTCAATGAATGCCAAATGATAACAAGTGTTTCTTTATAAAGGAAA
This sequence comes from Acanthosepion lycidas, assembly GCA_963932145.1. Classification (NCBI taxonomy): domain Eukaryota; kingdom Metazoa; phylum Mollusca; class Cephalopoda; order Sepiida; family Sepiidae; genus Acanthosepion; species Acanthosepion lycidas. The sequence continues at coordinate 119,252,390 of OZ010577.1, read as the reverse complement.
CACTTATTATCATTACCAGTAGAACCGCTTCTTTGCTGAAAAACCACGAAAGAGAATGTTTCTCTGAACACTATAATCTGAACTTCTTCAAATCTACGGTCAGCTGTTATCTATCCTACATATCCTCATAATTTCTACTTACTTCCCCCTCGTACGTCTATACAACATCAGTCAGTAACATTCTTGAGTGGCTCTTGGGACTTGATTTTGGTAATCATTTAGTAAAAATTCCCTCTATTTAGAGCTACCATTTTATAAGGGGCATGCAAATTTCTTCTAAAAGAGACCTAACATTGACATATAGTTTACATTATATTGTGATTTATTCGGAGTATTGTTCACATCTTTGATTATCATTTTCTATGTTTCGACCTTGTAACTACTGGCTATAGTCAGTGGCATTAGCATTTTTACAGTCATGCAGGAGAAATAGAGAAGGTTTCGCCATAAGATATTTTAACTTTAACTTAACATTTTCGAAGTACTGAATCCAAAGATCACGCTCATTTTTTCCATTACGTCGAGATATTTCTCTACTGAAATCAGCCAAATAGCGAAAAATTGTTTCGACCCTATTAAGTTACAGAAACTTAACTTGATTAAAATAGCACAAAACAAGTAAGAACGAAAATAACAGCATTTTATTGAATGAAACACATTGTGGTACAAAAGACGACAATTTCACAAAACTGTAACTCAGTTTCTATAGTAAATACTTTCTGTCGTTTAACTTTAATAACATTGATACAATCTCATTTTAAGAATTAACAAGAATCGGACAACATGTGTTTATCCCAGTAATACTGGTAAATTCCACCATTGTTTTGACGTCCTGATGAAATTCTCCTTTATCATTACTTACATTATCAGGTTTTCAGCGAAACTCTCTGAATGGCTTTAATAAAATTGTATATTAAAATGATAAGGATCATTCAAACTTTTTCGCTCAGAAGCCATATCTGTTATTGATTTATATCTGAAATCACAGACCAAAAAAATTGATTAAAAATCTCGATGAAAGGTCAGAAATGTCTCAAAGATTTGACGAGAACAATAGTTTGTTTCAAAAAAGCATCTCTGAATGAAGATTTGAAGAGTTATCGAAAGAGTATTAATGGATGTTTTATGACTTTACCAGGCATGTCTAGATGCGAAAATCAACTCCAAATGCCTTACATACAAGTAATTATCCAAAAGAAATGAATACATTCATCGATCAAAATATTCCTTTTATGCAATATAGGAAACTTCAATAACAGAAAAGAACAATAAGAGGTGGTGGACAATGGATTGTATTTTTCAAAAACAACACCAGAGAATTACTTAAAGACAACTAGAACATTCATGGGTTTTAGTTTTATTGCTGGCTTGTGTTACTATTCGAGCCAAGTTAAAGAAATATTTTCCAATGTTGATTTCCAAAGGCAGATTGACCTACGTTACCAGTATTAGATCTCAACCGGGGAGCTATTCTTAGCCTTTTGTTAACTACTTGGTCCTCAAACAAGGTCTTAGGCCAGACTAAACGCACTCTTAATAAATATCCACAATCATTCATAAATGACAGAATATATGTTAACGAATATCACTTGAAATATTTTCCATATCTAACACTGATGCGTCAAAAGTCAAGGGTTGGAAGTATGTAAAGTAAAAGTAGAGGACCACACCCATAACCTTGACGGTGTGTTCTGGTGAGTCAGTGTGAACACCAGCAAGATGGGTGATGACGTAAATTGTCGGATATCGAACGGGGAATGAGTTCTAGACGGGTAGGTCATTTCGTTTCTAAACCATTTGATATCCTTCGATTTAAGGAGTCACGTATGTACCGGATGGAAGACGTTATCATCCACTGTAGACAGCACTGGCCAACCATGGGTCTTTAATTATCATGATCAGAGGCATCCGGATAGAAATGTGATAACTGACAAGCGACAAATTCTCAGATAAGAATTTGAAGTTACTCTTACACAAGGTAACACAGTGTGAGTTATGTCAGGATCAAGCAGAAATGTTACTATATGGTGTAGTAACAGACGACAGAAATGTGACAAATTGTACAGGAATAGTGAAAGGGACTTTCAAGAAACTAAGCAAAGTATTAAGAGATAGGAAAATATAAGTAGAAAAAAAATTCTGAATTTCTACGGATATCAATTGTCATATATAGCAGTGAAAGCTGAACAATTTTCTTACAGATGAAGAGGAGGCTTGAAGCGACAAAGATGTGGTTCAATCTATTAGGTTTGTGCAAAAATAATGTAGTTTTTTGACTAAAAACTTTATGTGAGAAAATACCATTATTTTTGCACCAACCTAATACAAATGCTAAGAATATCATACAAAGAATATATAAACAATGAGGAAGTTTTAAGGAAAATAGGAGCAATAAGGTAACTTATGCTTGCAATCAGGAAAATACAAGTGAAATTTCTTTGACACTTAGTAAGAAAAGAAAGCCTAGAAACTTTAACACCCACGGGGTATATTAAAGTCAAGGAAATCGCAAGACAGAGCGAATAAACTAGTTAACGAGTTTGTGTGAACTGATGGCAGAACGAGGAAAAAAGGAACGGGAATTGATAAAAAGTTCCTTAGAGCAACAAAATAGAGGATGTTGTGGAGAGCCATGATCATTTATTATGAAAAAGTAACAGAAGAAGAAGAAAAAAGTAGAAAAAGGTGTTGGCAAAGAGACTCTATTTCTAGTTCGAATAATTTTTCCTCGTGCGAACAAGTGCAGTATGCTTGAGATACGAACGACTTTCGGTAAAAGATGTATAGTTCTCTTTAACAACTTTTAATCAGATTATTTTGGTTTCATATAATATCATATGCGTTTCTTACAAAAAAAAAAAAAACGGCATCTTGGTCAGCTCAGTTTTATAAGTCTCTTTATGAAAAGATACAATAAATCTATAGATCGATATACGTTTTTATTATCGGGAATCGATTCGAATATTAATTCTCTTACTTGCCACCAACGAGATTTAGATTCTAGATAATCTTTTGAATGGTGAACAAATGAAATAATGGAGATATCTTAAAACCTTTTGGCAGACGCGGAAAATTTTTGGTACCAATCCGCCAAATTGAAAGCATGGTATTTTTTTAATTGAATTATTTAGATACATTTAATAACGGAACTTTTTTACTTAAAGAATTTTATTGGAATAATTGATTTATGGAAATTTGTTTAATTTATTTTATAATTTGCTTTAATTATCAATTCATTTCTGGAAAATGAGACGATAATTGGCACTTTCTGCTTGAAATAGAATTCCAGGCTTCTGACTATCATTATTTGATTAGAAAGGGCAATGATCCGGAAAGACTAGAGTTGGAATGTAGGCCAAAAGAGAAGGAGAAAGTATTTTAAATTACAAAAAGAAATTAAAGAAGTAAAATCTAAGGAAAATGAAAAGAAGAAAAAAAGATGCTTGCTTGTATTTATATTTGGCACAAGGACTCGATACTGGCGTTCAGGATAAAGAGAGTCTTAGAAATAATGAAATGAAGAAGAAAAAGAAGAAAAAGAAAAGAAGAAGAAGATGAAGAAGAAAAAGGAACGAGATGATGATGATGAAGAAGAAGAAGAAGAGGAAGAAGAAGAAGAATAAAAAGCCTAGTACAGACCACTAATATGCATCACCCGGTACGGCCCAAGTGCACGAGGATACAACCGCTTCCTTATGACGATGTAAAAATGAAGAAAAGAAACAGAAAAGAAACAGAAGGAGAAAGAAGAATAAGTGATTTTTACATTGTTTAGTCTGGTGCATGATTAGGGATCAAATTAAATGTATTCACCCCTGAGAAAGGTATCTATCTTGGTAGTAAGTCTCCCCACTAGGGATGGATAAAGAAGAAAGATAGTTCAAGCTTTTAAGACAAGTAAAAAGCAAGCCGATTACGAGGATCTTAGTCTGAGAGAAGAAAATACAAAAATCAGAAATCACCTAAAATGCTTATACCAAATTTGAACAGAACGGCCGGATATTGTTTCATTTCCCCCTACTTCCCAAATTATGTGAGCAGTTTCACTGGCTTTCAGTTTAAAATAATGCCAGAAAATTGAATCTCAATATTTCTACCCACTGAATAGCATTAGTAATAATATGCAGGGTGTCCATAAAGTTCGTGTGCACTTTAAAAACATTATAACTTTATTTGCATTTGTGATAGAAATAATCTGTAAAAAATCTTATAAAGTTTAATGTACCTAGTTTAAAGTATAGCTAAAATAAATAATGTGATTTCAGGCATTACTGTAAATCCGTTGGCAAATGTTTTTTCGTGAACTGCAAAATCGCATTACTCTTGTATTGCTAATGATGGAGGATATGTGGAAACTTAAATAAAATTTCAATAAAACCTTAAAAATATAGATTTACTACTTTCTAATCCTTTTTACAAATTATTTCTATCGCAAATACAAATAAAGTTATAAATTTATTAAAGTGAACACGAACTTTATGGACACCCTGTATAATGATAATATAGTTAGTTGGTTAGGTTGAGTGATTTAACGTTGTTGGGTCGAATTTTTTTACGGGATATCCAGTAAGGATCGAACTGACTACTCAGCAATATTTCTCAGCCAGATAAACTTCGTTAACCATTACCCCACATAGGAGAATCCCCCAATAGCAAATATAATAGTAGTAGGATTTTTTACTGCGTCCATGTCACTACCCAATGTGACACAAGTTCGTAGTTTGAAGTCAGTTTAATGGCAATACTGTGTAACAATTGCTCAACCCCTTTCGGCACTTTGCTTTTTGGGAACGCCTCATTTTTGACGCTGTCGAAAAATGTTCACTTGTTTGTTGGTAAACTATATTTTCTAATTAAATGTTAATGTTTCGCAAATATATTTTGATTAAAGTAACAGTATTTCATATATTTTTTAACCCTTTTATATCTGGTCTTACGATTTTGACCAGGGGTGTATAATAGCCTCATACACATGTAAGAAAAACCTAAAAATAATAGAAGCATTATTCATAAAAAAGAAAAAATCCAGCATTCAATAACATCAACTATGCACACGGCCATAATGTGCTGACCGTGTTTGTAAAATAAAACATTCCTACAACTCTAGATATATACATAAAACAATCCATACATTCAGTTAGGAGTAAAAATAATGTCATCCTTTATAATGGCTAAAAGTATAAACGAAAGCGCTCGGACACACAAAACATTTGTACAATTTCTACGTAATTTACGTCCAGAAAAGAGGAAAATTAAAGAACAGAAGAAAATTAAATAAAATATTAACCGGAGTAACTTGTTTTTAATGAAACTTGTATAAAAAAAAAGGATCGCTGCCCAAATACACAATTATATATATATATATATATATAATATATATATATATATATAATTGTGTATTTGGGCACCAATCCCTTTTTTTTAAATAAAATAAATGTTTACTAAATCAGTGAAATTATGTAACTATTTTTGCCGTCATTGTCATAATTTTTACTTAAATAATATTTAAAAAAAAAAAATTGTAACCTAATATACATACTTATACTTGATGTAAAAATAATTCTACATACTAATTAATTGTTCTTAAAAAATATAGTATATTAAAAATTAAAAATTAAAAAATTTCAAATCGTAGTTAAATAAAACGTATTCTAACCTAAACACCCCGCAAAAATCTTTAAATAGAAAAATAGAAAAAATGCCTAAGAATTTTTGCCGTTAGCAATAAATTTTTAAAAAATCCAGACGAAATGCATTCAACGGATGTCAGATTTCATTGAAAAATACATCCCTACCCCTACCAAAACGTAACTAATAACGGATACATCAAATTACAGACATAATGAACACCCAGAGACCCCTTGTCTAGTTGAAGTAGATTTATCTGTAACTTTGGAAACGTGAATTAGGATTTTAGCTGTGTCTTTAAAACCCAGTAATTTTAAAAAGTTACTCCAAAATTCGTTTGAGGATGAAATGGAACTAATGTCTTTAATTTGATTACAAAATTAAATTCGTAGCTTTTAGCTTCCATTTTTGAAACATGGTTAGAACTGTGTATCGAAAAAAAACATATTTTAAATAAATCAGTTTATAATATTAATGCACTGTAAATTTACATTGAGCACTATTTTGTAAAAATAAAAAAAAATATCTATAAGAACACCGGATTATATATCTTACTGTTCTTTCTTTATATATATATATATATATATATATATATATATATATATATATATATATATATGAAGAAATATAGTCTTAAGGTGTGCTATATTTATGGGATAAAGTGCTCAATATCAGAGATAGAGCGTCTGTAAATATAAAAGTGAACATAGAAGTCAACACTTAGAGGCGACAGTCTGTTTCATGCTATATGCAATCGTCATGCCTGACGATTGCATATAGCATGAAACAGACTGTCGCCTCTAAGTGTTGACTTCTATGTTCACTTTTATATATATATATATATATATATATATATATATATATATATATATATATATATATTGGATATTTTTTTAATCAGACATATATCTTTATTGCTCTAAATGTTATTTTTAGTAGTTACCCGTATTTGAATAGAACACCTCTTTTTTAAAACAGTTTCTGCCGGCCTGTGCATTTGAGAAAACTTAATGTTTTCTTAATGTGTCCGTTCGGTGAAGATCTCAAAGCCACACCCCCACTGGCTGGACTTAATTGACGAAGTCTAAAGTTGAATAAAATGTGACGTTGCACAGGGAAAGATTAAATCACTTGTTCTCATGTTACAGATTCATTAATTCCTGACCACTGATAATCTATTTCTTCCTGATCATTGATAACCTTCTCTACTTGAGCTCGGATAACCAGCAGAATAACGTCTTCGAATTGATTTGTTGCGGGCCAGTGTACGCGTTGAGAGCTAAACATGTGTGTCTTCGGAAAATGCTCACAACAAATATAGTAGATTCGGAGTACAAGTTGACATAAAGAAATTTAAAGAAACAGCAAGAACCTATACATATGTACAAACAAATAATGTATTAACAACAAAAGGGTTACAAGTAACAAAGACAATATTGTGTGTAACAAATGAATGTGGAAACTTTTCGGTCAAAAGTATGTAAAGTGAGTGAATGTGTATACGTACGTGTGTGTGTAAGCAATGTTCATACGTGTCCCATAAGAGGGATCGCGTTCTTCCGCTAGAAATTTACATTGTTGACGTCTAAGCGTAACAGCAAGAAGAAGGCGAGAAAAGATGGCGCTGAATATTTATAGAACCGGAAAACGTCTCCTAGTAGCGGTTTCGAAAATTAGGAGGGGACAACCTGGCAGATTATTTTGCTGTTTTTCAAATTTCAGTTGTATCATTGTTCTGTCATCAGTGATGCTTCGCTGCTTCATGTTGAGAGCTGCCAATAGTTAAACGTTTAAATGATTTTGTTTAGATTTTGTTTCAATATAAACCTTTTATTGATAACGAAACATCAGTAACGAAACGAACACAATGTATCACATGTTCTTTGAGAGCGCAACAGCCAATCAGAATTAAGAGAAAATAATCAAGTATTTTTCGTTGTATAGTAGAGAAAAATAGCCCATTATATATTTTAACCAAGTTGTAAACATTTTCAAATAAAATAAAGATGTACTCGCATTATTTTAACGTTAATGCTAATCAGACTGACATTCTTGAGAAACACATTTAACACACTCCTCCATTAAGAGTTGGTTTTGATCCTCTCTCTAAAAATTCGAGCTAACTTTCCGAACAAGTTAATATTATCCATTCTTAATAAATAGTCGACATAACAGGTAAAGAAAAAGAGAAAAATTACGCCATAAGATAGAAGCGGATTCCAGTGAATGTTGCAGTTGTTTTGAATCAAGAAAGTCTTTTAAAAAATATCTGTATAGAAATCAAAGAGAATTTAACTCGCACAGGATATGTTGAAGGCGTGCGAGTCAGTGGGAAAAAAAAACAGCAAATAACCTATTTAACGGGCTTATGCAAATGGATAAACTGAGAGGTAGCGAAAAAGGGCAAACGTTGCTTAGTGATACAAAGGAGAGAAAGCTGTGGATAACTATGATCTCTTCTTCTTCTTTAAAGTACCGTGTTCCTTCAGGACGTAAGCAATCATGGCCCTCCACATTTTCCCGTCCCTTGTAGCTCTTAATAACTTTTGTCTTTTTGTTATTTCTCCCAACTCCTGCTCTGCCATACATTTACTCAAGCTCATCAAGTAGGTTACGTGCTGCTTTCCTCTGTCTCTCTTTCCCTCAATCTGTCATGTGAGTATTAGGTTTTCTAAGCCTTCTTTCTTCATAACGTGCCACAGAAATTTCAACGACCTCTTCCTTATGTTAAGTATAAATTTCCTTTTTACTTCCATTCTCTCCAAAACTTCGTTAATGCTCACATATTCATCCCATGGTATCATCAGCATCTTTCTGTAGTCTCTTCTTCATCTTTGAGGAGATTGTATAGCATTTGCTGCCATACAGAAGGACAGATATCACGTAACAGTTCAGTACTCTCCTTTTGTTCGTAACGAAATTTTTCTGTCCCTTAATACTTTGCTTAGCTTTTGGAATGCATCTTTGGCTATTCAAGTATATATTCGGATCTTAGTATCACACTTTCCATCCTCTGTTAGAAGACTTCCCAAATATTTAAATTTCTTTACTTGTTTGATTTTAGTTTCTCCGATTTGTAATTTGGACTCATCGATCTGCTGATAATAATGCATTCTGTTTTCTTGTAGATGATACTTAGTCTTTTCTTCTCGCTTTCCTTCGTTATCTTTTGTAGGAGCTTTTGTAGTTCCCTTTCTGTGTCTGCCTCAGCACTGTCATCTCTATATCGTATATTGTTACTACACGTCCTTAAATAACACGACACATAAAAACGAACACAAATTAGAATATTTCTAATCGATTTGTTTTAAATCTGAAATGTTTTTTTATTACTTTAAACGTCATTTTTGATGGATACCCGTATTTGTTTAGACAATTCCTTTATTTTTTAAACCATATTTTATTTTTGTCTACCTGCCTGAACATTCGAGAAATGTTCAGTCCTGTAGGCGAAATAAAATACTGTTTTAGTAATAAACGAATCATCTAATCAAATACGAGTGTTCACTAAAAATAACATTTAAAGAAATAAGAAATTAAAGTATATAATAGTAGATAAATGCATTATCTGAATTCTTTTTGTTCAGAATTTCTAAATTTTTAAAGAACTACTAAATAATTGGTTTCGCAATGGGCATTTTAGCACGATCAATAAGAATAATCATATTCTTGAAAAATAAATTAAATTAAGCACCATTTTTATTGTCTTCAAACATACATTATTTTAGTAAAATTCCCAGAACAAATCTGTTGATAAGGCAAATTGGTATAAGAATGATAATAGGAAAAAACATCTTAGTTTTTGCCGACGCGTTTCATCTTCCGACTTTAGCAATGTAAAATTGGAGTGAAATGTTTTATCCACAGAATTGTCCTGGGAATTTTAATATATTGTCGACATGGAAAAAACAAACTCTTAGTATAAAGGAAGTTAACAGCCAAAAAGAAGCATGCGCAAAAGCGCCTCTCTCTTTTTAAATTTTGGATTTAATGTAACTATGAAAACGACGAAAAAAAATACTTCGCTTCAATTTTGCCCTGATAAACTCGGAAGCTGAAATGCGTCGGCAAAAACTATGATGTTTTTCCTATTGTCATTTTTATAACAATACATTATTTCCCACACAAGTATAGACTTTGATATTTATTTGAGATTTTCATTTGTTTCAGATAGAATGAAATGTAAAAGTATCTCTTTAACGAAACTAGCTTCTGCAACCAACGAACATGTTGTTGGACTGGGAAAGACGGAATGATTAGAATTAAAATCAAAGTTCTCCATTTTCATTCTTAGCTCCAACCTGGAATGCTTCAAGACGACTGAAGCACATTCTGCTCATTTAAATGAATAATTGGTTGTTTACATTGAATTGGACAATTGGTTTGGTTCTTATTATACTTCAAGAGTGTCCAACTTGAAATTCAATCAAAGCTATTGAGCTGAATAACTCAGTCTGTTCTGTTAAGAGAGATTAACCTTGAAAATTCCTCACGTGCAAAATAACAGAAGGAGATAATGTCTTAATGAAACTTTAGATAAAACTGCGTTGCTGTCGGCGCTTAGAAATTTCTTGCTAAGATGGAATGGATGAAGGCTGATAAATAAAGTTAACTATCTTAAGACAAGCAAAATTTGAGCTAATCGCTTTTGGAGGCAGCCTTTGATACGGAAATATTTAAAACTGATTTTGTGATATTAAATATGTCTGCGTTCGAACAATAAACGACCTGCTTTCTCATAAAATCTTTCAGCTGCGTGTAGGATTTCTTCAAAAATATCTAATTGGATTTCGGCTATTGATTTTACAGACATCTAAATACTCAATTAGATATTTCCATTCATACATAAGAAACTGCGTCATAACCGTTAAGATTTCTTATTATCATTTTGTGTTGGCTGAACCGCATGCGAGAAATTGCTAAGATTAGCTCAGCGTCTTTTATTAAAGTCCCTACAATTATTATATCAATGATTAAATTCTGCGGCATTTTTCTGTGTTCATCATGAAAATACACGTTTCGCTGTCTTTTCTGCAGTTTATACGTAATCAGTGACAGCTAGAATAAACAGTTTTATCTCCATAAATTACGCTGAAAACAGGAATGTAATTTCTCAATGTTAAAAAAGGAAAGGCTACATTCAAATAATGTTATAACTGCGTGAAAAAGGCAATAAAATAAATTGTATACACAAGGAAATGTGTTAAATGAAATAGAGGAAATCTAATAACTTTCTACAAAAATTATATGTTAAAGCCTATATAAAATAAAATTGAATAAATACGTATTCAAGACAATAAAATAAATGCATACAGAATAAAATACAATAGATGTATATATTAAACTGTATATCATCATCATCGTTTCAAACTTGCTTGTATTCCTGGGTAGGACGATAAACTCTGATTGGGAGATTGGAGGCTTTGAGGAGCATGGGACACCACTTAATCGCTGTTATTCCCATTTCGAATTTGATCCAGAGTGGTAGCACCTGTTAGGGTCCCATCTATGGGAAAATAGTGAAATCCCAAATATAAATCAAAACACTAGGAAAGTATGAAAATACATTTTTAGAGTAAAAATACCAGCAACACATTTTTATGAAATATTTACCAACAATACATTTTTGTAGTAAAAATACCAGCAATACATTTTAAAAATACCAACAATACATTTTAGTATCTACAAACAATATATCTAAAAAAAAACATACGTTTACCTTGAAAAGTATAAAACTATGTTCAAAATACCTGCAATTGAAAGCAAAAAATTGTATTCAAAATATCTTCAATATAATATATATATATGTAGCTGAAGCCATAAAATTGCGTACAAAATGTTTAGATTTCGGCATTAAATAACCCATAGAGTTGTTGATATGTAGTTAAAAAAAAAAAAAAAAATCAACCAACCAACGAACTTACTCTGATTTTGTTTATTTCATGAAGCAATCATTTCCGGTCAGTTGGTCGTCTCTTCATATTGAATCCAACTTCTTGAGTCAATCCAATGCTGTTATGGTCATTAAATGGCTTTCAAAGAATAGACTTTCGTTCAAAAATATATACATCTTTTTTTACATTACACACTGATATACAAAATATTTAGAAAGTTTAGAAAGAAATACTTGAGTTAATTTTTAAATGTCATTCCGTTTTAAATTTTTTAAATATATATATATATATATATATATATATATATATGTATATATATTTAAATGATATATAATTTTTTAAGTATGTATATGTACTTTCTTCAGTTGATTAAACTCCGCAATTATACGGGTATAAAGAATCTTGTGGCATAAAAATGGGTCAAAGGAATCTTCATGAATCAATATCTGGCATTAAATTCATTTATTTATATTTTGCCGATTCTTTACTGGTGAGCGAAACCTGTCAACTGCGTCCCACACATAATATGCAAAAGGTTGCAATCTGGGGAGTGATGTGATCAGATGTAAGGGATGACGTTGTCGCATAAATTGTCTGGCAGTCATGACTGGATTCTCTTTCTTGTCTGGCATGGAGTTGAGTCCTGTTACCAGACATAGTATTTTCTAGCAGCCACCCTTTTGACCCAGGACAGCACTATCTTCTCAGGGCACTTGATGTAGGCCTCTGTGTTGAGTCTGAGGCTCAGTGGGAAAATGAATGGAGGCATAACGCCGCCATCACTGGGGATCACTCCAAACACCTTCGTAATCACCATTAGACTCATCCAATTCTTTCCGAATCTTCTGCACTGTCCTCAGATTGACACCCAAATACTCTGTAATGTTCTTATTGGAGATTTTGGCACGAATGCCAAGCTTTACAAATTTCTGGCGGAATGAATGGGTGGTCTTTTTCTCACAGACAGTGCCCAACTGACCCTATTATACTGTGCAATCGAAAAAATCAAAAACAAACATCAATTAAAAATATCAAATGGCGACAATTTACACATTGCAACCTGTATACATACATGGTTTGCTACTTTCGTTTTCTGAGCAAACTTGTCTGCTAGAACAGCTAGACACCTAGTCAGGTACATTTGAGTTTGTTCAACACCAAGAGAGCTCATCTGTGGTTTATACTATACTTATGGTGATCGGATGTTAGTTTCTGGGAGAGGGCGCATAATCTGTCACAATCAGGAGTTTGCACAACGCCAGTACGCTCACACCCTCGGTCAAGATGACTTGTGATATGGTGCGAGCACACTATCAACGGATTGATCATTCCGTCTACCACAATCCTTAACGCGTGGTATGATTTTCCGGATCTCCTCCCCCGGCATGCATAAGTCAATTTCTTAACAAATCGAGGTGATGCGGTGATTCGAACACGGATGTCATGGTCAGAAAGTGAACGTTCTAAAACAACTACGCGCCCATAGATACACATATATACGTACATGCATGCACAATAATCGATAGTTATTTTGATTCTGTTACGTAGCATACGAAAGAAAAATCTTGTTATTTTTGGTTTAGAATAAAATGAACTTTATCAAAAAAATGTACTTCATACAAGCGATACTGTACGTTTAACTGAAATTAATTTGATGAGTTCAGAATATACTTTTTTTCTGAATGAAAACAGAGTTCGCACTCAAATTATGTATCGCGTAAAATTGTGTGAGCTTTCCTTTCGATTTCTTTTCGTAATTACTTCAGTGTACTGGATTTCCCGCATAAATAATTGTCTTAAAGCTATTCATTGAATAAGTGGTATTAAAGCGGGTCGGTATTCAACATTATTCTCTTTTACTTATCGATTTGCTTGCAAATGTTTCTTTATGCTAAAATCTGACATTACAATAATAATGGGAAGGCGGTCAAGCCGATAAAAATAGCCTCCTTCTCTCATTGAATATCTGAAGGAGTCCATGACAGAATCACTGTCTGAAGTAGGGAGCATGATATTACCATGTTTCGGGGACAATCTTCATGTAGATGCAACCTTTCATATATCTAAGCATATCTTACTTTAAAAGTTTTATCGCTCTCTCGAGTGTTATAAACGCGCGTATGGGAGCACGAGAAAACAAAGAGCAAGTACCGCTGGTGAGGTGAAAAGAAGAGAAGAATTGTTAACATACAATTCTTTGTTTTGCCTATACAGAAGATGTCAGCGGAATTTCTCTTTGTGAGCCAGGGAGGCCACTTGGAAGAAGGGTAAAGTATTATGAGTGGCGTTCTTAAAAAAAAATGTGGTGAATCAATTTAATTTTAAAAAATATTGAATAAATAACACGTTCATCGGCACGGTAATGTAGCATTTGTGAAACCAATGTGTTTTCTGATACACTATTTTTAGAGAATTTATAGACAACATTAGTGTGTTTAAGTTATTGGGCTGTATCATTAGAAGCCATCATATTGGAGAATTTTATTCTTTATAATAAGTGATGAATTTGTTTTTGTTCTTAGACGATATCTGTGTAATTGTAGAAGATTTTAGTAGTATATATAAAAGTGAACACTGAGGTCAACACTGAAAGGCGACAGTGTGGATCATGCTTGAGCACAATCTTTAGGCCTGAAGCAGGCTGTCAGCGCTGGCTTTTAACTTCAATTTCCACTTTATATTTTTTTATATAGGAATAAAGTGTTGCTGCCGACACTTGAATTTGAACATAGATCGCCGGTGAGCAATCACAGGCGATCCCGTTATTGAATTAAGTAGACCACATGGCTATAGAGGAAACGCATACATGTAGGAAGTAGCTGACGTCTAAATAATCGCATTTCTATTCTATCCTCTATTACTATTCGGATCACCATTTCTACGCTATCCTCTAATATTATACGGGCCGCTATTCTTTACTCTATTCACTACACTATTTCTCTGTTCGGTGCTTACTTTCCAAGCGAGTATTATCGATCAAGTAATATTAGTGCGAAGTCATCTGACTTCAGCATTAATCAACGGCGTACTATAGTTTTATCTTCGATTACAGAGTCTCTACTACAACGAGCATTACGAAAGTGACAACGAGTATTCGTTGACATCAAAAAGTGGCAACGAGTGTTTGTTGATATCGCAAAATTGTTTCATACGCTTTATTGATAATGGGCACTTTTACTCATAAATATAGCATTCCTTAAAACTATAATTTTACCATATATACATACATGTACCAACATGCAACATAGAAAATAATGAAAAGAAGAAATAAACGCGACATTAGGCACATACACACACGCACACACACATATACATACACACACACGTACGCACAGACACACGGGCACTCGTACAAAAGAGGAAAATTCAACCCAACACAAATAATTAGCGCATAAATTAATTATATCAAAATAAGTATAGAGATAAGGGAAATCAGAAAATCTGCACTCAATTGCTGAAATCTCCTGACGAGTGGGCTTAACGATTACAAAAGGAAAATATTGCAGGCCATATATATTTTCTCCTTGAAACCTTCATTATCTAAACAGAAGGAATTTGTACTGGGCCTCCAATTTATTTCCATTTAAAACAGTTTCCCTACATATTATCCGTCGTTTTATTGATAATAATTATCAATAAAACGATGGCTAATTTGATGACCTTTAGTCACCTCAATTTAGCTCTGTTGAGCGAGGTTCGAAACCGGTTAGCTGGCTTGTTTTTCATTTTTTTTCCTTTTAATTATTATCATGACTGGTAATAAAAACAAATTTTGTCTATTTATGGCGGTTATTAAGTTTTGTACCACCAATAAAATCTTTTAAAAGATTCGTCTACAAAACTCTGCAGTTCTGGTACTGAATATAACATCAATCAGCTAAGTGATACATTTTATTTGTATTAATCATTCATTCATATATATATATATATATATATATATATATGTGTGTGTGTGTGTGTGTATGTATATATGAATTACTATAAACTTTATATTCGCTTTTCTCGCAGATAAACAAAAGACGGAGTGCAACAGAAATATGGTTCTACAAAAGGATGCTGAGAATAACATGGACTGAACATGCGAGTAACGAAGAAGCTTTAAAGAAAATGGAAACAAAAAGGACATTTATATTTAGAATCGGAAATAGACGGTTTAAAATTCTCGGACACATAATGAGGAAAGAGGATTTGAAGAATTTGACACACACAGAACATACTGAAATCATGGGAAACTTCGACTTTCACATGGAAAAGTTTCCACTACCCAACTGTATAGGAAATATACAAAACCATACCAAAATTGTTTGGTAAAAGTTTGTTGCTTGTCCATAAACTGAATTGTGATGTATTAAAATACCAAAGGGAGGTAACAAATAATGTTGACTTATGCGGCTGCTGCTGTTACTACCGTATTAAAGAACAAACATAAGCAAACTTGATACTGAAAAGTACCTCATATCCGGAATACCTCATATCCGGAATACCTCATATCCGGAATACCTCATATCCGGAATACCTCATATAGATTTTGATGTGTATATTTGAAATATTTGGGTGATATGTATCTGATTTGAAATTTCTTTTTTTTCCTGAAATTTACTTCAGATAATTGCTTATGCTTATTTCACCCAAATGGCTTGTATCGGCGCCAAAGATGATGGGAATAAGAGGAAAAGAACAACTTTGGAGTTATCGCAAAAAGTGGAAATTTTAAACAGACTAGACCCTGGTGAAAGTTCATTGTAACTAATGGCCGAGTTGAAAATAGGAAAATCAACATTGTATGATATAAAATCTTCCAAAGAAACTATTCTCCTGCGTTCACACTGTCACACTGAACAAGGAAATAAAAGAAACATAATTGTGATGAAACTTGGACTGAAATTGAAAAAGCTATTGAAAAGATTGTCAGTTTTATGGAAAGAAAGACAGTATTCAGCTATGACAATTGTGATAACACATGCAGAGTTAAAAGTGTCTTTCGTTTAAAAAATTTCAAGAACAAAAGCAAAACGAAATGCGGAAAAAGTTGAGAATAACATTAGAAGAGAGAAAATCATCATGCAACAGCGATTAAAAAATCCTCGTTACATTATTTGTCTTGCATACGTTGCATACTTAATTTAATTAATTTCCATTAACATTACATAATTTATTTCTTTTTCCTTGAAATCATTTCCGTTATATTTCACTCACCATTAGCTTATTTTGTTTACTATAAAACGGTGAAAATAAATGTTAAAACTGATTTCTGTTCTTTTATTTTAATCTAAATATAACCCCTCATATCTGGACATTGTAACCAATTCCTCATATCCGGACTTTGTAACCAATTCCTTACACCCGGACTTTGTAACCAATTCCTTACATCCGGACTTTGTAATCAATTCTTGATATCCTGAAGGTCTTCTTAATCCGGTTGTCAGGGATTCTACAGTATATATATAATTTAGTTTTATGGTTAGGGTAAGTATTTCAAGAGTTGACAAGAAATTAAACGATTTTTGTTCATAATAATAAAATTAAGAATTTACACTCCTAGCAACTAATAAAAATTAACCGATTATATTTTGTTGTTCTTGGTCTTCACTTATCTGGTTTATATCCGAAAAAAAGTTATTTCGTCTAAAGAACTATTTGAATGTTAATGAACCTTCTCAAAACCATAGAAAATATCAAATTATTTGTTGACTGTAGGAATATTTATAACTCATCTAGGAATATGGCCCATTTACCAACCCACCCCGTCCTGGGTACGACGACAAACTACATCCAACAGCAAAGCCTTTGATCAGGTGGTTTTGAGTAGTGTAGAATCACCTCTTAATTGCTAGTGTTCCCAGTTACACTCTCACTCGGGCTGGTAGCATTTGTCAGGGTACCAGCTATAGGCTAATATTAGGTTGGTGCAAAAATAATGTCGTTTTTTCACATATGTTACTATGTGAGAAAACGAGATTATTTCTGCACCAACCTAATACTTAAACGTAAGTCGAAACACCATGAAAGTATAAAAATAGGTTTTAATAGCAGCAATACTTTTTTTGGAAAAATTATTACCAGCAAAACATTTTTGAAAAAGAAAAATATTACCTACAAAGTATTTTTTGAAAAAAAAAATCATTAACAGCAAAACATTTTTGAAAAAAAAAATAGATTTTTGGGAAAATACAGTGCTGTTCGATAAAAGTGACTCACCTGATCTTTTTTTTAGTTACAATTTTTTCGTCTATTGTTTTTGGGGTCAAACTAATTTTTAATCTTACTAATATAAAGACCCCTTCCCGACCACCTAGTAAAAAAGTTTACTCAACCTAAGGTATTCTATTGATAATTATAATTTTGGATATGAATGAGATTTAGAGAAAAACTCTGTGTAAAAAAAGTGACTCACTTATTTCCTGCAACTAGTAATCAATAGAAACATAACCGAACAGCTTTAAATAAAGAATAATAGAGGTATAATTTATTTATAATAGGTAATGTAGTTCGAAATATTTAATAATCTATGGGTCCTCCTTTATTTTGAATAACATTTTCAACCCTTTTTGGCATTGACTTGATTAGGTTCTGCCAAAACTCATCTCCAAGCATTGAATTCCATTCGGATATGAAATTCACAATCAAATCCTCTTTGTTGCTCAACTGCTTTCTCGAGAGCCTGTACTTTATAATGTTCCGTAAGTTTTCTATGGGGTTGAGGTCAAGAGATTGGGGCGGCCATGTCATAACACTCACATGCTTCTCATCAAAGTATTCCTTCATCAATTTTGATTTGTGTCAGGGAGCATTATCCTGCATAAAAATGAGCTTGGTGGGGTCGATTTGCACCCTTTCAGCAGAAGGGAGCAGACAAGACTCTAAAATTCTCTTGTACTGCTCGCTCCTCTAGGGTCTTTTCAATAGGTTTTAAGAAACCAGTTCCACGAAAAGAAAAGCATCCCCAGAACATTATACTGAACGGATGCTTGAAAGTACTTACTGCTAAATTCAAAGAGCTTTCAGAGCTTCTTCGGATTTTAGATCGCTTATCCTTTGAATTTAGCTCAACTTTCGTTTCATCGGAGAAGAGAACATTTAGTAAAAAAAAAAAATCAGGTGAGTCACTTTTACCCAACAGCACTGTATATTACCAGCAATAAAAATCTTGTCGGTATTAGATAACCCAGTGAGGTTGATACGCCATAAAACAAACCAAACCAAACTATTTATTCCCTTATTTGACTTACTGTTTTTTTTTATACAGGTTTGCATAGCTCATTTAAATATTTTTTGGGGTAGTTCATGTTAAAATACCATTTTAATACTCAAAATCCTTTATCGCCTACCAAAAGTTTAAATGGCCCACTATTTTCTATTCAGTTAGTCATAGTCCATCCAACAGTTGAAATCTCTCACCGATGGGGGATATCGCCCAATTCTGGAAACACTGCTGTAAATAGATAACAAAAGAGGGAATAGTGAAAAGACAAACCTTAACAAGAGCTGAAAAGGATAGAAGGTTGTGGAGAGCTATTAAAAGACGGTATCTACCAACTGTCCCACGCATCCAGATGTGGCACAATGCCGATTTTAATGTCGGGGTTCCCCCAACCCCGTAGGCTCAGCCAAAAATTCCCCGTAGACCCCGTATAAAAAGGGGTCGGGTAGGTGTTTCCCGAGACGAGACTTTGCCCTTCGACATAAACCCGTCTGAGGATGCTCTCTGTTCGCAGGCAGAGAGCTTAACCAGCCCAGCTGATGACGAATCACCAACTGCGGGCCAACAGACCCTGGATAGTGAAAAGACAAAGCTTATTAAGCGCTGAAAAGGATAGGAAGTTGTGGAGAGCTGTGTTTGTCCACGTCCTGAAGAGACACGACACTTATTAAAAGAAGCAGAACGCTTGCAATCCACTGATACATTTATGATTATTTGTCTCATCGCCTTTCAGAAAGCAAATATCATTATAATTATTTCCGGTGTTTGTATTGACTCATCATTAACCGAATGAGATTTACACTTGTCAGATGTTATTGATTTGATTAATTAAAGCACTGCTAAAACAAAAAGATATTTACTCAAAAAGCAATTTAGCATAATATAAAATAGAAAGAATATATCAGGGAAAATAAATTATTATGTATTTTTATTTAACCTCTCATAACTTTTATTTATTAGGCTCAATAAAAAAAAACAATGTTTCTTCTACCAATATATTGTAGATTTTAAAGATAAGTTAGTTTTTAATTAATTTCATTTCATCAGCATACTGTAGATTCTAAAATTTAATGAGTTTCTCAAGGATAACTTGTCATCAATATATTGTAGATCTTTAGTTCCCAAAATGGGGCGTATGCTGTACGGGCACGGAGCAATTTGGGGCATTGCAATAATAATTTATTAACAGTTAATACATACGGTGTATATACAGTATACATACATAAAAATGTTATTGTGTATATATGTACATGTGAAATTACGTATATATATATATATATATATATATATATTGTTATTGCTGAAGAAAGATCGAGGTCGATCTGAAATATCAAATATAAATTCTTTCATAAAAAGCATTATTATTTTTTTAATTTGCAACTTTTTTTTAGTTGTTTTATATATATATATATATATATATATATATATGTGTGTGTGTGTGTGTGTGTGTATATATATTTTATATATTTACATATATATATATGTGTATATTTTATATATATATATATATATATATATATATCCGTATTTGGGGATAGTAGTCGTGGCTCGTGGGGGGACAGTTCTATGTGTAAGGGAAACTCGGATGAGTTCCACCACGGAATTTGTGAAAAGCGGCGCTACATCGAGTCTAATTCGTTACCTTTTTGTCAGCGAGGCGCGTTGGTACAGTTGGTATGACGCTTGGTTCAATTGTCAGTAGTAGATGCGCACTGCTGATGAATCCCAAATGTAGGACGAAACGGTCGTCCAGCGCTTTCTGTTTTTCTGTTGAGGTTTCTTCTAAACTCTATGAATTACTTAATTATGATTATCTCAAATCCTCCTAATAATTTCTATCACTTATATATATATATATATATATATATATATATATAATTGTTTATTTAAACATATGATTCCAACACGCTACATAAGAGTTCTCATGTTTTAAAACAAGAGCCAAAAACTTCAATATAATTATTTGAATTAAAGTAAGCTCTGTTCCATCTTCAAGCGAAATTTTTTTTTTTGAATAACTTATTTCTGAAATTTACGTGTTTTGATAGCATATTCATTATTGAAATCAAAATTTCCATGGTAACGGCCAGCGCGTTTGTTCATATAGAAGGGGCGCATGGTGTTAATAATTTGTATCAGTAAAGAGTTACATTTCTAGGTGTCTAGTTAGGGTATGGTTGGGGTGTCTAAATTTAAAACGGAAGATGATTTCGTCTAGTCTGGTTTATTATTTCCTATTTTCTATATATTCTCTCACACCCACCCACGCACGCACACACACACACACACACACACACACACATATATATATATATATATATATATATATATATATATATATATATATATATATATTGTCGAGGTTCTCAACAAAATCCAAAGACGGATATGCAATGTGATAGCTCCTGACGTGGCATCTCGACTACAATCATTTTCACAGACGTGATGTAGCTTCCCTCTGTCTTTTCTACGAATATTTTCATGGCAACTACTCTGATGAGCTACTTTCACTGGTACACTAACTGCATGAATTTAAGCGTGCTACTAGATTGTCATCTCGGTCCCACCCTTTCACTGTCGAAGCGGTTAAATGTAACTGCCTCTTCTACGCCAACAGCTTCTTCTCTCGTACTTCCCGACAGAAGAACTCTCTTCCTCTCACTTCCCTGATAGCGATAATCTTCAAATAGTCAAATGTAATGTCAATCAACATTTTCTAATGCTTTGATCTTGATCACAGTCTTTCTCTTTATACTTTCCTCAAACACCTAACTTTTCTTTTACTCTCACTCTCTTGCTTGATAGTGGCTCTCCCGCCGTGCTTGGAGCGAAATGCTTAAAAAATATATTAGTAATACATTATTTTTTATAGATACTGTAAAATTCTAAAATTAAATGATAATCAGTCAGTATCATGTATCTTTTCGATACATGACTGACGAGGCAGATTTTTCCCGCAATTGGTTGCTATTATTTTCTGCGGTAGACTAGTTGCCATGCAAGGGTATAGAACCCTGTCTGTCCTGCTATTTAGCCATAGCTGGAGGAGAACAAGAGGATTCACACCTTTCCTAATCCTATTAGCACGTAAGTGAATGTAATGGATTCGACTAGAATTCGAACTCGGCTCTCCGATTCCGCAATCCGAGCCACAATCCATTACTTCACCGTCCTGATAAAATATACTACTATTGCGTATATGCAGTCTCAAGTTCTCCAGTTAATTTAATGGCCTTTTAGGCAACCTCCACCTGAATAGAAGCTCACTTTTTGAATAATAAGAATTATATGTCGTGTGGTAGAGTAAGAATCAGAATTTTAGAGATTGGGCTAAATATTTATTTTAGATTACTAAAAATGGTTTGGAATCACTGTTGTGGATTCTATATACAAGCGGTTAATATATAAATATTTATCACAAAAATAAATGTTTCTTTCCATCATTTGACTTCGGACTTGTACAAGAAGTCCGTTGTCTAAAGATGAAAAATCATTTATTTTACTCAACAAATATTTATTTTCAACATAATTTCATTCCCTTTTAATGCACTCAATGTTTCAACAATCTTTCTTTGCATTTTAATACACTAAATTTGTCAACATAATTTCCTTGCTTGTTAACACACTTAAATCAGTGAGAAACGTTAAAGTTATCGTAGTTAATAACAATGCGTCAAAATGCCGCTTCGTGTAAACAGATGAAAACGGCGCGTCACATTACAAGGGTTTTTTTTTCGTAATTTAAAAAAAAAATATGAAGGGATTCACAAAAATATTTACACTATTAACGTCCAAAAAAACATTATATTTTAATTAAAAATCATAATTACAGAACTTGTACAAAGCTTTGAACAAAAAGAAAATGGTTTTATTTTAATAACAAAGGAGATATGTTCAGAAACTAGTTTTACATTGATTTGTTTTTTTACAGCTTACCAACCCATTGCAGGTTTTTTTCAAGCTAGAAATATTTTTAGATATTTTTAGATGATAATAATTTACTGGCAAAAGTCTTACTAATTAACTTCATTGAAGATTGAAAGAGAGAAATTTAATTCAAACCTTTCCCAAGCGTATGTGCGTGTAAGTGAATATAACGAACTGGAATTAGAACTCGACTCTTCGATATCCAACACTGAGCCATTATCCATTACATCACTAGTGCATCATAGCTTACAGCATCGGGTATTCCTAAGCGGTCAACCATCTAGGCATTGACGTAGCTTAACTTCAATGATCGTATGAGAATTAGTTTTAGGTTTTAGAAGACTTTATCCAATTATTTTGTTAGCTGTTATATTTCTTCATATAAAACAGCAAAGTAGTTTTTTTTTACTGTCTTGATATATTTGATAAAATCTACCGTTTTGGTGTTATTGACAGTAAACATTTTGAACGAGAACAGTACATTCAAATTCTTGGTGACGATGATTTGTGATAGTGCTGACACGAACATCGACGGTCCCGTCTACCCAATTCCACAAGGCTTGGGCTGACTTGATATGGTTTTTATGCAACTTCTAAAGCTTCCCCGTGCCAAGATTGTCTTTTCAGACCGATAACACCACTCCGACAGATCGACACTGATCCCAACCTGGGTCAGAAAGCGAATGTTCTGCGTCCATTGTGTATGCTTACAGACACTGTTTTAATCCCGATGAATGTCTACCTTTTTGACCCTAGTGTAATCTATCTATCTATCTATCTATCTATCTATCTATCTATCTATCTATCTATCTATCTATCTATCTATCTATCTATCCCAGTCTGATTCATATCTATCTATCTATCTATCTATCTATCTATCTATCTATCTATCTATCTATCTATCTATCTATCTACTTTGTTTTTTAGTCTACAAGATTCATATTCGAGTAAACAACCCAATGAGGATTTATGTGTCACATTTATGAATCATATGAAAAGATTTATACAAATAGATACATGAAGTGACACACACACACACACACATACACATATACGTATCTTGGTGGGTGAGAGAGATACTTATTTAAAATGTGTGTCCGAGACATGGTAAAAGGCTAGATTTAAAATGATGATTTTCCAAGGTAGAAGAGGCGTGACACAAATTTCCCATTCCCACTTCCTTCTTCTTCAGTATCGTGCTTAACCAAGTAAAGATCAATATTTCTGGAAGATTGTCTTGCCTAGAATTATTACGAAGATTTCTCTATATTTCTGTATAGAAAATCAGTATTCGGCATCTCTTTCTGATTTGTTTTTAAATTTTTGTCTCGGAGACCAACCTCTGGCATCATTGGAAAGTAAGCAATTAGTTCAACAAGGTTTGGTTTGGTTTATTTTGTTTTACGACATATCAACCTCAATGGGTTATTTAATGCCGACATTTTTTTAGTAGATCCGTAGGAATAGAATATGTATTCTTTGGTTTAGATTGGTTTAGTTTATTTCGTTTTCCGGTATATCAACCTCAATGGGTTATTTAATGCCGACATTTTTTTAGGATAGATCCGTATGAATAGAATATGTATTCTTTGGTTTAGATTGGTTTAGTTTATTTCGTTTTCCGGTATATCAAGCTCAATGGGTTATCTAATGCCGACAACATTTTAAGGATAGATTCGTATGAATAGAATATGTATTATTTGGTTTAGATTGGTTTGGTTTATTTTGTTTTACAGCATATCAACCTCAATGGGTTATTTAATGCCGACAAAAAGTTTTATTGCTGGTAATATATTTTTTCAAAAAAGTATTGCTGGTAATAGTAAATAGTTAACTATTTTCCCATAGATGGGACCCTAACAAGTGCTACCACCCCGGGTCAGCGTGGATCTGGGAACACCACCAATTAAGAGGTGGTTCCACGCTCCTCAAAACATCTTGATCAGAGACCTTGCTGCTGGACGTAGTTTATCGTTTTACCCAGGACGCGGATATAGTTTATCGTCTTACCCAGGACGAAGTTAAGCAAGGGTGGCGTGAAAAGTTATCGTCGGATCCACTTCCCAAAACCTGGCCAAATAACCAAATGTTAGTTTCTTTTGGCATATTGAGGGCAAGAAAGATAAGAGAAGGTAGCAAGTCACTAATCTGACGCACTTCTGTTAGTGGTTGGCGAAAACGGGGGACAGAAGCCATAGCAAAAAGAGAAAAACTACTAAGGGCCACAAAAGATAGGAAGTTGTGAAGAGCCATCATCGCTGATGTCCCGAAGGGATCGGCGCATATAAGATTGGGGAAGGACCTTTCAAAATTACCTCGAACCAGATAGTTGAGAGTTGGTTACTTTTCGATTGCGTTTTAGTTTTCATTTTGCGTAACGTTGCTCTTGACGATTTTACAAGCATTCTAATGTTTTAGGGCAAGCAAGAATAACAAGGAATAAAAAGAGAGAACCAAAGAAATTCATAAAGATGTCGCGTTTTTATGAGATTTTATTCTGTGTAAGACGGTAACAAGATACTATGGCAGTATGGTGTCCGCCGGCCTCGAGGGACCATAGATCAGCGCCCGAAGAGGTATGCCGGCCTGGGAAGGGTTTTATGAGAGATCAGTAGTTGACCACGCACCACGTCTCACATGTCCATGCCACCGATATTGTCCAACGGAAAGGCAGAAGCCAATACAGCTTGGCTCCGGCATCGTCGCAGGAGATGCCAGAAACAAAATTGAATATGACATCGTACTCTCTTAGAGATCCCGGCTCAGGATTTGAATTCAGATTTGTAAAAATCCTATTCTGTTTGCCGACCATGGCTACAGAACCCAGACTGTCCTACTATTTACCCATAGCTGGAAGAAGGGAGTGAGGGATTCATAATTACCCCAAGGGTATTAGCACGTAAGTGAAAGCAATGAACACGACTGGAATTCGAACTCAGCTCTCCGATTCCTCAATCCAAGATTAAATTGTATTATTTACCTTTGACTGGAAAAAAGAAAAGCAAATGAAAAAGTAATGTAAGATTCATTCAGCAGTATAGATTATTTTACTGATGTCAAAATAATAAAATACCCTGAAGTAAAAATAATCATCATAACTTTAAAAATAACGTTTAAAAACTTACAAGACATTGTCTAAAAGAAAATTATGTAAATAAACGACAAGACGAAAATTGTATTGTGAAAAATATGTATGTATTGTGACACGTTTCGTGCTGAAAGAACGTCTTCAGAGAACAGATTTATTGATAGAATTCAGCTTGTATATCAGGGGTGGCCACATTTGCTTAATGTAAGAGCCACAGACTGAAAATCTCAGATGATTGAGAGTCGCACTCACTCCCTTGACGCAAATTAAATCTTTAATTCCTTTACCAATGACTTAAGTCTTATGACCTTCCTCTCTAACCCTTGCTAACCTGAAATGTCTTTAATCCCCCTGAGTTCCACTATTCCTTCTTTCAGCATTGAAAAACAATACCTCACACAGATCTAGCATTAAAATTAGGATTATTAAGCATATTTTTACTATCCATAAACATTAAACTTACATTTTAATCCAATGGAGTCTCAGTTCATACCCAGTAAATAATTATAAAGCTTGAAATTTTTCTTATTTACATTCAATATCAACTGTGATGAATAAAGCAGCTCAGCCAACATATTTCAACGAATCGCATATTAAAGGGCAAAGAGCCGCGGTTTAGCCACCCTTGTTATATACAAAAAGCGAGAATGAAATAAACGCCAGTCATAGATCATATTAAAGTGTTTACGATATATAGAAGCTCTGAACATTCAACTTTGACGTTTGATGTACGTAACACTTAGCTTTAGACCATCTCACTCAGCGTTTTACGAAAAGCGTTGGTTAGATTTAGTGACTTGACCCAAAGAGTTGTGAATTCAAAACATGGAGAAATGAGTTAAAGGGGGATAAATGAGATATCCAGAAGAGGCATGGCACATAGAACTAGAAAAATATACCCCAGTGGACGAGATAAAGTTTTAGTTCGAAATTTTATTCATTTAAAGAAGGCTTGAACGTACAACAGCCGAAACATCGTTGATATGGCAAGAAAAATGAGAACAACAGTCTGAACAATGCAAAATAATTAAATAATTAAAGTAACTAATGTTTGCTTCTAATCTGTATAGGAATGACTGCAAAAAATACGATGTCATGACAATAAAAATGGATCTACTTAGGTCTTCCAGTATTTCACCACTGTTGTATATTTTCATTTATTATTGTCAGTGCCGGAATCATCTAAAGCTGCCATACAATTTTTCCATTTTACCCGCCACCCATTTGACTTTCCATTGGGAAAAGGTCATTAACTACTTAATGAGTAATATAAGTTATTTGGAAATGTATAATCAACCAATGAAATAGATTTTAAATGATTTAAAGATGAACCTTTTGATGTATATTTCTAATTTAAATAAAAAAACGATCAATTTTGAATTATTTTCCCATTTGTGTTTAAATGCTTTCATTTCTGAAGAGAATTGATTTTCCTTGAAATGAAAATCCCGTCAGCGTTATTAGCCGCATATCGCAATACTGAATTGTATTATTAAAGAGTAATTAAACTAATGAAACGAACGTTTTGTTTAAAGCTAACTTAAATCTCTTACGAGCGGGTGCTGAAAAAGATTTCGAATCAAATCACTTTCCAAAAGTTAAGCAAATGACCAAACCTTACAATATTTTTTGAGACTTTTCTTGGTCAGATTGAGTATATTTCCTTCAAACCTCCTGCATTCAACAGGTAGACAAACAGGCATATATTTATCTATATAAAATCTCTACCTACATACACTGCATTTCAGATTATTACCGAAGTAACATTTTTCATTTCGTCCAAAAACTACTCGTTGGCATTTAACTACTTTTTCACAGTATAATGGGAATCTGTATATGTGCAAGTGAAATTTGTTGCAGCTCTTACGATGTTACGTAAGATAGCCGATAAGTGTCACTCGTTGGTTGTTTCACAACGTTTTTTTTGTCATGAATACAACGTGAAGCTCTAAATACTCAAGGCCTGACCAGTGGAGCATTCTAGAAGCAACAATTTCCAGAAGTACTCGCTATCGTCTTCCGAAAAAGGTCGGGACATCAGTGAGACCAGCGAAAAAGCCTCGATTGACAAAAATACACATACAAATGCGTTTGAAGTGGGTGAAGGAGAACATGAAAGTCGATTTCTCGAAAGTTCTGTTCACAGATAAAAGTCGTGTAACACTTGATGGCCCTGAGGGTTGAAGCAAAAGTTGGGTCGTAAATATACAAGACCGACATCAATGCTTGACATGTCAACAAGGAGGAGCAGGTATAATGATCTGGGCTGGTATTATTGGAGGTTTGTTGGTATTTTAGACTTTTCTTAAGTGTATATATATATATATATATATATATATATATATATATATATATATATATATATATATATATTGGTTGGATTAATGTGAGTTTGTGACCCTGGGTTTCACGCTTTTGCGATCGTCAAAATAATTATATATATATATATATATATATATATATATATATATATATATATATATATATATATATATATATATACACACACTTTTCACACACACATATATACATATATAATATATATATAATATATATATATATATAATATATATATATATATAATTCCAACTAGTAGATTTGGAAGAAATGAAAGGAAATGTCAGTCAGTTATATATATATATATATATATATATATATATATATATATAAACACAGTGCGTTTCAAATTATTAACTGGCTGATATTTGCTTTCATTTCCTCCAAATCTACTAGTTGGAATTTAACTAAATTTCCACAGTTTAATGGAAATAGGTATATGCGCAGGGTGTATAAAACTGTATTGTTCTGCGCAACAGGAAACAAACAGTGGCCATTTACAATATTAACACTATATAGAAGTGTTCCAAACTATAAATGAATGTCATTATAATTGTGCAATTATGATTCGCAAACGTGACTTGACCGCTTCTGAGAAAGAAATTATAATAATCTGAACTTTCCTAAAGCAAATCTACATTAGAAATATCCAAAATAATTGGAAGATATCATCGAACTGTGAAATGATTTGTTGCAGCTCTTACGATATTACGATAAGGGTCACTCGATGGTAGTTTCCGGATGAAACGTGAAGCTGTAAATAAGCCAGGCCTGACCAGCAGAGAAGTTTTTAGGAGCATTGGAGAATCAACAGTGTCCAGAATTACTCGCTATCGTCTTTTTCTTTGTGCCGAGTTCCTTCAGGAGGTTAGCGAACATGGTTCTTTGTAGCTTTTAATATTTTTTTAGCGTTTTGTAATCTCTCCTAATCCTTGCTCCGTCATCCGTCTACTCAAGCGCGCCAGATAGTTTAGGCGTTGTTTTACTCTGTCTCTTTGCCTTCACCCTATCTTGTGTGTATCAAATTTTTCAAGCCCTCTTTCTTCATTAGGTGGCCTAGAAATTTCAACTGTCCTGATGTTAAGTATAAGCATCATTTTGTTTCCATTGTCATTGCTCACACGTTCGGTTCATGGTATTCTCAGTATCTTCCTGTAGAACCGCATTTCTGTTGCTTCAAATTTCTTTTAATCTGTGTGGAGATTTTCCGGTATTCACTGCCATATAGAAGAACTCTTTTCTTTGTTTCTAATGAATTTTCTATGTTTCTTAATATTTTGCTTAGCTTTTGAAAGGCATCTTTCGTAGTCCCAATGCGGGATTTCAGTGACAACATTCCGTACCCTGTTAAAACATTTCCCAGATATTTAATTTCGTGTACTTGTTTTATTTCGGTATCGCCAACTTGTAATTTGCATGTTGGAGTGTTCCTTTTGTTAATAACCATACATTCTGTCTTCTTGCAATTGATCTTTAGTCCTTTCTTCTTGATTTCTTTCACTACATTCTGTAGCAATTAATGTGATATCCATTCTGATATACATATGACACTGTTAATATCTATCAACACTGTGTTATATGCATAACTTATGTTGTAAGATTGTGGCAATCATTAACGTATTCTGGTCGGAATTTTAATTCTCACCTCACTGTATAGAATGAATTAGTCTAGTGAGAAGTCATATTCTTATCTTACACCCCTTTCTATTTTTTATATTTGCTGAACTCATATTTTTATCCGATTGCAGGCCGTTTACTGCCAGCATAGGTTCTGTATAGGTTCTCATATCCTTTCCAAATATGCCAATGTTACCTAGCGGTTCCAACATTTCTTTTGACAAACCCGTTTGCATAATGTATAAAACGCAGGTATACATCCTTTTGCGTTTGTATTGATTTTTCTGATATGATTCTGATCATAATTATCGAATTCCCTGTTCCAATGCTTTAACAAACAAGCACAGTTATTGTCCTATTTCCAGTCTGATTCTATTTTTTTAAAATCATTTCACCCCAAGCAAGGCAGGAAACCACTAGGACGCAAGGGTTTATAGAAGATTTGGAGCAAGATCAGATAGGAGTGATAGAGGAAAGGATGAGGAGAAGAATAGTGGATAGATCAAGGCAACTGGAGATGTCGATTGACATTACATTTGAATAGTTGGAGATTATAGCTCTCAGGGAAACTGGAATAGGGAAGGGAATTCCACAGGCGAGAGGTGCGAGATATGAAGCTATTGGAATAGAAGAGACGGCTACATTTAACAGTTTCGACAGTAAAAGGGCGAGGGCGGGATGCATTACCAATCAGAATTAGGTTGATAAGTTTTGTTATATATATTGAATTGATTGTTCGATTGTACCCAGATTATTACACATTGTTATAAAAATGGATTTACTTAGTTCTTCCAGTATATCACTACAATATCAAAATCATCTATGGCTGATAGCATCTCTATTTAGATTCCGTCTGGTCCTGGTGCTTTTACGTATTCTGAAGGTCGCACTGATGTGTAAAACTGACAGACACCATGCAGTGCTAATTCCTATGCCAACACTGGTTACACTGATATGCAAACATGTTCGGAAACCTCCATAAATTAATTATTTTTGTTAATGTTACGCCCAAATCGAATGTGATTAGCAGTATGCTTTTCTCAGTACATTTTACAGTGTTTGAGAGCCAAAGTTACTGCTTTTTAATGCTTTATGATAGAGCCACTTGGGAATAATTACGCTGAAAAAAGTGCTGGCAAAAATACTGAGCCACCATTGAAAATTCCACCTTTCATCTCTTTTCTTACGTTAAAATATTTTTTACATTATTCGGACTATTGTCCTCATCTGTGTTGCCATATTTATCACAACACTTCTGCCGTTGTACGCTCCAGCCTTCTTCGGGTGATTGGAATGTCGAACTGAACCCTTTATTTCGCTCGCTGGGGTAGACTGTTCTAGTTCCACGTGCAATGTCCAATGGATGTCAGTCATCAGTTATCTCCTGTTAATTCACCTCTCCAAGTTCTCCACTGCCTTAATCAAGTATTGAACTCACAACTCGTTGGGCCCTGGATTTATCCACTTTGCCATATGTCCTTAAGAACATGGCACGAAGTGTTGTGATAAATATGGCAACAAAGATGAGGACAATAGTCCGAATAATGTAAACAGTGTACATAATACCTCATCTCAGAAATATAGACACATACTAAAATATTTTTGTTTATATGTTTTAAAAATTGATCTTTATTATTATTAATGAAAATACAAAAAATTACGAAATATGGAGTTTGTAATGACTGTTGCTACCTTTGACTTGAATAATTGAATGGAACAAGGTCCAGATTTTCTCATTGAGAAATTATTCCCATTCTTCTTGGTAATAATCTCACAGATCTGGGGGGTTGCGTGATTTTCGTTGGAACACTTGTTTCTTCATTTCCCATCACAATGCTTCAATTATATTGAGATTGGGACGACTTTGTGCTGACCAGTCATTCGAAAGTTGAACATCTTCATCTAAGATTTTGCTATACGTGGTGTGTGAAAGGAGCATGATTACCAAAAATATTCTACTTCGTAGTTCGGCAGAAGATTAGATTTTCATAAACTAACATAGTTTTCACTGTTAACTTTTCTATCAAGCTTTACCAATTTTCTTCTACCATTGCTTTTAATGCAGCCCCACCCCATTTCGTGTTCACCACCAAACTTTGGGTGCATCTTGCATTCTTTCTTTCTCCTATTGGTTCTCTTGTATTTTGCATTGATCACTACAAATTATTTTTAACCTATTTCCAGCATCTTATGTTAGATGTTCTATTGACTATTTCAATCTTGTGGTTCCGATGCGTTTCTCTAATGATAATAAGTTTGGTTGCTACACGGCCGTTCAAATTTTTTTTTCGGTATATTCTGCGGACTGTATCAACTGAAACATCACCGTTAAGACATAATTAGCTCCTCACTTTTCTGGCTGTTATTTTGGATTGCTTACTCACAAACTTTCTTTCATAACTCTTGTTTAACGTCTGTAGTCTTCCGGTTTTCTTTGCACTTAAAACATTCCCGGTAGTAGCGAAAGTATTTTGGATGGTTTTCAACACTGTTTCTGGAAATTCCCAGCTACGTGGCTATTTCTTGTTGAGCCATGTTTCTTCTTTTGATTCTTCAGGAATGATTTTCTGCAAGGACATATATTTCATGTAAGGTGGCGCTCAAGGCCATGCTGCTGATGTGACACGAGCGTGGCTGGAACGAAAGGGCTTTCGGAACCGAACACGAACAGTGATGAACATGTTTGGGCCTTATTAGACAGATCAGTGCATAAGAAACGGGTGAAACCTGCTTCTTGTGAGGAATGGCTTCAACCTCTATTTCCAACTTGGGTACAAATTCCTCAGTCGAAGATTGCAGAGCTGGTCATTTCCATGGCTGACAGCGTGAAGGGGTTCAAGGTGGCTAAGTGATCTTCGACTAAGTATTAACGGATGCATTCATTAAATGATGTCCCCCTCTACACTCTAGATTGCTGATTATCCCTGTTTTCTGAAGATTGGTGGGTATCTGAAATGCCTTTGTACAGGCCAATATATATATACATATATATATATATATATATATATATATATATATATATATATATATATATATATGTATATGCCGCATTTATTAAAAGAGAAACTAACTTACGGAAAGGTCATGATAATGATGCTATCGAATCTTAGCATCTGCTAGGGCCCCAGATATGGGCAAATACTGAACAAACTGGTGTAAAAAAAAAACTCGAACCAAAGATTACAAAAAAAAAAAAAATACAAAAAATAAAATAAAAGTATAAATTACCACCAACAGATTTCACAAGAAAAAAAAAATTTCGGAATTGAATGAACCATCAGGAATTCATATGGCTTTAAACAAACCCAAACACACACACACACAGATATATATATATATATATATATATATATATATATATATATATATATTTGTGTGTGTGTGTGTATGTGTGTGTGTGTGTACTGGTCTACTGGTACTTGTTTTCATTGTTACCATTCTTTGATACAAAATGTATTCGAAGCCTGATATTTGTTGGAAAATCTTTATTTCATATTGGGTCACCTGAATCCACCTTGAGGTAATATCCGTGAATTTCGAAAATGGCTCCAAATCCGGTAACCCTTGGTTTTACCTAACAATGAATGTTTTACAGTTGCTGAAGGTTATATAGATGATCTCATGTATATAAAGTGTTTCCCAATAATTGGACCGATTTTAAATTTGAATTAATTTTAAGCACCCCACTTTTTTCTTTCAGATTTGGCGAACATTTAGGGGATATTACTTTTCACCCCTAATTACCATAACTTAAATAACATGATCCAATAGAGAAATAAATAAAATTTCACTAATAACACTGATTTATTTACTGCTGAATTTGATCCGTCTTAATGAAACACCCTTATATATAATCCATCTTAATGAAACAACCTTTATAAACGTATGCACGAGAAAATGAATATTCTGTTGTAAATATATTTTAATGTGCATCGCAACTGAAAAGGGTACAGGTATTGTTTTTTCAGTGTCGCATATCTATCTATCTATCTATCTATGACATACATTTGTTAGAAAACCAACCTACGTTTTCTTTTTTTGAAAAAATTTCTTTTTCTGAAAATTCCATTGAGCGCTTTTCGTTAATTTAACCGTTTCTTAACAAATATTGATTTGGTCGAAAGTTTGACACTTTAAAATTATATGCTACTTCAAATGTTATTATAGCGTATACTCGTATTTGAAATTTTTATTTTTATTTTAAACATTGCATATTATATCTATCGGACTTTGCATTCAAGAAATCTCCTTGAAGAAAATATGCTCTCCGACAGTGATCAATCTTACGTCCCTATTTGTAGGAGAAACCACCGTTTGATCCAGCGTGTCTTAACGATTGCCTACAGAGAGTGTCATAGTAAAGCAAAGCTCGATTTACCCTTTTAAGGAAAGCAGACTTTCGCATTCAGATATGTTTCTTGAAAAGCTCGTTTGAAATAATAAAAATAAAAATAATGTATTATTCGAGTACAGTAATATTCGGTTGTATGTGTGTATAGATATATAGGAAATGTTATTAATGACAGTTTCTAAGAATATTAAAAGTTGTTGCAAATTATATTAATATTCGTAAAATCTATTTTGAAATATCTTTTAATCAGGGTCAATGTGTTCGAACAGGTGCTTGGATTTATGGATACATATAGGCATTAATTCAGACCTCGCGTTCAGAAAGTTAGGGTTATTTAAGCGTTTTAATATAATAAGCTTCTCCAACGGACACAAGTTACATATGAGTCCCTTTCCATAGTATACCTTAGCTTTCATAATTATCTTCTAGCTAATGGTTGGGATCTTATAGCTGTTTTTAATCGCCAAACATACTTTGAAACGTTGTACAGTTTTTGTATTTGATATTGTTCAGTGTAATTTTGTGGTGGTAAAAACGCGATTTCCAGCTGTTCTTGGTGGATACAAAGTAATATTTAACATCATCGTCTGAGTTGATGCTAGCTCTGTATATAATATACATTCAGTCATGCATTGACCGTTTAATGGACAGGTTACGTTTTTACAGCAGTTACATTGAGTTTAGTAGGATTATTTTTAGTGTTTTCTTTGGGAGCTTGCTTAATACATTATTGTTGTGTTGGGATATGTAATTATCTGTTTTTTGTTCAGCTATAGCTTACCATAATGTTATTTTTGTTGAAAAAATGTTGGAGAATGACCAAAGGGTTTGCGAATTAAATTCAGTTAAATTCTACCTACATTGTCATTAATGTGGACCATATTATGTTACGTTTGTGTTGTTTTAACATATTTTTATATTTGTTGTTATGTCTTAATACATACTCCAATTTCATATTAGGGTTACTGCTTTCTAGCGCTTTGTTATATCTGGCTTTATTATCGTCCAATACTTCTTTGTTACTGAAGTTGGTCTATAATTTATATTGTACCGATTTGTGCAAATTGACAAGTATCCTTTTATGGTGGTTGGATCTTCTGTCGACGTACCCGTGGTTGTATAAATCCTTATTGTATGGTTTGTAAATGCCCTTACTCAGATCATATATAATGACTTATCACTTTAGCGATTCTATTGATGGTAATTAGTTTATGGACCTTAAAAAATTTGGTTGTCCTTTCTCATCCAGTCTGCTTGTCTTGGACTCAGTTTACGAAGGAGGATTATACCATCGTCTATGTATATACCGTTGATTTTTTTTAATATCAGAGATAAATTTGAGTCTCCATAGTAAGAGTCTCTTTAAAAGTTCACATGCTTCCGCAGAATCCTGTACTTCCATGGAAACGCAAAAGTCTTGGTTATCTTTCTTAGTCCATAGAGTTCCGTCTTGCTATAAAATCGTTTTCTGTGCCTTTCTTATGATATTTACTTCTTGGTGGTAATAGTTCTTTGCTAACGTAATAGCGGCCATCAGTAGAGCTTCCGTGATTGGTGGGTAGAAGTCGCAGGTTTTGAACTATTCTTCTTTCTTATTTATATTACTGAACCATTCAATGGTTCAGTCGCTATTGCGATTACACTATTACATCGACGCAGAATTATATATATTGATGTGGGCCCAAATTTGGGACCACGGAAGGAAAACACGGAATACGGATTAGAGGTAAGAAAGATATATTAAACAAAAAGGTTACAAAGATAGTGTAAGTGTAAACGGAGCTTACTATGTGCTAGTGTCCAATATTGGTAGTCGTACGCGGCTGATATTACGGTATCAGAATACTCTCTCTCTCTCTCTCTCTCTCTCTCTCTTTCCTCCTCTTCTCCTAGAGTGTTATATCGCATACTTTATATAGTCCTGGAAGAGTCCATGTTGTAGGTATGTTACGGTCTCACAACATATATAAAAAAGCCATCACTAGAGAAGTATGTAAATTCTATTAAAAAGCGGATCACAGCTGGGAAAAAGCTATTAAGCATGATGCCAAAGCTATAGCGACTGAATTGAAAATAGACGACAGAAACCCTAAACTTTACAAACAATAGGCTTTCACAATTAATGACCACAAGGAGAATTTTCTGAATAACATCTAATACTGACTGCTCAATCCACCCAAAAAACATTGGTATTATCAGCAAAACCATTATTGAAAAGCGTTTAAGTATACTAAAAAGGCTTTAGATATCAACCAGTGGCGAAATATAGCCGAAGTCATAGTCCCGACCTATTATTTATTTATTTTTATATTTGCACCATTATATTTCTAACCTACGTTCTAGTTTAAGCTAATCAGCATAATTAGGGTATCTTATGTAAAAAAACAAAAAAACAAAACGAGTTACCCCATTGATATATTGTTTACTTTTGAAACCAAATTCA
Source organism: Acanthosepion lycidas (assembly GCA_963932145.1). NCBI lineage: Eukaryota > Metazoa > Mollusca > Cephalopoda > Sepiida > Sepiidae > Acanthosepion > Acanthosepion lycidas. The sequence goes on along the minus strand of OZ010577.1, from coordinate 119,215,904 downwards.
AATTTAAATAATTTTATTAAATGATTTTTTTAAATTTATTTTTTATTTTTTTAATTCTCCGCCTTTCGAACTTACGAATTTGAATTGTATAAGATATTAATTGTTAATTCTAATATTTTAGGCAACAATAATTAAATACACAAGTTTGGACACAAAGTTTTGAATTATCACCAGGAGAACGCGAACTATATAACTTTCAAAATATCTCCGCAACTGATGTTTGCATAAATTACATGAAACTTCGAGTCGTGCTATCGACCCTGCGTTTTACGCTTTTGTGATCATCAAATTGGTTTATTTTTTTAAAAGTGGATCTATATATGGTATTTTATCACAAATAAATATCAGGGCACAAACAAGCATAAATAGATTCACTTTTGAAAAAAATAAATCAGTTTTTCTGATGATCGCAAAAGCGTGAAACCCAAACTGACATCCATACAACTGAATATGTTAGTTCTGCTACAAATATTGAGCGCTTTCCAGTAAGTACTGAGCACACACACACACACACACACACACACACACACACACATATATATATATATATATATATATGTCGTACTAGAATTATCACACTTTCAATGACGACTCCAGGTGACAGTGTCATTGTTATGAAAATAGTAGACTCTTATTTACGGGAGATAACAATCAGTCTCAACATGGTAATAATAATTAAAAAAATACATTTAAAGGCTCACATGTGAAAATATTAAGGGGCTTAACAAAACACCAGT
>OZ010577.1:119145167-119210167 GCA_963932145.1 Acanthosepion lycidas | reverse complement strand
TACGAAATCTCTTGAGATCCTTCATGACGATGAGAATATCATGACCGCTTGATAAAATAAAAACCTCCGACACTATAGCGTCGATGTTGCCCGTATTCCCAAAATTCCAACTCGATAAGAAACAAACTTCGCTCGCCAGAAAAATGGAGCAAGCGGACCTTCACACTGGTAGCCCTATCTGTCGCATTGGACATCAGCAAAACGACAGAAAAGTTATTACTATGCCGGAACACAGACGAATGACATCTGCTATTCCTTAAGAGATAAAGAAGAAACAATTTCAACCTCTGAATATTTGGTGTTTTTTTTCCTATATGCCACACCCATTCAGGTTATGGACCTTCACAGCTTCCTATCTCTTTTGGCTCTTAGCGGTTTTTTCTCCTTCTGCTAAGGCTCCCACTCCTCATTCCGCTGTCCATTCACACAAAGTCATCAGTTTTCCTCTTTTTCTTTTGCCTTCACTATGCCTTGTGAGCATCAAGTTTTCCACTCCGTCCTTCCTCATTATGTGTCCAAGTAATTTCAGCTATCATTTCCTGGTTCTAAATATAAGTGTTCTTTCTCTTTTCTTTAAGACTTCCTCATTGCAGGACGCTCGTTTGGTCCATGGAACTTTCAATATTCATCTTCAGAACCACATTTCTGCTACTTCTAGTTTTTTCCTCATCCCTGCGAAGATTGTCCAACATTCACTGCCATATAGGAGGATGGATATCATATAGTAATCCAGCAATCTTTTCTTTGTTTCTAAGGAAGCTTTTCTGTTTCTCAGCACCTCATTTAGCTTTTGAAATGCTTTTTCCCATAATCCAATGCAGATCTTGGCGTTTCATTTTTCATCCTCTGTTAAGTCACCAAATATTTAAACATTTGCACCTGCTTGATGTTGACATCTTTAATTTGTAACTTGCATTTTGGGCTTTTTCTTTTGGTGATGACAAGACTTTCTGTCTTCTTACAGTTGATGGTTAGTCCTTTTTTCCTGCTTTCTTCTACTATCCTGTCTAGGAGGTCTTGCAGTTTTCTTTCAAAATCAGCCATCAACAGAGATTCATCTGAATATCATATATTGTTAACATTAAACCCACCGATAGTAAACCCTGATAGAGTCTCTAGTTCCCTTAGGATATCATCGCTGTAGAGGTTGAATAAATCTGGGGAGAAGACACATCCTTGTCTCATACCTCTTTCTATTTCGGTGTAGCTACTGAATTTATTTTCTATCCATATGCAGATGTTTAGCGCCAAGTTAAACAGCATCTTTAAATTTGGTATTATTTCTCTATGTTTATCTACTATAGGTGTTGCAGTTTTTTGTATATATTATGTACTAGTGAGCCAGTCCAGATGACTTGAATCACTTTATAGTCCACCAATAGAAAGTTAACCAACCAGAAGACGTAGAACGTTCAATCCGTCGTGTATAAAGGCGGCCATTTTTGTCTACTCTACCCGAATGTCCAGTCCAGCTTATCAGGCGAAGAGAAACAGAACGACGAACTACGCTATGCTACTTTTACCAAAATATCCACTGCTAACCTGAACAACGCTTTCCTACTGTCTTCGAAATATTCACTGCTAACCTCTGGATTCTATACTCGAGGACGACTGTCATCATGAACAATAGGCACACATGTAATTCTTTATAGCATTATTATTTGAGTGAATGTTAGGCTTTATTTTTCTTTTTGGTTAACCATATTCTGCAGTCATGCAGCATTGTTTGTGGAACTTGTAATCTGGGCCAGTGCTTACTATCCCCAAACTCCTCAACTGCGGTTACCAAAACAGGATGGATATCATATAGTAGGTACGTCCAATAGGTCACGTAAAAAAGCGGCCTATCACGATCAAAATTGACTCATAAATCAACGAAAACAAAGTTTTGTCTCAATATGTTTATGTTGTTATGAAAGAGGAAAGACCAAAGTATTTTTTAAATATTTTTTGAAATTTTTTACTCCTTTCTAACACGTAGAAAATTTTGGTTAAAAATTATGTTTTTTTTTACGACAGCGCGATAAGACTAAAAAAAGGTTTGTTTTATTTTGCGCTTTTCCCGAGGAAAACACACGTTAATTAGGAAATTCTTGCAAAAATCAAATAATTGTTGGATTTTAATGAAACTTTCAGGACTTATTCAGAAATGAATTAAATTATTTAAAAAAATTTTTTTTTCAGAAAATCTTGTTAAAAAGAGATTTTTTTTTAACATGTTTCCACCCACTTACATATTTTCATGAAATTTCGAGAAATTAAATCAGTTCCCGGGATTTTTTTATTAGTTATAAACAGGAATCATTGTAGAAAGTAAATCACCAATTTTTTTTTGTCAAACATTTGCTACTTTATAGAAAATCAGATTTGAATTGTAAAAAAAAAAAAATGTAAAAAGTATCTAATTTAATTAATTAGAAAAGCTTCCACCTGTTTTTGTAGATACGTTATACTAAGGACATTATTTTGTGAAGAAATAAAAATTTTTCGATGAATAATGTATTTTTTGCAAATTTTTTCCAGTTTTAAAAATTTAATCATTAACGTCTTAATACTTCAAAAATCGTTTAAAATTATTTATTTCAATCGTGCACGCAATGTAATGATAACGGTAATGAAAATGTAAATTTACGAATTGAACTTTGAAAAGCACATAACACTCGTTTAAGCAGAAATAATTTTAAAATAATTTTAAAAATAAATTTTTATTGAAAAACGTTCATAATTTCTATGTATGAAAATGTATACGCGACATAAAAATGTCACGTGATTTGTGTCGTCTGGCACCGCAGTTATTTCTCTTCTCTGTCCAGTTCAGATCCACATCGTTAACGTGTTTGCAGAAATTCTTTTCAAATTTTAAAAGTTGTAATTATTTTTAATTACTTTTTATTAAATATTTTTCTTTAAAGTATTTTCTTTTATTTTGGATAATATTTCATTGAAATAATTTTTTTCTTATTAATTAATTTAACATAAGATTGAGAAAGTAAGAGAAACGGAAACCAAGACAATAACATTACCTGAATAATAAAAAAAAGTTTAAAGAATTACCTGAATAATAAAAAAAAAGTTTAAAGAATTACGTGAATAATAAAAAAAAAGTTTAAAGAATTACCTAAATAATAAAAAAAGGTTAAAGAATTACCTAAATAATAAAAAAGTTTAAAGAATTATGCATTTAAAAAATTTAAACAATTATATAATTAAAAAAATAAAGAATTAGTATCTAATAAAAACTTCAAACAATTATCTAAAAAAAAAAAAGGTTAAAAAATTATTATCTAATGAAAAAGTTTGAATAAGAAAAGTTTATATACAATTATCTAATTAATAAGAAAAGTTTAAACAATTATGTAATGATTTAAAAAATTGTCTAATTAAGAAAGTATGAAATAAAAAAATAAAAAAAATAGTACATAATTGCTGAATAAAAATGTTAATATTTAAAAAGTACTAGTTAAAAACGAAAAACGGCGTTCGCCTAATTTAAAAATTTGTCAATTTTGATCATCCATAGCTGTCTGTCATCGCCTCGTCAATTGCGAAATCGATGAAAGACATGCAAAAATTTCAGACACATCGTTAAGAAATGTTTGGATACAAATTTTTTAAGCTATAAGTAAGTACTGTTTGTTTCATATCAGATTATTTTAACTTTAAATTTTCTAATTTTACTCAAATAACGTGTCAAAAATATATAAATTTATTTTAGGAAGAAGTTTAAATTCAAAATTTTGTTTGTTTACAAATTTCTTAAAATTTAAGAAAATGTCCGCTTTTAAGAAAATTAAACAAAAATCGAGCATATATTTGACATTCCAATCTATATAATTTCTATCTAAAAGACTTCAGAATATTTTACTTAGTGTAAATAATAAATTTAATGCTTTAGCTTTCAATTAAATAACAACATATTTAAACAAAACTTTGTTTTCGTTGATTTATGAGTCATTTTTAATCGTGATATGCCGCTTTTTTACGTGACCTAGTGGACATACCTATCATATAGTAATGCAGCAATCTTTTATCTGTTTCTAAGAAAACTTTTCCATTTTTCGGCACCTCACATAGCTTTTGGAATACTCCGTTTGATAGTCCAATGTACATTCAGATCTCGGTGTCACATTTCCCGTCTTCTGTTAGAACACTTCTCAGATATTTAAACTTCTGTACCTGCTGACATTCCCAATTTGTAACTTGCATCTTGGGCTTTTCCTTTTGCTGATGAACATACTTTCTCTATTCTTGGAAATGACGATTAGTCTTCCCCCCCCCCCGCTTTCTTCTATGAGGTCTGGTCGTTTTCTTTCAGTGTCAACCATCAACGCAATGTCGTCAATGTATCTTATTGAACTGGGACTGACAAATAGGATTTTATTTATTTGAATATGTTGATAATAGGAGAAATAAAGGCTATAGGAAAGAATCAGACGTGGAATAAACTGACTACTAATCACGTGACATACAACAACACTATACAAAAATATGGCGTCGCCGATCACTTGGACGAACCAGAATTTGTTGAGATTTGGATCCAGTATTTTGCAATTCACGATAGGACTAAAAAACTCAAAGACAAGCAAGGGGGTGGGGAATTTCTGTTATGGCACACTACAAACAATGGGAGAATTAGTTTTGCGTCGAAATTTCAGAAATAGTAAAAAGAAATTTACGACCTAAAAAGAAATATGTCATAGCGGAAAGAACCAAATTTATGCCCATTAAACAGAAACAAGATGAATCAATGATACAATATCTTCACAGATTAAGAGAAGCTGGCAGCTTCTGCGACTTTGAGAAACTGGAAACTCAAGATTTGACTATAGAGGATTCAGTTACAGTTGATTGAATCTATGACTCATATTTCTCATAAATATGATATTGGAGCAATTACATTTGAATAATTTGTCTATAACTGCATGTATGGAAGTTATGTAACATGTGGAATTGATCAAAAGTATAATTCTCCTGAAGACAATGTTGAAACGTGCAGTATAAAAAAGGGACACAAGAAATGGAAATATTGTAAGTAATGAAATTGACAGAAAAAGTACCCTGCTTTTGGAAAAAAATTGCCATAATTGCGGGAAAAAAATTCAACCTGTATGCAAAGCGTCCTGGGTATGAAGATAAACTACATCCGCATCCTGGGTATGACGATAAACTACATCCGCATCCTAGGTATGACGATAAACTACGTCCAACGGCAAGGCCTCTGATAATATATTTTTGAAAAAATAATGTCGCCAGCTGTACGTTTTTGAAAAAACTAAAAAAAGCAAAACATTACCAGCTATACGTTTTTGAAAAATAATATTACCAGCTATATGTTTTTGAAAATATAATATTCCGATCTATACGTTTTTGAAAAAAATAATATTACCAGCTGTACGTTTTTGAGAAAACATATTAACAAAACAAGAATATTACCAAAAAAAAAAAAAAAAAAACAGTTGTCGGCATTAAATGACCCATTGAGGTTGATATGCCGTAAAATAAAACAAGCAAACAAACTGTATGCAAAGTTACAAAAAAATAATAATATATATTATAGATAAATTAGAAAAAGAGATAATTGGTGACGTCTTTTCAATATAAAGATCTAAGGAAAATAATTCTTTTGAAAAAATTAAATTAAATGGCATGACTTTTCCAATTCAAGTTGACACGGGGAGCGAGATCATTTTAGTCACAAGGAACTTTTGGGAACAAATAGGCAAACAGAAATTGAGAAAATATCTTAAATTGAAAAATTTCGATGGATCTTTAATAAGAACAACTTTGGGTTACTTTAATGGCACTTTTGGAACCTGTAACCGACTAGAAATTATGCCCATGACCGAAGTGTAATGTAAAAAAAATCATAGACTACTAGTATTAGACGTTCTAAAAGTGAATAGCTCGAAATTAATCAACACTGTGATATCAGAATAAGTAATAATGGCAGTGTTACCCCCTCCTATTTTGAACCCCGTAAATTACTTATTCGCCTTCTATCTTTAGCGGTTACCAAATTAAAGAAAATGATAGAGGCGGGAATTTTGAAGCATGTTACCTCAGATGGCAGAAGATGGAACTCTCCTATTGTAGTTTTGTGAAAATCAGATGTAAACTTAAGATTTGATGATTTTAAAATAGGCGTAAATCATTGTGTTCCAAATTCGTTTCATATTCTCATTATCGAAAACACTATCCACAAATTATCGAGCATGGAAAAAAAAAAAAAAAAAATATTTAAAATCTGCCTATAATCAAATAGAGATGAATGATAAATTAAGGGAAATTACCACAACTAACACATCATGGAATTATTAAGATGGACGAGAATGCCTTTTCGAGTGAAAAAGGAAAGTTCCATATTTCAGAGAGTAATGGAAAATGTATTAACTGACGAAATGATTACCAAGATGATATTTGCCTCGGTGGCTCCACGGAAGACGAATTAAAACAAAAAAACAAAAATTGCATTAAACAAGTGTAAAAATTATGAAAATAAACACAGACAAATATGAATTTGATTGCTATAATATCAGACTTATGGTATCAGATTTCAAAAGATGGTATTGCACCAGTTTCAAAGTTAATTAAGAAACCTTCAAAGGTATATATACCTAATAATAAAAAAATTAGATCCTTTTTAGGACTGGTTAATTTTTATAATAGCTACCTATCAGAATACAGCGACTTAATAGAACCATTTGCTGAATATTCAGTTCAAATGGACTCAAAGCGTTTGATGATTTTAAAAAGATACTCGCAGAAAAACGCATTGCAAAAATCTTTGACCCCAAAACTATGCATGTGAGTCAGCGGAGTTGTGCCAGCAATTTTATCACAAGAGGCAATCTAATAATTTAACTTTCAAGAAGAATGACGACAGCAGAAATAAATTATTCAAATATTTCAAATGAGGCATTGGCCACCATTTGGAGCAAAGACAGGATTTGACAGTTTTATTACGTACGAACTTCTTATTAATGTCGGATTATGAACCTCTAGAGTTTTTTTAACCCTAAAAAGTAGCTACTAAAAGTTACTTCTTTCAGAACTCTAAGGTGGGCAATAAAATTAATGGCATATTATTTTGACATTGTGTATCTAAGAAAAAGTACAATATCACATGTCCATGCGCTGTCATGGTTACAATTTAATAAGGAACAAAAAGAAAAAAACGGAAATCCCGGATGAAGAAATATTACATTGGGTTGAAACTGACATATTATCTCTACAAAGATTGGTATCGGAAACTGTACATAATTCGATATTAAGCAAGATTGCTGAAAGTATGAGAAAAAACAGGTGGAAAAATTGTTCCAAAACTGAAAGACCTTATAAAGAAAAAAGGTATAAATTAAGGATGGAAAACGATGTTATATGCAATGAAGATGTGAAAGTAACACCAGAAACAGTAAAAGAAGATATTTAAAAAAGTGTACATGACAATGAGCATTGTGGGATAACGGCTATACAGAGGGGATTAAAATTGGAGGCATGGTGGCCGGGGTATTCTTGCAATATAGAAAGATATGTACGCAAAACCCAAAATGTGAAGAAAAAAAGAATTTTCGACAAAGGAATATACACTCATGCCGGAAAGAAATGGAAGTATAGTCTTGTGTTCATGTAGACCATGAACACATTTATGGCATGGAAATATTTCTAATTTTAGAATCCTTTTCTAGATGGCCAGAAGTAGTTATCGTTAAATATAGAAAAACGACTACAATAAAGCAAAGAGTGGTATTTTCTAGAAAGGAGGTCTCGAAAACATTGGTACAAGGCAATGAGCAAGAATTTTGTGATGAAGATTTATCTAATTGGTTGAGGTGGATTGGTTGCTTCCCTTCCAAAACATTACCGTATCACCCACAATCTAATGGCATTGTAGAAAGAATAGTGTAGGCAAGGCTGCAACCCATTTGTGTCAAATGTGCATTAGGTAGACTGCAACCCATTAGTGTCAAAGGTGCATTACGTGGACTGCAACCCATTAGTGTCAAAGGGGCATTACGTGGACTTCAATCCCATTAATGTCAAAGGGGCATTACCTAGACTGCAACCCATTAGTGTCAAAGGGGCATTACGTAGACTACAACCCATTAGTGTCAAATGGGCATTACGCGGACTTCAATCCCATTAGTGTCAAAGGGGCATTACCTAGACTGCAACCCATTAGTGTCAAAGGTGCATTACGTGGACTGCAACCCATTAGTGTCAAAGGGGCATTACCTAGACTGCAACCCATTAGTGTCAAAGGGGTATTACGTAGACTACAACCCATTAGTATCAAAGGGGTATTACGTAGACTACAACCCATTAGTATCAAAGGGGCATTACGCGGACTACACCCCATTAGTGTCAAAGGGGCATTACGTAGACTACAACCCGTTAGTGTCAAAGGGGCATTACGCGGACTTCAATCCCATTAGTGTCAAAGGGGCATTACGTGGACTACAACCCATTAGTGTCAAAGGTGCATTACGTGGACTGCAACCCATTAGTGTCAAAAGGTGCATTACGCGGACTACAGCCCATCAGTGTCAAAGGGGCATTATGTGGACTGCAACACATTAGTGTCAAAGAGGCATTACGTGGACTGCAACCCAGTGGTGTCAAAGGGGCATTATGCGGACTCTAGTCCATTGGGATCAAAGGGACATTAGGTGTACTGCAACCCATTAAGGGGGTATTATGCGTATTGTAGACATAGCCAAACGGGCTCTATTCTTCTTGAAGCTGGTTCTGAATTTAGACATGTCCTCCCCAAAACTGATAAAAGGTCCATTATGCTCTCTTATTTATCTCGTAGCTGCAGTTAGATTAATACTTTTTAAAAGTGTATTCGTGCTAACTGAATGAAAGAGACCTGGCCATAATTTGAACTTGGCACCGCTGGTTTCTTTTTTCTGCACGGATGACCGTTACACTACCCATACATTATATACATTCATACATTTACATGAATACAATATATATATATGTACAAAATACAAAACAAAAATAAGAAAAGCGCGTGGCAACCAGAAAGACAACATTAATTATTTGACAATATACTGAAAATGAATCAATAATTTTATAAACACAAAAGAAATGCATAAGACATTGCCGATCAATATTTAATACGATCACTTCGAGGAAAATTAGGATTTTCTAAGAGTTTAATTTTTGCAGAAATTGTGGGTAATTTAACGATTACTCTGACTGATGTTTGTTAAAAGTGAACCTATGGATCTTTCATATACTCAGTACTCTCTCGAGTGGTTTGTAACATATATCTCAGTTGCGTCTCTGTCCTTGGGCAGAGTGCACTCAGGGGTGACTCTCTCGCAACTGAGGAAAATTATACTGAGCTGTGCCGGCCCTGAGGAACAGCTGCCCGAGGCTGCGCCCTCTCATTTTACTAGAGAGGGGGATCGGTGCACGCACCGAGGCCAGCGCAGCCGATGGTTGCGGGTGCTCGGGAATTTTTGTTCCTAACCCAGGTATACGCGCTCGTCTTTCTCACATTAAACCGACCTTGTGTCACAACCTGACTTCGTGACAGGGTGGGTGGGGAGTAAATACAGGCATACACATTATGTGTCTGTGTTCATTAACCTTGTAAACTCCGCCTTGGGGTTTCAAGCCACTGTTACAACACATGAGTTGATTTTGTTTTGCTTTCGATAACAAGTATATTTTGACTGTGTGGAATTGCTAGCTCCACACTCAACCTCAGCCGTTAATTGAGAGAATAAGCGATTTAATTTATACAAATTAATTTGAAAATTTGAAAAACATTGTCAGGTTTTAGAATTTATTGTAATATAGTGTCTATAGTGTTTCCAACCTTCTTCCTGCCTATAGTGTTTCCAACCATCTTCATAGAGGAAGTTCGTGATTAAGATGACGAATAAAATCATTTATATGTGGGCCATGTATTTTTGTTGTTTTATCTTTTATAAGATTCTCCTTGAGCATTATGCTTATTTATAAGCATACCTGATGCTGATTACGTCTTCCGTAAAGAAATGCTACTCTCTCTGGATAATTGCTTGCTTCGTATAATCACTGATCTTTCCAGAGATAAATGATGCGGAAATAAAACTAATCTTTTATTATTTCAATCATTTACTTTATACTGCTGATTGGAAAATCCATTTTTTGGATTCAGTCTGAAAGAAAAAGATTTTTATTGAACTGTCGACCGTTTTTGTTTTTATTCATATTTTTTTTAACTTCTCCTCCAGGATTTACAATAATCCAATCAGTTAGTGCTCTATACATCAGTCTATGCTGTGTTGCGGTTCGCTGACATTTCAAAATTCGAGTGTACGTTCGATAAGACTGTTTTTCTTTGGAAAATTGTTTAGATGAGAGTTTCACAAACATGACCGTAATTAAGAAAATGACATTTGAATTCATTTTGCAGGCTTTCTTAACGGATATGGGGACATATAATTGAAATAATATTGAAATAAAGAAAAATCGTTTTAAAAATGAAAATATTAAATAGAATAAAAAAAAAATTATGAGAAAACAACCAAATATTGGAAAAGAAAAGAAAATTTAAAATGACTGAAATCGAAAGATTAACAAACTTCAATTTAGATTTACGGATTTAGATTAACGCACTGGACCTATTAACGCGATTTTTTTTATCTTAACAAAATTTGTAATAAATTTTATTCAAATAACGAGGGAAATAAATAAATATAAAAAAAGAAGCAACTTCATCCCAAACACGAACTTTTTAGCCAACTTAAATTTGACTGGGTTTGGCATACTGGTCTTCACAAGTTGAAAGGTAATGGTATTTCTGGACAAATGTTTAAACTGATTCAGTCTTTCTTATTAAATTGTGAAATGAAAGTTGTCTTGAATAGCCACTCTTCTAGATCTTTTTTGCATTAATACAGGTGCCCCCCAAGGATATATCCTTGGACCTACGTTGTTTCTAATTTTCATTAACGACATTCTTCATGACATCAGTTCTCATATCGGTACCTTTGCTGATGGCTTGACAATTTACTTATCTCTTGGTAGTAAGTCTGAACGGTTCAATAAGCTCAAATTATCAGCTGGTGTAAAACATGACCTACAAACTGTTGTTAACTGGGTCAAGAAATGCCTTGTTAATTTTTATGTCTCCAAAACAAAATTGCGCTCTTTTATTCGTTTGAGAGTACCTTTTTTTTTCTTTCCTCAGTATGGCTGATGCTAACCTCCACTAGAGTGACTCGTTGGGCTTCATCGGACTGATGTTTTCCCCTGACATGAAAGTTGGTTCCCTATATCGTGCTATTTAATTTTTTATTACCAGAAACTATCTTACATATTTATAAGTCTACCATTCGTCCATAATTTGAATATTGCCACATTTAATCTGGTGCTTTTGTTATATATGTTGAGATTCTTTATACAATCCAAAGAAGAATCTGCAAAGTTATTGGTTCTGATCTGGCATCTCGGCTTCAGTCAATTCCCTACCGCCGTTATGTAGATTCCCTGTGCTATAAATACTTCCATGATAATTGTCCTGATCATTTCCCCTTTATAGTACGTAGACTTTAGATTTTAAGCGCAGTACTAGATTGGTGGCAAGGTCTCATTATCTTACAGTTGAAATGGCTAAACGTAACCGTAAGCTCTCTGCTAACAGTTTCTTTTCTCGTACTTATCGCTTGAGGAACTTTCTTCCGGATCCTTGCTTCCCAGTCAAGTTTGATCTTCAAAAATTTAAATGCAATCGTTATCTTCTGTCTTCTTAATTCATGTTCTATTATTGCTCTTTCTCTTTAATAATGTTTTTCTAATATTCTCTTATAATCAATAACCTCCTTCATCTTTGTGGCTCCCTGGATGTAAGAGAATATTATTTAGAAATATTATAAAGAAATACACTACCCCAATTGACCCAAATAAAAAAAATCAAATTAATTATCTACTACAAAAAATTTAAAACAGCTAACCTTATCCTAACAAATAACAACACACCAATAAAATGAAAATTACAACGAACGAACATTATCTATGAGTTCAAATGCCACTTAAGTAACTATGTTACTAATCAAACCGTATTCATAAATAATTACATCGGTCACACGACTAAATGCCTATGTAGACGCCTTACGTTATATTTAACTGACCACGGCTCTATTAGAATCCATTTAAACATACAGATAAACTTAGCAGACTCCATCTGAAACATACTACTGGAATATACAAACATAATAACCTCATCCACATATAAAAAAAAGATTAAAAATAATGGAAGCCTTAATAATAAAAAAGGAAACAGACAACACTCAATAAATAAAGATAAAACATAAATAAAACATCTCTATAACACTAAAAACATACACACAACCCACACAACCAATTAAATTGAAAAATAAAATCATTTTTGATAATGGCTAAAAGTATAGCAGAAAGCGCTCGGAATTATAGAAAATTTGGACAGGTTCTACTCACTGTGTCACAAAATGTAAACACTTGTTCAAACACAAGAAACATTAAATAAAAAGCTTAATCGTAGCACCTTGTCTGTCGTCTTTAATGAAACACACACGCCCACACACAAACACACACACGGGCATATATATATATATATATATATATATATATATATATATATATATATATGAATTGAATGTTGCTCAGATGACAAATTTGACAGCCATTTTGTTCTATATCAATATAATTGACAGTCGATTCAAAGAAATAAAAATCTCTCTGTTGATTTTTCTCGAATTATCACATTGTCAAGATAGATTTTTAATTCGATATTATGTAATCAATACGGATAGAGTTGCATCAGATTTCATTTTATATTAAACATCATCATCAGTTTTCATTCCGTTCTGCCTCTCTCTCTCTCTCTCTCTGACTCTCAGACTCAACTTAATAAATATCTTCCCACATCGACAAGTGAAGTGGAAAATCTGTTTTTTAATGATAATGGGCGAAACTAGTCATTTCTATTCAGGAAATATTCGACATTCATTGATTGAATTCGTAGCGTCACCGTCAGTTGAAATTGAAATTCAAAAAAATATTTTTGCTGAAAACAATTTTTAAGGAAATTAAACTTTTCCGTATTTCGTTATTTCTAATATTAATGTGAGTTTCCTGTTTAAGTTAATTTTAAAAGTCAACATTTTGATGATATTATTTATTTCCTTTATGTGCTACGCATTTACTTGCTGTTGCTGATCAAAGTTTTCAAGTGATGTATTTTTTGTTATTTGGTAAATATCTTTGTGATTTAGTACCGCGATTCTATAAGGTCTGATGGTGGACATAAAGGATTAACTCGCTTGAAGTCATTTTAATCATTGGCCTGAGAAAACGTTTATATATATGATAGTTTAACGATTTTTGAATGAGTTGAACGTCAATCATGGAATCCATATGAAAATCTACAACTGATGAGACTAAGAACATGGCTGCAAGTTTTAAGTCAATATTTTAGTTTTGTAGCATCTTACTGGGTTGGGGGAAATTACATCTATCATGTACTCAATTTCCTTATCTTTTATGCCATATTTGTATTTAGAAAGGTCTACAATTTATTAATCGTTTTAAGCGCTATCATCGATTTAATTCCAGTTCAACGTCATATTTTGTCGAAATGTTTCTAGGAACACAAAACGCGATTATCTCCTTTTCGTTGAGGTAAAGTCACGAAGGTTAACGGCGGCCGGTGAGTAACGACGGGGGCTAGTGTGACAAGAGGCAGTTGCGATGTAGAGCCCGGAGAAGAAGGAAGTATCTAGCTCAAAGCGGCAGGTCTTATAGGAAAAACTACATGGCCTCACCAGTTTCATAGACAAACCGCTGTAACTCAAGTTTTTTTTCTTCAGGAAATATTACAAGTAGAACACTCTTTTTACACACTGTTTGTTGTTGCATATATGTTATAATTACTCTCCGTGTATATATGATTTTGTGTACGACGTAGCATTATAAAACTCTCTCTGAGAACAAAGCACAGAAAAATCTCCATATTATACGTAAGACCCTATCTTTCCGTTCTGTTTAATTTCTGATTATTGTATAGATATGTTATATTTTTCTCAGTGTGGGACATGGGTTAATATATATATATATATATATATATATATATATATATATATATATATATATATATATATAGTCTTGTGTATGTCTTAGTTGTATAAAATACTCTCTGAGAACAAAGCATTCCTTTTCCTTTCAGTCGTTCTTTTCTGTCCATGAAATACAGTGTTATTATATTATGTATATAATAATGGGGTAATGTAAATTGGAAAATAAACCTTTATTCCAGTAGCTCTCCCATTAAGTTTTTCTTTATCATCTCCCATTAAGCAAGACGAGAAAAACCAATAAAACGCAAGGAGTAAAAGAAACTGCAAAGGGAGAATAAAAGAACAGCATTCAAGGATACGTAAGGTAATGATTGACGTTGCATTTACATTTTCGAAAATAAGGAAGACGCTGAAAGTTCTACAAGCGAATCGTGCAGGAGAAAAAGGTATTAGCATAGAACTTACGGCTATATCTAGCAACTTCAACAGTGACATTCCGAGATCTATTTGCTAATTTTGGTTGGGAGAAATGATTGTAAAAAGAATAAAAGAATCACAGTTTTAGTTTTTTTAGGATTATTTAGAGAAAATTATTTGAGGTGCCTCGTGCTTGATAATATTAGGTCGGTGCAAAAATAATGACATAATAATGTCGTTTTTTGACGTTAAAAATAGGTCAAAAAACGGCATTATTACATCATTATTTTTGCACCAACCTAATATAATTGGTGAATAAGTTTACACCGGCGAGAACTTCAACGCTGGTTGCAAGGAACTGAAACGAAACCTTTCATGACTTCAGTCTACTCTTTTTGAGCTGTTTAAAGTCGAATTTGTATGTGGAGCCCAATGTGTATCGATCCCACTTCTCATGATCAACAAACTTGCTTCGCTATTAATTCACGCTAATGCAAATTAAATTATTATCAAGTGATATGAATAAGAATCACAGAATGTTCGATTAAAATGATTGAATAAATGGAGAAAGAATTATTCAATGTATAAATCATTTGTGACCCTATGAAAAAAAAAACTTTGCAAGTTATTTGATTTAGAGGATAAGCAAATATTAGTTTCAGTTTACGTATTGTATTAGAATCTCGGAATGACCGAATAACAGAATTATGGATTGAGTGAATAAAGAAGTGTCGGTTGAGAAAGATATCAGAAGTGGTATTTTTATAGAATAAGTAAATGCCATCTTTTTTATATTTTTTGTTGAAAACTTATTAAGAATAGGCGAACGCTCGGATAATGATATTATAGACTGAGTGAATAATATTATATAATATAAATAATAATATTATAGAAGTTTGGAATGATATTATAGATTGAGTAATAATATTATAAAATGGGGGAGTAAGGATTATGTCAATTTGTAAAGAATCAATGTAGATACTGTTCGTCCTTTGAAATGTGTTTTGTTGTTTTAGTTTTGAAAAAGAAAATATTCCTGATGGACCCAAGCGTGGATAAGTAAAAGCGCAGTTGTGGATGTAAGATTTGATTAAGCAACATGAAATGTAAAACAAATTAACGCTTTACACATCACAGATGAGGTCAATAGATTTTATGTGAAAATGAAAGGAGAAAGGGGATTTTGATTTTTCATTGAAGACCGTGTAGTCATGGCTATCAGACATCTTGAAGTCTTCACAAAATAAGGAGGAATTGATTTCGCCACGCAGAAACTGAAAAAAAAGAATCCTAAACAATAAATAAATGTTGGATTAACAAAAAATAAAGTAAAAATTGGAAGAAAAATGACACAACAAAACAAAAAGCACTACAAACCAAATAACATGAGAATTATACAGTACGAGACAAAAAAAATGGACGCACCGATAGAAAGTCAATTTTTGTATTTTTACCAAGACAAGTGAGTAATAGAAATCGTTTATTAATACAGAGTATTAATATATTATACAAGTCAACAAATGATTTTTCAGTCAGACGCAGGCTTAAAGCAAAAGGCATTGCTTACAAATACATAAAAAAGAAACCTTTCGTGTCTGGAAAGGTCGACGGACACTGTTGACTTGATGCAAAGCTAATTTACATTGGAGTAAATCTGATTGGGAAGATGTTATGTGGAGTGACGAGAGCCTCTTTACTCTTAGATATGAAGGACGAATATGTGTTTGGTGTATGCCCGGTGAATCGAATACTTCAGTGACTACCAAGGGCACTGCTTAACAGAACAAAAAAATTAACGTTTGAAGTGAATTCTCAACAGCAGCAGTTGGTAATTTGTATAAAATCAAGAGAATCATGGACCTGCATCATTACCACGACATTCTTTTTAATCAAATGTGGCTTTCTGCTAAAAAAAACTTTTTTGTCCAAGGTCAACGCTTCACGTTCCAACAGGATGAGGATCCTAAGCATAGTGCCTTAAAGAATTAACGTTATCTAGAGTGGAAGCGCGACGAAGATAAATTGCAACTCTTCCAGTGGCCTAATCAGAGTTCTGACCACAACCCAATTGAAAACCTTTGGGCGATAATGGACAAGCGTGCCCGAAACAGGAATGTTAACACAGAAGATGAGCTTTTTCGCGAATTAAAGTAATGCTGGAAAAAATCTGGCGAAGGACGCTGACTTACTAAAGAATTTAGTCTATAACATGACACGAAGAATTAAGGCCGTTATTAATCAAAAGGTTATCCAACAAAATACTAAATCATTTTTTGACTTGTATAATATACATATTTTCACCTGTATTAATCCACTGTATTAATAAACGAATTCTATGACTCATTTGTCTTAGTAAAAATACAAAAATCGACCTTCTATGGTGCGTTCATTTTTTTGTCTCGTACTGTATGTAAAGATAACATTTTAAAAAAGAAAAAAAAAACGCGATATACATTCATCGACGTATACAAGAATATATTAAAACTAAGAGAATAGTAATATCTCCGGCTGAACTCTCAACCATATTGTTGTAAATTAGTCCATAAGAAATTAAAGAAATAGACGTGAATGGGAAGGAACGGTGATCCACTTGGAATTGTATAAACGACTGGGATTTAATCATGCAGACAATAATATATGCATAGACAGAAGTTGCTCACGAGGATTAAAAAAAAAAAAAGTGAGATTATTTCAAATTTAAACGAATTAACCAATCCATGCAAGGAGACCGGATCTTTCAGAAAGTGGGCGTCGCCGTTTCGGCAGAGCATGGTGAAACAAAACCGCAGTAATGGTTCGTCTGAGGAAGTGAAGATTGGGAAACATGATATACTTGTTATTAGATCACGTGGTTCATTGATTAAGTAGCATTCTTAAAGTATTGACGTTTGGATAATTTGAAATCCAAGGAGGAATTGGAACAATAATGGCGACAGCATTACGAAAAGCAGCCAGATTACTGAAGAAAATTTCGACTTTGTGAAAAGAATTGCTGTCATTTGATGTCCATTGAGAGTCAGCGAATCTTATGAATTTGAAAATTCAATGACTACTTGATAATTGGGAATATAAAACAGAGGATGTCTGTTTGTTTGTGTGTCTGTGGGATACCTTTTCACTCGAGTTCCATCCAACGGATTTTAACCAAAATTGGCACATACGTTGTACATTGTAATAGATAATTTCTTAGCGTAAAAAGTCGATAATTAAAAAAAAGTCAATAATCGATATAGCCAATCAAAAAATCGATAAATTCAACATTTTTCCTCCGATTTCGTTGTAACTTGGTATATACGTTACATACATCAGGACGAGCTCAACGATACCTCATTTTTATTTCTACGCCACTGTGTTTAGCGAAAAACGAAAAATCGATTTCAACAGAAATCGATTTCAACGCAAATTTTAAACTAAAAACTCCCTCAATTTTCAAGCAATCTAATACAAACTTCACTCAATTGTAGTCAACAATAAGTTGATTGTTTAACAGTCAGTTAACGTGATAACTGAGTCCACCCCTCTAGTGAAAACTCGCATAAATAACAAAAAATGGCGATTTTTACTAGTTTCTTTCTAATTTTTCGTTGATTTTTCTACAAGTTTTCATCAAACTTAACAATTGCCTTATAAATGTATCCTCTTTTACATCCCTGGTAGCAGCACACTGACAAATTGAATTTCAAAAACTCTAAAATAATTGTGGTCTGAAGTGGATCTTCATGTTGCCTGTTTTACCTTTTCATGTCCCCGGCTAACTTCGATTGAATAAATATAGACTACTTCTGTAACAGCATTAATTTAAAATATTTTTTAATGAAAGGACTTTAAAGTAATTGAAGAAGATAGAGTGTTACATCTAAAAATGAGGCTGTTTTTGTTCCATTTTAATTTATTGCTTTTTCTGATCAACGGGCTGGGTATGGCTGCTAGTTGGGAATAAAATAGTAGTCCTATATATATTACTGAATAATCGTTTAAGTATTTTCGGTTTTTAAATTGAATATTTTAGCGAACAAAAGAATGTTCGAATACAAGAACAATGAAAATATTGAACGTGAATAGATAAGCAACGGAAATACTTCACATATAAAACTCCCGGAAATACATCCTATATAATGGTAAAATATTAATGGCAATGAAATCTTCATCTAGCTAATGTCTTACCATTGTGTGGGAGATATTTCTGGGAGGTATATGTGGGAGATATTCCTGGCGCACCCTGTACTACATCTTTGCATATAAACATGATAGATTAATTAAAAAAACATCTTGGGAATATATATTTACTCAGCTGAGCTTCAGAGAGTGGATAGATAGTTGGAAAATGAATTGCCTGCAGTGGTTATAAAATAAATGAAACCGCCAGTTAATTGCATCAAGGAAAATACAACATACGTAAATTTAAGAAATCTTCGTAGTGGTTGACAATTAAGATCATTTCAGATGTAATCAAACTGATTAAATCCTTTTCTCGATTTCTTAGTTGAATCAATATGAATGGATATTGAATTAAACAGAGAAAATACACTTCCATGAGCATGACAAAGGCCACAGCGTCCATAAGCTTAATAAAATATTATCTCTGGCTGCAGCATATTGTTTAACTGACACGGCTTTAGAATGTCAGCCATTGTGCGTTTTTACGGCCTTATAAGCTTAGCTTGCTACGATACATTGCCAGATAGGGATAAATTAGAATAAAAATAGTGTTTCAAACGAGGAAGGACTGCATTGGATATCTGCATTCGAATGCTCGGATTATGCTTGCGTTTAATGAGCAATGATGGGGGAACAACTGACACACGTGTATCACTTGCTTCCATGCGATATACGGTCTTCATTACCTACTCGCTGTTCAGTTACATCACATAGGAATTTAAATAATATTTGAATATTGTCTTTGTCAAGCAATTAATGATATTCGAGAGAAAGAAGATTGTGCTTCACCAACCATCCAAATAGAGGAGGGTCTAGTTTTTCCCTTAATTTCGACCAAAAGTAACAGTACGAAATTCGTAACTATCAAATCCCCCTAACAGATTAATCTTGGGGACCTTAGGGAGAAAATAAAACCACGTTTTTTATATTATATATAAATTTTCGTATCTTGGGAAAGATTGTAGACTATTTGCTCTTGATTTTCCCATATATTTGAATTCATTGTTTTCATTCTCTTGGTTTGGTTAGCACCCAAAGTTATAGAACCAATCTACTCTGCTATTTAATTGAGCGGGTAGAGAAAAAAACATATTCATGCTTTTTCCGAGAGCATTCCTGCCAAAGTGAACGCAACAAGCCTGACTGGGATTTTGAATCGGTTCAACAATTCCATTCCCTGCGCTGATAGCCGCTATGTTGCATGATCCATCGCCCTATAGTGAATCGAATTTCCTCTTGGGTATACAAATCTTTTTATCTTGTCTCAGACTAATGTTTGTTTTTTCTCAGACTAAGCATAGTGTGATGGTTAACAAGACAAATTAGTCAGTGTTGGGTGAATGATCTTGGTCCCAGTCCTATTTAGAAATGATTGCAAAAACATCTCCTCTCCCCAAATTTATAGACAGATCTTAAATATGCATGCTGGAATTTCTTCCAAGCAAATAAAATAGACCATTTCTCGATCAAATTCTTTTTAATCATTTCACCTCAACCAGGGCGGGAATGCCACTAGTACACAATGGGTTACAGGGAGCGAAAGTGAGAGAAAAAGACTGAGTGTAGGGAGGACTGAGGAAAGGTAAAAAAAGATGTTCAAGAAGATAGAAGATGTTAATTACCGTTGCATTTAGACTTTTTAAGATTGTAGTTATGAGGGAAGCAATTAAGCGAGATGGAGTTCCACAGGCAGGAGGAGCAAGAAAAGAAGCTGTTGGAGTTTGAAGTGGCGGTTGGATTTAGCTATTTTAACAGTAAACAAGTGGGACCTAAATACTAATCGAGTGATACATGCATTTGGGACACCAGGGGAAAACTAAAACTTGCCATAGCAGTTGCCATGACAATATTTGTAGAAAAGACAAAGGAAAGCCACGTCACGTCGGTGAGAAAATGACTAAAATCGAGATGCGAAGTGCGTTTCGATTACATTACAGCTCCTTCTTTGGATTTTGTCAAGAACTTCGAGATGAACAGACCAAATATGAAAACAGTATTCCATGTAGAGGCGAATGGTAGATTTTTAAATTTGCAAGATGAAACTCTGACGAGAAAAACCATTCCATTTTTGTTCTTCCTTATCTTGAAGTCAGAACGCTAAAATAACTAATCTGTATTGCTTTTGTGTGTTAACGCATTCTTACTTACTTTTTATGCCTCATTATGGTTTCTTGGCGTAGTTTTGTCTTGCATATATATTGTTTGTTTACTATTATTTTGTCTTGTTCTTTTTCTTTCTTTTATTATTGTTTATTGTAAACTTTGTCAATTCTTTTTGTTGGTAGTTTCTACCAATTACACTTAACCATTGCCAATTACTCAAAAATGAAAATATGTTACACCGACCTAGAAATGTTTATGTTTACTTCATTAAGCCAAGACACGGCTTCATATTTGACGTATGTCTTCATATGCGAATAAATGAATGAAGTTATTTAACACTTCCGCTGCTAACTACGGAGATCTTCGTTTTTCTTATCTTGCTCCAGCTGGCTAAATACGGAAACCGACGTTTTTTGCATACCGCTGGTATGAGTGTCCCGTTGCGCCATCTATCGTAAAATACAGGGAATTCTAACTGTTCTATCATGCAAATTATTAGTCAGCCTCGATTTTTCTCTACGTCATGGTAGTTTCGTATCTAATTTGAAAATATTCCTGGCGAAAATGCGGCTAGCATGCGGATGCTCCCAGCGCCCGTGACCATATGTCCAAGGGCACCTAAAATTGATCCTGCTAATCGACTGGTTGGTGGAATGAAAGCTCATGACTTGGTAGAAATTCCACCAACCAATAAGAAAAGGTACCCTTCCAAGCCATGCAGAGTCGGCAAAAAAGCTGGAAAACGCTCAGAAACAAGGTACTTCTGCAAAAAGTGTGAAGTCCCACTCCACAAAGAAGAATTGCTTCAAAAGATATCATGTGTATACCCATTACTGATCTGGTAAGACATTCCCAGGTATATCCATGAAAATGGAATGCTGTAAAACACACTGGTGCCAGTTTTCTGTGTAATAAAATATGTAGGTTGAAATTTGGCATTTTCTTTAAAAATAGCTAGCCGGATGGGGGCAGTACTGGGCAAATAAATAGCAGTGAAAGTGTTAACGTAGTGCATTGGAATAGCAAACGATACCTTTCAAAAGCTAAACAAAGCATTACGAGGCAGGGAAGATCTCGTTAGAAACAAAGAAAAGTGTGCTAGTTTGGGAATAAAAGTCGGATAATTATATTCGTCTAAAGTAAGATACTAAAGGAAAGCAAGAAGAAAGGACTAACAATCAATTGGAAGAAGAAAATGTATGGCTGTCAGTAAGAGAAAAAGCATAAGATGCGAGATACGAATTGTAGATATCAAAATCAAACAAGTAAAAAAATTTAAATATCTGGGAAGTTTTTTTATATAGATGTCGGGAAATGCGACACTGAAATCTAAAAGAACAAAAGATGTCTTTCAAAAGCTAAACAAAGCATGAAGAGACAGGAAAATCTCATTAGGAACAAAGAAAAGCGTATTAAACTGTAATGTAATATCAATCCTTCTATACGGCAGTGAATGTCGGGAAATTTAAACAAAGATTAGATTTGACAGAAATACGTTGTGAATTCTAGTCCATCAATTTTCTTTTTCATCCTTTCTTTGGAAAGCCGTAAGGAGAACAAGATGTGAATAACGTAGAAGTTTTAAAGAAAATAGAACAGAAAGAAAACTTATACTTAGAATCAGAAAGAGACAGTTCAAACATCTGGGAGACCTATTGAGGAAAGGGGACTTGTAGAATTTGACACTCACAGAGGCCATAATGAATTCAAGAGGGACAAAGAGAATCAGCGCTGTAAGTTTCGTAATCATATTGTGTAAATGAATAACAGAACTGGGAGAGAGACGGATAATAAAGCGGAAACATTACTTAGAGCTACAAAGAATAGGAAGTTGTGGAGCGCCGTTATCACCCACGTCTTGACTTAATGGCCAAGATGATGTGAAGATAAAGAATTTCTCACTAGTGTTTCTTTTGTTTCATTCATACGCGCTAAATTTTCAAGCTACTCAATCAGCTGATAGGCACTGCTATCTATTCGCACTGTCCACATGTCGGCGTGTTTGAAAAGTAATCACTTTAGTCTTTGCTGAGGACGATACTGACAAGAAGTGTTCTTTATCTCCATGATTTATTTGTTTTCTTTGTTTGTAAAGCCATAAGAGAAAACGAAATAGATATGAAAATAAAAGATAAGAACGAGATAGATGTGAGAAGAAAAGATAAGAACGAGATGTGAGAAGAAAAGATAAGAACGAGATGTGAGAAGAAAAGATAAGAACGAGATGTGAGAAGAAAAGATAAGAACGAGATGTGAGAAGAAAAAGAGAGATGAAAAGAACACTATTGAAAAGTGATTGAAAAAGTAACGCATGTTAGGAACACAACTATAGGCAAATGTTGAACCGCCAAACTGGAGTATAGACAAATCAAAAAATAAAAGAAAAGCTAATAAGCTTCACAGTCCAACGGAAATGAATAATAATCTCAAAATGCAGACCTGATAATAATTTTTTACTCTGTTACTCAAAAATCGAAAGCCGAAAACTAATATCAGGTAAAATACCGATATGCTAAATGCAAATATAGGCACAATATACAACGCAGAGAATGTAACATACTTTAGAAAAAGTCAATACTTTAAACTAAACAAGTAAAATAACCAACGCCCGAAAATAAAAGAAAGAAAATAAACCAAAAATCTAAATAAATAGCCAGATCAAATTAACAAACTACGGATGCACAGATAAACACAAATCAATGTAATGATAAGAATCAACAGCAAATAATTCAGCAATCAATAATAAATAAGGAGTCAAAAGTTAATAAACATTATAAAATAGCTACAAATATGCGTATTAGGATCCACAATTATAGCCTCGAGAATAATTTGAAATATAACCGCCCACCCAATAACTATTAAAATAATACGATATACTTATCCATAATGCCCCAATGTCCAGCATATATATACAGTCAAACCAAAACACAACAAAAATTGCGTTCGATCATGAAACAGACTGACACCAATTGATATTGACCTCAGTATCCAATTTTACATTTACATACACTCTATCTCTGATATTGATTAGTGACTTTACTCATAAATATACCATACCTTAAACATATATATATATATATATATATATATATATATATATATATATATATATATATATATATATTAGAGTTCAAAAGTTTGAAGACACCTTCAGGATTATCATAGGATATACTTGTCAAAAGAGTGAAACCTTTCTATACAAAGAATGAAAAAGTGCTCTAAGAGTCATTGAAAAGATAATGGAATCAGTTATGAAAACTTATACTTTGAGAAACTTTTGCAACGAATGTGAAAAATTTGTGCTACAGTAATGAAGGTTAAAGAAGGATATTTTGACGAGCAGAAATTATTGTTTTGTTTTTGTAATAATAAAATTTCTAATAAAAAATAATTTCTCACTTTTTTAACCATGTATAATAATTTTGTTTTATTTAAATTACAAAACAACTACTTTTGGGGCCAGTTTAAAAAAATTACAATTAGGTGGTCTCAAACATTTGAACTTTAGTATATATATATATATATATATATATATATATATATATATATATATATATATATATATGTGTGTGTGTGTGTGTGTGTGTGTGTCTGTGTGTCTGTGTGTGTGTATTGAAGTCCGACAATACCTCAATTTCCCATTTTGTATGCATAGGTGTGAAAACGTTATTGTGAGATTAACATGTGCGTAAAAACGTCGATAAACAGAGAGTTGTGTAAGAAGAATGTGATAGAGAGAAGTCGGAACGCATGTAACTGTAAGAGGACAGGGAAATAGATAGATAGATAGATAGAGAGAGAGAGAGAGAGAGAGAGAGAGAGAGAGATGGGATGAAATTGTGAGAAAGGTAAACAAATACAATAAGACTGTGGGAAATAGAACGATAGAAGACCTTTATAAAATGATTCGCATAGACGATTGGTCATGAGACGAACGAAATAGAGGCAAACAAAACAGTTAGAAAAAGAACAACAATCAACTGTATGAGTTTAATTGATTGATCGAGTCTTCGGTCTATTGATGTTATCGGCATTTCGTTATATCAATACGTTCAACGCAACTTTATCGCCTGATCGGCAAAATTAATCGATTCATATAATTCAGGTTAATCACCCTCAACAGTTTTACAATATTATGCCTTTCGTTTCTCAGTAATTGAAAAACGCTTTTTCATTGGCCAGCAAATTCAATGCGCTACGCAAATTTAAATCTAAAGAAAAAAAAAAATGAAAATCTCTATCTCTTCCGATTCGTTGTATAAGGCTGTATCAGAAGCATTTTTGTTTTTTTACAGACCTTTACACCAAAGTTTATTTCATGTACCCATCGAAAGACTTTGACTCCATTATCTGTTTAATTAGATTCCCTTAAAACTGTATCTAATTATTTACGCTCGTAATAAAATAAGTTTGCTGAATCAATTTCATTATTGTTCTTAATATAAATATTGAAACTTTCAAAGGTTTCTCTCTTGGTCAGCTCTGTTTTGCTTATGGTGATTTTCTAAGTGCTTTTCTTAGGTGTGGAACAGGACCAAAAGCATGTGGCACCCAGTTAGAATCGAACTCACTACTCATTCGTAATTGTTCTTGCAAAATAGACTTGTTAATCATTACACCACGCCGAGGTATCCAACTCTGTGTAGCTTTGTCTAGAGTTGGATATTCAAGTGGACTTAGCATACTAACAAAAGAAAGACAAAGAACACCATTGGAAAATTCGTAAACTTAAAAAATCAGCACATATGCTAGGCCATAAAAATCTTCCGAGCCCACCAAGCATAGAAATGAATACAATGTGAGAACCAATAATAAGGAGTGCCATGAAAAGCGATAATAACAACAAAAATTGCAATATTAGCTCTGGTTAAAAAAAAAAAAAAAAAAAAAAAATGGAATGATAACAGCAAAAAATTGCAATATGAGCACTGGCAAAAAATAGTTGCTGAGACATCAGGTTTATAATCCCGAGAAATTCATACACAGATCTCCTCAAGGACACATGACACAGTGGATAAAGGCGTTGATTAGATCCAGTAACAGGACCCAAAGAGTGTGAGCTCAATATTCGATTAAGGCGGTGGAGAACTTGCAGAGGGGAATTAACAGGAGATAACTGAGATCCATTAAACATGGCTCGTAGAACAGTGAGCGAAATAAAGGGTTCAGTTCGACATTCCAACCACCTGAAGAAGGCCGGAGCGTACAACGGCCGAAACTTTGTAATAAATATGGCAACAAAGATGAGGACAATAGTCCGAATAATGTAAATAGTGCAGCAAAAGGAACTTTAGAAAATAGATGTCTGTTTGGAATTGTTGTTTATAGAGAAATAAGAGGTCAAAGAATCTTTATTAAAACTTTTATCTCAGCATAGAACTGTTATTCGGCGAGCATTATTAATATGAATATTATTATACATTGGGTGTGTATCTCGGTTGCGGGGCCTTGTGGGTAAAGATTTATTTTCCGTTCTGCAATTTCTTTCCCACAGACGCAAAGTTGCAAGATTTTCTCTCCCCTATCGCTATCTCCATGGCACTAGAGCTAGAACACGTCGTGATAATTCCACGGGGCCGAATCACATTCATTTCACCTGTGTTCTAAATATAAGAAGAAACTTCCACAGTTTCCCAAGAAATTTCAATTTGTGTAACAGACTCCTGCGTCGGGGCTTCCCTGAACACTTCAATCTTAAATTCTTCGTGGTTCAATCGACAGCTTCCTGCCTTATCACCATAATTGTCAACATTTCCTATCAACATTCCTTCCACGCATTTCATGCACCTCATTCAGCTTTACCAATTTGATTGTAACCTTCTAATTTGAGTGGCTCTCGAACATCGTACTGGATGAAATTTAATATAAAAATCTCAAAAGTTATTTCATTTACAGGCAGAAAGACTATCCACTACTATTATATTTTGCCTTTGTTTGTAGTAGGATTTGCCCCCATGTTTCAGCTAGAGACTTCAAGAGACAATTTTGGTCTCAGTATAGAAAGAAATCTCTAAAAGATATGAGAAGTTCCAATCAGTATGATTCTTTGCAATTCATATATTATTATTATTGTGTGGCTCGCCCCTTGTACACAAGATGGACTCGTCCAAAGTATACTTATACTACGGAGAGACAGTGTGACAAAAACGTCGAGACAGGGTGTTCACTCAGAGTTATACGAGAGTCCAGAAAGAGAGATAATTACGGCTTCATTTACAGAGACTTGTACATATACTTTTCTACTAACCCGCATTCCTTGACTACTAATCTTCATTTCAAGTTTGTATTCTTACGTTTAATACACATATTTTCCTATTTCAATTACTGGCGTTGTTTATTTATTTGTGCAGGATTCCATTCCCGGAATCCACAACAATTATTATTATTATTATTATTATTTTATGCGTCATGTCCTTTCAAGACATTGCCGATCATGGGTCTCTACAACTGGAGAAATGCTCGGTTCCCTGTACCGCATCAGCAAGAACCTCATTCTTCCTGCTAAAATCTACCTTTACAAGAGTGAGATATATATTGACAGGAGCTGCTCAGTCTTCAAATTTCCACTCTCGATAGAGTTCAAAAGGGTCTCCCCGAC
The DNA here is from genome assembly GCA_963932145.1 of Acanthosepion lycidas. Lineage (NCBI taxonomy): Eukaryota > Metazoa > Mollusca > Cephalopoda > Sepiida > Sepiidae > Acanthosepion > Acanthosepion lycidas. The sequence continues at coordinate 119,182,837 of OZ010577.1, read as the reverse complement.
CGTATGGGTAATGAATTATTTCTCACAATTCAACTCTTTCCACATCGCTGCTCTATCGCTATTTCCATGAAGAGTGTTCAGACGAACTACACTCCTTAGTTCCATCAGTCCTAATCTTTCACATCTAAGACCTGCCATGCCACGCACATTCCCTTATTCCCTTCCTATCACCTTGGAGGAGATGTAACTTCCACACGATCAGCTTCTTCCCACGAATCACTACCTTATGGAACCAACTCCCAAGATGTTGCTTTCTCAATCACTAAATTCTTAACCTATTAAAAACGAGTGTTAACCGTTATCTTATACACATATCCGCATAAGTTGTATATTTTACTCTGTAATCTTTTCCATTGAGTGGCTCTCATGCCTTGTATAGATTGCACATCACTTAAAAAAATCAAGTCAGTAACATTTGCCCATTACCATTCTCATTTGTCCTTTTCAATGAGTCAAAATTCGTTAAGTAGGTCACTTCCTGTTTCGCTTTTGCTATCTTGTTTTCAATATGTCCTGTTAGGGTTAAATTCTTCACTCCATATTTACTTACTACGTGTCCCAGAAATTGGATGATTCGTTTGAATCTCATGATTTTAGAAGAATTTGTGTTTTTCATTCTCTATTCTGGTTTGTGAAAAATTTCAGAGAATTTGTACATAGCACAGGAACCGAATATCGTCCAGACTTCTGTGGTTGCTTTTTGTTCGCAGAAGTTTGTTTAACCTAGCAAGCGATGGGACTATTTCGAAGGAGACGGTGGGGGAAGTTTTTTTTCATTGTGAAATCCTTTTACACATTTTGTTTAAGATGTTATAATGAGAGATACATAAACTGAGATTCTGGCAATTTTACTTAAAAACTTCGGGAACATAGAATAACGCCTTGTATTGTCTCCTCATATATACACAATCGAAAACCTCTAGGCATATGGAGGCGTCCCGATGGCAAACCTAGGTAATTAGTTTGTTTTCGCCCGGAGGATTAACGAGAAAGTAATTAATCGCTTGAACGATAACCGTGTTTAAAATCGAGGGACAAGTAAATGAAAGACGGTAATGTTGACAAAAATTGTAAATCAGTTTAAGGATATGAAATTTTGATAATTTCGAATTGCTTCATGAACTTAGAATTTCATAATCATCCTTTTCTGATTTATTTATTTATTTTTTGCGTTCTTTAAGCCATGGAGTTTCAAATCGATTTTTCGAATAGACATTGTTGGTCAGGATTTAAAGTTAAAATTATTATAGTACTCATCATTAAGATGATATTTACCAACCTCCTCTTGCGAGTAGGATATAAAACAATGTCGTTCATCTTTTAAATTTGGATTAGCCATACACATAGACCGAGGACAAAAAACTGTCCAGTTTTCACGAACACCGTCACAGTGGCATCGGTATGCCACCAACCCTCTTAATTTTTTTTCATGCATAGAGGGAGGTTCTGCTGCTGGGTTGTAAACTCCAGGAATAGGCATCCTTGATAGTTCTAATCGTATTCTTTAATCCCAGGCGGAAGCAATCATTCAGGTTATCGCCGGTGAGAAGATTGATTTATTATAGACATATATACAAGGGGAGTCCTAGGTCCGTTTCCTGGCTCGTAATTATTAGGTGAATTTTGATCTGAATGTTTCACTGGATAATGCTCATGTCAGGCTACAGACCCATTGACACATTCTGCTAAATTTAGTTTCGATGTTGACATATTTATTTTTCGTCGGGTATCCTACATTCTTTCAATAAATAACTAAATAAACAAATAAAAAGGATTTTTTTGTGAGTACGAAAAGTTGAAAAAATGTAATAAAAGTCATGTTAAAATCAATATAAAAGAGCGATCACACCATGTAAGGTAGTAAAGCCACTAAGATACAAGGGCTTACAGAATTAGGAACAGAAACATCAATAATTAACGGGAAGTGGAAAGAGCAATCACGAAGATAAGTAGATAGCAACTGACATTGCATTTAAAGTTTACAGTTACATCTAGTCAGCTCATTTGTAAATTGATGAGTTTTTGGTGCCAGTCTAGTTCTACACTTAAATTAAAAAAGTTTAGGTACCATAGCGAACAGCTCAATAATTGAAAAACGTAAATTCGGTTGTTTACTCTTGAATGATAAATGCGAATTTTTAAACAATGACTATTACTACTAATATTACAAGGCTCTTCCCTTCCCTGAATTGAGCTCTCTCAGCCATTGGCGTGTTTATTCACAGAATAAGTACGTAAAAATTCGCCTTTCTTTCAAACGTACACCTATGGCTTAGGGGGAAATATCCGACTGTTGCCGAATCAGTCGGTTTTCGATCCCGGCTTGAAGCAATCGGATGTCTAGCCACATTGATGAGCTGCGAAACACTCTGTCTGTAGATGATTATATATATGTGAAGAAAGATAGTTTTAAGGTGTGCTATATTTATGGGATAAAGTGCTCAATATCAGAGATAAAGAGTATATAAATATAAAAGTGAACATTGAAGTCAACTTTCAGAGGCAAGCGGCTTATGCTTCCATCACTTTTGTTATAAAATATATCAAATTATGATGATAGAATGGCGAAACGTTATGAGAATGTGGACGTAAATTTACTGTGAATGAACTGTCGATTAACGCACTTTCTGAAGATATTGGTCCGGCTTAATTGTTCCTCTTTTATTTAAATTCCTTGAGGTCCCTCCGACGTATTACTTGTCACAATGATGACAGGTAATAAACTAAATTACTTATTCAAGTTTTATCTTAATTTTTTTTTCATTAATTAAGTCTTGTATTATTTTGGATATTTAATAATAAAAGTGATGGAAACATAAACAAAAATAAAACGAATATAAATGAAACCGTCTACATTATGATGACCAATACAAATATTAAAATATGCGTACGCATGTGAAGTCGCATCAACATCAACATAAAATTATTTTGATGACGTCCTAAAGGACGAAACGTGTCACACCAAAACTTCTTGCAATTTGTCACCTCTAATTGTTCGTAAAATCTATACTGTCATCCCATAATTTTATATATATATATATATATATATATATATATATATATATATATATATCAGTCAGTTATGTGCCACTTGTGATACACGCTTGGCAATCATGTATTTTTCGATACATGACTGACGAGGGAGATATTTTTCTCGCAGTAGGTTGCCATTTCTTTCTGCAGTAGACCAGTTGCGATTCAAGGTTATAGAACCCCGTCTGTCCTTCTATTTATCCATAGCTGGGGGAGAAGAAGATTCATGCCTTTCCCAAGGATTTTATATGTTATATATATATATATATATATATATATATATATATATATCGTTAAATTTTATTATAATGGTGATAATGATGATGATGTTTAAATGAATAATGACATAGATTCCATTTCCGTGAATTTCATTGGATACTGGTTGTGGTTAAATGTTTACCCATAAAATCTTCCCTTACTCTAAGATACAAACATTTTTTCCTTCCCCCTCTTCAATAGTGTAAGCTCCCCACCCATTTTTAAAGTCAAGTTAATTTCGCTACTTTATTTCTTATTTTTATTGTTTATTTTTTTAATTTTTTTTTTAAATGTCCAGTTTATTATCAGATTGTCTGGCTGAATTTATATCATTTGATAAAATGTAGTCGGTCTGGTGTGGCACATATATATATATGTATAGCTGTTGAAATAAATTTATAACCGATTATATGATGAATATTTCAGTCTTTTCCTTTTTACATTTTTAATTTCGCGAATGTGCGTTGTTTGTTTTTGATTTTGTCGACTGCATGGCATTGTAGGGTCAGTTGGGCACCGCCAGTGAGAAAAAGAGTAACACTACGCAATTGACTCTGCCTGAAATTTTGAAACAGAATGCTGTAATGCTTGGCATTTTTACCAGAAGCTTCTATGCGAACACTTCAGGGTGAATTGGGTGTTAATCTGTCAATATATATATATATATATATATATATATATATATATATATATATATATATATATATGAGCAAATTAATTGAAACTGCTTTAGTTTCCTTTCTTTCACCATACGGCCAGTTTCAGACCCGCTGGAGTGACAGGGTGTAATCGATTTTTATTTTTTCCTCAGATTAGATCATTTGCAATGGTGTGCAGGAATATGAATCTATTTTCAGGGTGTAAGATGAAATTAGCGTCATCCGTGATTACATCAGATTTTCACCACGCCCAGACACTATTCTCTCGACTGTCTATCAGTTGTCTTACGGCTATTGCAATGAACGTTACTCCAAGGAAGCGTACGAAAGTTATAACGCTTTATGAACATAGTGGCAAGCCTTACGAGTGAGCAAATCAAAGTACCATAGATTGGCCCGTAAACTCTCCTGATTTAAATCCAATCGAGAATCTGTGGTCAATCTCCAAGAAGCGAATTCGTGGAATGGACATATGAAGTACTAACATATGTACTGGTCATGTTTCATTGGAAAAATACGAAAGTCTGTAAATAATAATGAAATTATCCGTTTTGTTTCATTTAATTTGCACAAGGATGAGTTTTTATAGGAAAAAAGGACAGTAAGATATGCAATTTAGTGTTCTTATTGACATTTTATTTTTGTAAAACACTGCTGAATGTAAATTTAAAGAGGATAAATATTATAAATTAACTGATTTAAAAATATTGTTCCATCAAACCATATTTTTAAATCAGTTAATATATATATATATATATATATATATATATATATATATATATATATATATATATATATATATATATCTTGCAAAAGAATGATTATCATTGGGATTCAATGAAGTCTTTGAGGATTTTTGTCGATATTATAACTTATTGCTCAGAGAAAAAACAATGGTATAATGACTGTTACAGATCTGGAGAATGAATTGTATGTAGACGGATTTCAGTTCCCAATAATTGGTTACTGCGTCGCATTTGCAATTTGATGATGGGAGTTGCTATGCAGCAAAATCGTCCTTAAAATGAATTTCTTTTTCTCTTTCAATACATCATTAACAGCAAATAATTGTTCACTGTATCATTTTGTATTATGAAATATTTCTTTTAAATCTTTAAAGTCATTAAAAATCTTTTTACATTAGTTGTTTCGAAAATGCTGAAAACTATTCGGAAACGAGGAGCAAGTTTTTCCATTTCGGTTTCTTGTCATAAATGAAATTTTCTAAGCAAATGGATACTTTGTCCAAAAATGATTTTGTTTCGCCTAAATAGGAAGCAGTGATAAATATTCTATTACGCATTTTCATGGAAAATCTTTTGTATTTTCAATTATACTAAGACGGGTAAACAACATTGTATCTGTTATAAGTAGAGATATTTACCAAAATATTAAAAGCAAAAATTAAAAGGTATGCAGAAATATTAAAATATACAGAATTTGTAACAAGTAAATGAATCGCTAATTATTCTATTTTCAGTCATTCAAAGTGACATGCCACTGATGAACGATTCTATTCTTTGCCAATGTAACGTACTAATTTTTAGGGTCGTTTGTTTATTTCTGCAATTTCTTTCAGGTTCTTGACTGAACCATTTCAATGTGTGTAATTTTAAGGCTTTGAAAGAAAAGAAAAAAATGTAGAAAGGTGTTTGCAGTGTAATGCACGTCCTCACAAGCCAGGTAAAAACGATGAATTGTTTGAAGAATTTGATTCTTAAGTGTCGAGACCATCAACCACTCTATCTCCAAGTAACTATTAACTGTTCCCAAAACTTAAACGGATTTCAAAGGGCAAGGACATTTCTACGGATGGATAGCAGCAGTAGTACTGCACTTCAAGCACCAAATATCAGGAATTATTTTTACAAAGGTAAAAAGAAATCTTGGAAACCTCTATGACCGAATTTTTTAACCTACGTAATGGCATGTACAGTCCATGATTCTTGGTCTAAGATCGACTACTGGGTGTTTTTAAATGTCCAAGTGTCAAAAGAGGGTCGTTGGATGCTTGGGAGTTAGGAGCTCGATACATAAATCGAGGTAACATACGACTAATTTCCTATCAAATATCAATGCTAGTGATAGAAAATCAGGTAATGTAACGGAAATCAAGGATAAGATGTTTCATGCCTTTTCTAATGCCATTAGTGCCTAGTGAACATAAGCGGTCGCAGCTGAAATTCAAACTTGCTTCGCTGATTCCATTAGCTTTATTGGTAACTGTTACGCCACCGAACAATTGTGTCTGTATATTTATATATAGATCGCCAAGAGCGCGTACACGCACGAACGCACATATAGCACTCACGTACGCACATATAACACGCACGTACGCACATATAACACGCACGTACGCATGCGTACATAAGTCTGTAAAAAGGTATATATTTATTACTGCACAAATAGCAGACGCATTTCTCCACAAATAGATAAGTATTAGACTAACATTTCTCTTGTTACAGTTGCTTAAACTTCTAAATAAACCAACAAAATTTGACCGAGTGCCTGCTCTTTTGAAATATTTTAAAATCTTGGCTTACGTTTTTAGTTTTTTGCATTGATTATTGATTGTGCAAGGCGGAAGTTTTATTGCATTTCCAGTGTTGAACCGAAGAGGTTTTTGGCTCCTGTCCATTTTTTACGTAGCTGTTTTGCATGCTAACACCCCTATTAATTGTGATGCGACAAAAATATTCGGAGCCAGATTTTATCGTGGGCCCCCAAGCAAAATGGCGTCTGACAAAAATGTAAAGATGTGCCATTTAGTTTCTGCATGCGTAAAAAACATTGAAGCTAGTGAAATACACCTAATGATGAACATTTAAGGAGACCAATCAGTTGATGTGAGCACAGTTAAGCGATGAATCATGTGTTCCAGCAGAGAAAACTAGTCATGTTTACAAGCGCGGTATGGAGTCGCTTGTTCATCACTGTCGAAAATGCATGGCTAATGGTAATGTTTATGTAGAAAAATAGGGGAAATATAACTCTATCCATCAATATTATTGACACTGTTTATCTGTTATGGTTTTCCGTAGAAATAAATAGGATACACTACTTGAATTGTTTAGCGGCACATCAACATCTCTATGGGGTTATTTAATGCCGAAATCTAAATATTTTGAACATAATTTTATGGTTTCAACTAAATATATATTGAACGCAATTGTATGCATCCAAATACAGGCAAATGTATTGGTTGTAATTATACTATAAAATGTATAGCTGGTCATTTTACTATAAATATGCATTGTTGATAATTTTAATATAAATACGTATTGTTGATAATTTTAATATAAATATGGATTGTTGATAATTTTAATATAAGTAAGTATTGTTGGTAATTTTAATATAAATAAGTATTGTGGATAATTTTAATATAAATATGTATTGTGGATAATTTTAATATAAATATGGATTGTTGATAATTTTAATATAAGTAAGTATTGTTGGTAATTTTAATATAAATAAGTATTGTGGATAATTTTAATATAAATATGTATTGTGGATAATTTTAATATAATATATATTGTTGATAATTTTAATATAAATATGTATTGGTAATTTTAATATAAATATGTATTGGTAATTTTAATATGAATAAGCATTGTTGGTAAATTTAATATAAATATGTATTGTTGATATTTTAATATAAATAAGTACTGTTGGTAATTTTAATATAAATGAATATTGTTGGTAATTTTAATATAAATAAGTACAGTTGATAATTTTAATATAAATAAGTACAGTTGCTAACTTTAACATGAATAAGTACTGTGGATAATTTGAACATAAATAAGTATTTTTGATAATTTAATATAAATAAGTATTGTTTTTAATCTGAACATAAATATGTATTGTTGATTATTTTAATAAAAAAATAAGTATCGTTGGTAATTTTACTATAAAAATGTATTTTTATAATTTCATAGTCTTTTGTTTTTGTTTGAGGGTTCACTATTTGACCATAGCTGGGACCCCAACAGATGCTATCACTCCGGCTCAGAGTGAACAATAGTAATTAAAAGGTCGTTACATGCTCCTCCAGATCTCCATTCTCTCGATAAGAGCCCTTGCTACTAGATGTGTGTGTATGTGCCTGTAAAGAGAGATTGAAAGAGAGGATATAGGAATCAAAAGTTATGTTACTTGTCCCCCATAACTTGCCTACACTTTTCAGTTAACCTGATGAATATTTATGAGCGTTTCTTAAATTTGAAAATTTTGGAAAACTAACAACATTTTTACTTCTGCTTATAAATACTTGTTGCAAAATATTATCCTAACATTTGCCTTAATAAAGTGAATCAGAAGACGAAACGCATCGGCTAGGATAAGTTTTTCGTTTCTCTTTATTCATATTGTTCTTTTACTGATATATTTTACTTATATCTGAGATTTTGTCATTGAGGTCAACATCCAGCGACGACAGTGTGTTTCATCTTTAAAAGCAATCTTCAGGCCATGTGTATTGCGCTCGACTATTTATATAAGCTGATCAAGGGTTCATTATGGGTAAAGGGTCTATTGTATTATCATGGCTGTTATTGGGTGGGGGGCAACAGTTATGTTTCAAATTATTTTAGAGGTTATTTAAAAGAAACAATTGTAGGTACGAAAGGAATTTGTAGCTATTTTATAGTGTTGTTTGTTAAGTTTTTTAGTCATTATTTATTATTATTGATCATTTTATTATTTATTTACCCATAATTGACCAACATATATAAATAATCAAACCAAATCACAACACACATGGCCTAAAGATCGCGTTTAAGCGTGAAACAGACTGTCACTGCTGGGTGGGTGTTGACCCCAATATGCATATATATATATATATATATATATATATATATATATATATATATATATATATAGTACAGGTAATAAATCCGTTGGTATATAGTCCAAGTGAATCCTAAAAATATAAAATATTAAAACTGATCCACAGAAAGGGCTCAATGCATTTATTATAACAGAGCATATACATTACATCACGGGGAAACCCAAAATAACCTCATGAGTATAGACTATTTGAACTAACGTCGAATGCGTTCGTTTCCTTCAACTCAAATGGTGGCTGTATTCAGTTGTGACACTATTTGGCTTGCTAAAAGGGAAAAAGAAAAAAAAAGAAAGGCGAGAATTAAATTTAGGTGATAAGAAGCCATCACGAAAAGGACTAAGCGGTGTTATTTTTCTGACAAGGAAAAGTGGTAAAATTTTTTATTCCCATTGTCGAGAAGGTGAAAGGAAGATACTGGAATTAATCTGATTTAGGTTACGGGGCGGGTGGAAATTCCAGGTTGGCCAAATAACCTCAGAGACAGAATTCTAAATAGATAAAAATTAACTGTGTCACAGAATTACAAGAACAAAAGTGTCCGCTGACCACCATGAAGGAAAGGTTAAGCCTTTGTCTATATGTAGAAATCAGTGAGAGGAGCATCTGCTTATCGTCAGGCTAGCTATGATGGCGAAATTATTTTATCGGGACGAAAAATTGACTGTGTTTCGCCAGATGGCCACCCACTTGATAATTGGCGAAAATCTCGTTGACGAATTTCATATAAAATCCGGCTATAATTGCGAAACTGTTTATCGGATCAGTGGTTGGCGCCAGGAGTGCAGGTACGTCTGGGCGGCCACCCGCTTGGTGATGGCGAAAAGCTAATTGACGAATTCCAGGTAATTCAGTTAAAAGATAAAGAGTCTGGGGTGTGAGGTCTCCTCGAAGAGAAGAAGGAAAAGGAAAAGTGAAAAAAAAGGGATAAATTTTTTTTTCTTTGAGCAAGATTTTTTAAACCGATGCTAGTCTGGCCACACTCACGCCGCTGAGCGCCCATTGGCCGAATGATGGCAGGAGTATTGGGCGGAGGTAATCATGTGAAGAAGGAGGGGAGGCCTGTTGCGCCCCCCCCCTCCGAGGGGATAGGTGTGAGATGCCACTGTGAGAGAGAGGGGAAACCCGTTGACACCCTCTGAGGGCATGGTGAGATATCAATATGAGAACAGAAGGAGGTGGGAAGACGAAAGACTTCCAAAAACGGAAAATAATAAAATTTTCCTGACCGAAACCAAATAAGTGGATTGTGGGTTGAGAATTGTCAACGAACCTCAAACCCCGACAAGCCCACCCCGGTTTTGGTCGGCGTCCATATAAGCAAAGTCGTAGCGAGCGAAAATCAGTTGGAGTTAAGTTGCAGTTGGAGTTAAGTTGCAGTTGGGGTTGGAGACAGAGAGGCAAGCAGTTGCAGTGAGCTGAGCGCTCTGAAGACCCGCCTCGCAGAAGCTGACTAAGATTCGCGCAAATTCCGAACTCAATTTCTAACCAAGAACAATTTATTTTTGAAGAACGACTTCACACCACCAAAATAAGTTTCACGAATATCGTCTGAAGATACACCAAGAACCAGTTTCTTAAAGAACAAACAACTTAAGATGTTAAGACTCGCCTAACAAACACAAAGTGTCACGAATCCATATAGCGGGTTGGGAAGAAGACGCAGTCCTGTATTCAGTAACCAGATATAAAATATTGTTATCCTTTTTTTAACACATTTGAACTTTTCGAGTTATTATTTTATTTTCTTTTACATATACTTGTGCGGTGTTACCCTTGATCGAACTCAGCTTGCATTACGGCCCGGCGACTGATTGATTTCGTCTGCCTAAGATCAATTCACAACGTGGGTAGGTTAGAATGGAAATCAAAACAGTTACTTTGGTAACCAGACGTTGGAAGCGAGCTGGGAACGACAAGGCTGATACCGAATCTAACCAGATTCCCATCCGAATTACCAAAAGGTTAGAACGTCACATTTGGTGCCGCGACCAATACCAAGCCAGTTGGTCGTCACAGGACAGGATAGCACGACCGACGCAACCAGGCAGACATCACATTTGGCGCAGCGACACCAGGGGGACGTCACACAGTGTCGGAGCTAGAGATTTAAAATTTATTATTTAACAAGAACAGCAAGTTGAAAAATTGATACAGAGCCATGTATGTGTGTGTGTGTGTGTGTGTGTGTGTGATTTATTTAAATTTTATATCTTAGACCCAAGAAGTTTTTAATTTATATAATATCAACCAATTGTAAGGATATCTGAAAAAAAAAAAAAAAAAAAAAGAAAAGAAAAAAACATGCCCTAGAAAGAAATAGATCATTTAAAATAGTTGAGAGAAATTTTCGTGGTGGAATTTTAGGCTAATGACATATGGTATTTGACAATTCAGTGTGAAGCCGAAGGGAGGGTTCATTAGTTAAAGAAATGAATTAAAATCGAGTCAAGCGAAATTAATAAATGGAAGAAAGCTATTGACGGAAAGAAAAGACAATTCCGACAGACTGAAAGTAAAAGCCACAACGCAGCATCTGCAAAGCAATGGAGTGATGAGCACATCTGCCTATGTAAGTACTTCAGAAACAGTGAAGCTATGGTTTTAATGAAATCTTCAATGAACTGAAAATGTAAGCAAATCAGAAAGAAACATAAAAGGGTATGCCGAAAAGTTCTCAACCGACTAAGAGTCTCCTTTACCACTTAAAATATGATTTTTGGTCATTTTGGGTTACATTTTATGAAGCGGATCGAAAACGTTTCCAGTTCCCCCTTGTTGGATCCCCCGTGCAAAAAAAATAAGAACCATTTTTAATTAAAATAATATAAAAAATAATTATGCGGTGTGCTGTAATAGTAGCCGAGTTCGAATTCCAATCGGGTTCGTTACTTTCATTTAAGCGCAAATACCCTTTGGGAAAAGTATGAGTTGAATATCAGGACAGACTGGGTTTTCCTCAGAAAGAATCGGCAGCATACTGCGAGAATACCTCCTGCTTCGTCAATGATTGACGAGGCAGGAGGTATTCTCGCAGTATGCAGAATCGAAAGAGAAATGATTGCTCAAGCCTGAAACAAATAAAATCTTGTCTTTAAAGTATGCAGTCTGTGTTTAAGTACAGTTAGAAAACAGATTTCGAACGATATTAAGACCAAATATTTGCAAATTCTTGATGCTTCCATTTTTTTGCGTTTGATGTTCAGTTCGATATTTGAATCAGGATATCAAATAGGCGCTCATTTCTCCAACAATTTTCTATCTAGAAGCTAGGGTATTTGCAAGATTTTTAAGAAGGAAACATAGGAACGTCGCTTCGATATCGTTTTTGTTCGACTAAAGGAAAACTAAACGACACATCATATATATGTAAAGACCGTTATATTAAACATTGTACAATAACTCTCTATATCTCTGAGATGAGATATTATGATTACTTACATTATTTACATTATTCGGACTGTTATCCTCATCTTGATTGCCATATTCACAACGTTTCGGTCGCTGTACGCTCCGGCCTTCTCCAGGTGATCGGAATTTCGAACCGAACACTTTATTTCGTCCACTGGGGTAGATTGTTCTAGTTCCGTGCTATTATCAGAAGATTGCCGGAGATGCCTAAGTATAAAGAAAGACGCGAAGGACATTGAGGTGTCAGTTGTATCTCATATACGTAAGTTAAACAAAAGTCTACGTTCTTCACCCTCACCGGAAAGAAAACTAAAATTCTACAATAATGAAAAAAGATTCTCACCCTCCCGGGAAAGAAAACCAAAAAATATAATAAGAGAAAAAGTACAACATACAGGACAAATTATGAGGAAAATCGAAGCAAATATAAGCTCTCCCCCGCCCGCCGTCAGCATGTTATCGATGTGGAGGACTTACATTGGAACAATGATTGTCGCTTTAAATATAAAAACTGTCTTGAGTGTGGTAAAATGGGCCACAAGGCAAGCCAATGGAGGAACAGAAAAGATACTAGTAGAATAAAAGCTACTAGGATGCATAACGAAGTCAACACCAACATAAGGAAATATGTGGAAATTGAAATCCTAAATAAAAAGACAAAATTGCAACTGGATTCGTGTCCCGACCTCACGATAATCGGCCTACAGACATGGAGAAAACTTAACAGACCAAACATATTATACACACACAAAAATTGCCAAGTCGGTTACAAGCAAGCGAATAAAATACGAATGTTAAATTTCACGGGAGAACAAAAAAAAACTTAAGATATACGTCATGAAAGATATTGAAAACCTAGTAGGTATCGACTGGATGCAAAAGTTCAACGTTTGGGATCTACCTATCAGTTCGTTTTGTAAGGGTGCAGCTAGAATTAAATTAAAAGAAAACGTCCAACCAGTATGTAAAAAGAAGCGAAACGTGCCATTTGCTACCATAGATGAAAACAGTAGAGTTATACAAGGCAGTAAAGGAACTACCTGTGACTTTGCAAGAGATAAGAAGAGAAGCGGAAAAGGATGAATTTATGCAGACGACGAAGGAAAAAATACAATCTCTGTTTGGCAAATTATTGCCAAACAAGAACAAAAACCAGTATACACCTATTGTACCCAAGAGATCATTTAAAACAGGAAGAGAAAATTTACCGAACCTCTGGTTATCGATCATAAGAGAAAAAAATACAAACTACCCCCATAAGGGATCGAAGGAGGGGGTGTTAAGGGGTCCACCCCTTTTTCATACAAGCACTATTAAAGTATAAAAACATTTTTTATAGTATTAATACCAGCAAGACATTTTCATAGTTAAAAAATGACATGCAATATATTTTTGTAAAAAAGAATATTACTAACAATACATTTTTGAAAAAAATATTACCCGTAATACATTTTTGGAAAAAGAAATTATCTGCAAAATATTTTTGCAAAAGAAATTGCTACCAAGAAAATTAAATTTATGCATTAAATTAAGGAATTGATAAACTGCTAAACAAACGAACAAGAAACCAGTTCACTACTGTCGTTTAATTTTTTAAAAGTATTTTGCCCCAAACAAGGCGGGAGTGCCACTAGTACGCAAGAGAGTTTACAGAGAGTGAGAGCAAGAGTAAAGAGGGTTTTTTGAGGAAAGGTTATGGAGAAGGACGGGGGTCAGGATCAAGGCATAAGAATATGTCGATTGAGATTACATTTGAATATTTGAAGATTATAGTTATCAGAGAAGCAAGTAGGAGGAAGGGAGTTCCACTGTCGGGAAGTGCGAGAGAAGAAGCTGTTGGAGTAGAAGAGGTAGTTACATTATAATCTCAGATTCTGTAAAGGTAATATTTTAGTTCAAGAACGAGTTATTTTACACATCGGTTCTGTTCGATCACCGAAGTTAAGCAACATCGAGTCTGGTCAATTCCTAGATGGGTGACCAATTGGGAATATCAGATACTGTAAACTTGAATGAGCGAGTGATGCAATGGATAATGGCTCGAAAAATGGAAATCAGAGACCCGAGTTCCAATTCTAGTCGGATTCGTTATATTTAATTATGGGAATGATATAAATTCACCGCTTCTCTCTTTCCTAATTAGTAGGACTTCTATCAATAAATATGTTATTATCTCTAAAAAAAAGTTTATAATTTGAAAATATTTCCTGGCTTTCAATAACCAGTAATAGGTTGATAAGCCGTAAAAAAAAAATCAATTAATGAATCAATCAAGACGTGTTGCAAGCCGTTATTTCATTACGGACATTTCAGAAAAGTAGTAAATTTACTATTCTAGACACATCAGCGCCATGATTTAGAGACCACCGTCAACAGACGAGGTCTTTTCACTATAAAACTAAAGATAATTCAGTCTATTTCATTATAAAAATAATCAAACATCCGTCGGCTTTTGGTTTTGCTCTAATTTAACCCACCAGCCCTTCAGTTCTCTGATAGGAGTCGGGTGACTTTCATTTTCCAGAGATTTTTTTATCTTTCATACACTCATTTTCTACAGTTTATCAACCCTTTGCCGTTTATATAAAGCAAGAAAATATTTTTTTAGATTGTAAGAATTTTTTGAGATGATAATGATTTAGAGATGCAGGCTTTATTAATTAACCCATAGCTAGAGGGGAGAAGAGGTGGTTTCATACATTTCTCAAGTGTCTTTGTGCGTAAGTGAATATAACGAACTAGCCATTTCAAGTGTAAAATCATCAGATCACTCCTAGAACTGTTCTTAAATTCACAAAGACTCATAAAATCTCGGTACCAAAGAGGAAAGTTCATCAGAAAAGTTACCATTATTTTGAGGTTTGAATGTTTGATAATGTTTGTGTTCGAGTAGGATAAAAAGTAAAGTTTCACTCTTTTGCAATATCCTCAGTCATATTTCAAGATTTCGGTTGAAACAACAACACATAAAAAAATAATATAAAGTCCTGATCGAACGATTGGGTTACAATAAGGACGACGAACGGCTTCAACAGATTAAGTCGAAGGGGAACGAAGACTGATGTCAAAAATGAGTGAAGGGAGATTTCCACTTGATTATCGATTTCCTTTAACAAAAGGATGATTTTGATGGCACAGGAGGTTACAACGCTTCATCAAAGCAGAAATCAACATAAAATATGATAATCTTTTAGCATATATATATATATATATATATATATATATATATATATATATATATATGTATATATGTATATATAATTATTATTATTATTATTATTATTATTAATAGAAATCTTATAAGTATAAGAAACTATACTCGCTCGGAAAACCTTCGTTGTATTGATTTGAAAATAAACAAGACAATACCAAAGGGAAAAAAAGGTATATAAAAAAAAAAGAACCAAGAACAGTACCTTAACCGAAAATAATCGTCCAGCATACGAGTTCAAGGCCCAAAGAAAAAAAACCCCGATGCGATTACTCAAAATAACTAAATAAAGTGCTCAGTACAATGAGTAGAGCAGACCTAGTTAAACCTAGAGAGCCAGAAAAACCTACAAAGCGGATCGTCAGGGAATGCCAGCATTCCCTGACGATACGCTCAGGTGAAACCTTGGTAGGTTTGTCTGGCTGTCTGGGTTTAACTATATATATATATATATATATATATATATATATATATATATTAGGTTGGTGCAAAAATAATGTTGTTTTCTCACATATGTTACTATGTGAAAAAACGACATTATTTTTTGCACCAAACTAATATATATCCAAATATATATATATCTCCAAGTATATATATATATATATATATATATATATATATATATATATATATATATATATATATATATATCCAAGTATAGGATTGGTGTATACGGAATAAATTCCAATAAGCAAAAAATACTATTCTTAAAAGAGTGCTCACTACAGAGTAGAGCAAATATAATTATTTATTTGAAAATTAATATTATAATTATATAATTACATTATTTATATTATAATTTTATGTTATAATTTTCGAATAAATAATTATATATATTGGGCAACTCGAGGCGTTTCAATGGTTAGTAAGCTTGTCTCGATAGAACAATTACGACTGAGTAATCTTCACTGGGTGCCCCTACTTTCGGCCTTGTGCCACATCTAAGCATCTCTTGGAAATTGAAAGAGTGAAAAAGCCGCAAACGTTTTTGATTATAATTTGGATTTTTATATACTTTATTCTATATGTTTTGCTACACAGGTTTCGGATCTTGTGACCTTCATCAGGCGATGAATGGTTATTTCCACATATTATTTAAAGGAATTTTTCTCTCTTTAAAATATACACTTTTCTCTCATTGGAACATCTATCTATCTATCTATCTATCTATCTATCTATATATATATATATATATATATATATATATATATAAACACACACACATACACACACATGCACACACACACACACACACACACATATATATATATATATAAGAAATTTGATATGATTCATCTTTCGACCAACTTTAATTTCTGCGGCTACACCGCATATCAGGATTAGATAGATCTATTTAGTTCATTAATGGTTACCATATTTATTCTCTACATAAAGAATACTAATCATAGGCTCCTAACGAATTTAAAAGTTGTTGAGCAAAATATGTCGTAGACTTTGCCGCAGTAAATAAGGTATTCGCTATTGTTGTATTATTATTGTATGTGATAAAACAGTTTCGTCACCAGTTCTTTGTTCCAGTGTTTTCCATAGAATTTCATAAATCAGAACTACGAGATTGTACGAGTATTATAACAGTAAGGTTAAATATTATAATAGCTGCAGAAAGAAATATAAAGGGGAGACAGGCCTCGCCTTTAAGGTAAGGCTTCAAGAACACCAGAACGCTGTAACACGAGGGGACGTGGAAAAATCAGGCGTGGCTCACCACATATAGAGAGAAAAGGGAACTCTGTGGGATCAGGTTGAAATCATAGACAAAGAACATCATTGGAAAATTCGTAAACTTAAGGAATCAACACATATGCTAGGCCACAAAAATCTCCTGAGCCGATCAAGCATAGAAATAAATACAATATGGGAACCAGTAATAAGGAGTGCCAGAGAAAATGCAATAACAACGATAATTGCAATATGAGCTTTGGTAAAAAAAGATGCAATGATAACAGCAAAAATTGCAATATGAGCACTGGTAAAAAATGGTTGCTGAAGACATTAGGTTTATAATACCCAGAAAATCATACACAGATATCCTCAAGGACACATAGCACAGTGGATGAAGGCGTTAGTTCGGGACAGTGACAAGACCCAAAGAGTTTGAGTTCAATACCCGGTTAAGGCGGTGGAGAACTGGTTAAGACGGTAGAGAGGGGAATTAACAGGAGATAGCTGACAACCGACAGGCACGTGGATTTAGAACAGTGTAGAGTCTAAAGCGTTCATTTCGACATTCCAAGGCCGGAGCGTACAATGGCCGAAACGTTGTGATAAATATGGCAACAAAGATGAGGACAACAGTCCGAATAATGTAATTAGTGTACATATTAACTCATCTCAGAAATGTAGACAGAAACCCGCGAAAGCAAGCGTGCCTTCTGTTCAGTTAAACTTTATAATAGGTGCAAGGAAGCATGAATTCTATTAGATTAAAATTTATAATAGGGGAAAAGATTAAACTTTTATGTATTTCTGAGTAGAAGCAAAGCGTCTGTGTCCACTATTATAAATGGCACCGATAAGGCGAAACTTTTCACGTCAAGCTTTACCACTAACTCAACGTTAGATGATATAGGACATCTTCCGACTTCCCCTGTCTCATTTAGCACAATCTCAATAGAATTTTTATTACAGCCCGGGGAATCTCAAGACTTGATTCTAAGAAAGCCACTGGCCAAGACAAAATCCCAGTGAAAAATCAACCCGGAATTATCCCCGAACATAGCGAAATTATTTAATCGCTGCTTGAAGGTATCAAGTATATGCCCGCTTTTCAAGAACGAGGGTGAGCGCACCGCCACTCTCAGTACAGACTCATCAGTCTCTTCTCAGTGGAAGGTTTTTGAGGATATAATCAACAACAAATTTGTTGATAATCTAAATAGGAACAACATCTTGAGTGATAAGAAGTACGGGTTTCGAGCGGCCCGATCCTCTGCTGATGTTTAAACTATCATTACTCACAGAATCAGTTAGGCCTTAGACAGCAAATACATCTCAAGGACTATTGTATTAGATATTTCAAATGTCTTTGACAAGGTGTGGCATAAAGGATTACTAGATGGCTTATGCAGTAATCCTTTATGCCACATGTATGTAATCACTGGAAGAGTCATTTCAATCATAAAGTCCTTCCTAACGGGAAGACAGTTGTTAACGGCCAGTCCTCCGGGGCTCAAACGATCAACTCTTTCGTTTCCCAGAGTTCGCTTCAGGGACCAATCCTCTTTTGACTTTACATAAATGATCTGCCTATTTGTGAATATCTATGCTGATGATATAACGGTATATACTGGAGTCATAGATAGTCTTTAGATGTTCTTGAACACAGTTTGCGTTAAATCTCTGTAAAAAAACGAAAATGATTTTGATATAATAATAATAATAATAATAATAATAATAATAATAATAATAATAATAATGTAGTCATTGATAATTCTTAAATGAATATATGAAATATGCTATGAGTTCATTAAACGAAAATGCTTCTGATACATCTTCATATACAATAATAATAATAATAATAATAATAATAATAATAATAAAAACTGTCCTCACGAGTACAGCCCACACCTTATGAAGGGCTTTATCGATGTAAAATATGTGTGGTGTTGTTTTTTCTTTTTGTTAATTGGTCAGTGGGAAATATCATAATGCCATTTCCGATCTTAGATCTCTGGGCGGGACCCGGAAAGAAATGTGTACACACTAGAAATGAAAGGAAATGTATTGCTGGTAATATATATATATATATATATATATATATATATATATATATATATATATATATATATATAAGTTAAGTTATAAGGAACTTGGTAAACCGAATTGGTAAATCCAAAGAGTATGAAATCCTGAGAGCTCAATATTAGGACAGAGCTAATATGTAATGAAAAACAAACCACTTTAATGTACCATTACGATAATTTATTTCACCTAAATCCTTTTTTAAGGATTCAGGATTATCAGGTAAAACTTCCAACAACGAACTGAAAAAAAAAATGGGATTAGAAATTGGTGGGTAGTGTAATTTTTGTAATTTAATAGAGGGGGTTGAGAGTGGTAGTTAAACAGACAATATAAAGTATAGGGAGGGGTTAATTTTATATCTCTCTTAAGTATGTTTTATATTGGAGTAGGAGGAGTGACAGAACCTTGACCTCTTTAGATGGTTAATAAAACGGAAATGAATTGTAGAAAATGTATACAAGTGAGTCTTATGGTAAAGAGAGAGATAGGGGGAGGGGGAAAGAGAGATGGAGTTGTTATAATTTTGTTTTAACAAAATGATGTAAAATATAGTTTACAATGTTTGATAGAAAATTCGATGTCTGAAAAAGTTTTTGTTATTAACTTAAATGTTTAATTTTTTAAGTAAATAGTTTCAGGACTAAATATAACTATTATTGTAATAAACATATTTATCTAGGACATAAAGAAATATTTAAAATTTTAATAGTTTATTCACCCGACTAATTGTATTTCCACAATATAAAAAAAAAAAAAAAAAATAACAATAACATCTATTTTAATATTTAAAATGAATTTATGAATGTAATTTATTTATTATATTGGTAAACTAAATTAAAGATTAGGTTTCATTATTTAATAGAATTTGAGGGTAATATTAATTTTCATTTATTCATATATGTCTCACAAATGTATTCATGTGAATCCCTACATACATACGATCATTAACAAGTCAAAAAAAAAAAAAAAAAAAAAACACCCATAGAAACACTTGAGATAATTTACACAAAAATTCATTTATCCTCGTACATAAACTATATAGACATTTTACAATCCTTATCTATATTTCAAAATATATATAGATTTCACAGTTAAAATTTAATTTTATCAATGTGATTTCGGAAGTGTTTCATTTTAAAGGAATTTAGCTAATATTATTACTATTATTAATAGTCAAAGAATGGTATATTTAAATTTAAATTATCAATTTAGAAATGAAACTCCCTTCAGAAGAAAACAAAATTTAAACTATAGAATATTACAAAAGAAGGACATTACAAATTAAGAAGATAAATTTAAAATGTCATTAGAAAGACCCAATATTTCATTTAAAATCAATTTGCACAATGGTGTAAGTTATGGGTAGTGACCTGAAAATAAATATCTCATATCTTATCTGCTTTTAATAACAATAAGTAAATATTACGTTAACATATTTTTGCAAATCACAATCTTTTACAAGTCCAACTATTTAACCCATTGCTGGATGTGCGGATTTGTACATACCTTTCTCAAAGGTACTTGCTTGTAAGTGAAGCCGACTCGAATACTGGAACTCAGTTCTCTGATATCTGTATCGATTATACCACTGGCAGACCTGTATAAATATGAAATCATCAGCTGAATGTGTATATGAATGAAAATAAGCATAATAATAATAGGAATTAAAATCAGTGAGAATCTCGAATTAAGCAGAATTGTTCATATCTATTTTGCTAAACAGACGGACGGAGTGTTAGATAAATGTTACAAAGAGGCCATACCATATAATAATAATAGAGAACAAATAAAAGTCTCTCGGCTCTGGCTAGCCAAGACGTGACAGCTGGTTAAGGACATATTTTAATGTATTTATTTTAATGAGGCATCATATGAACACTCATCGAAATAAAATTGTAACAGATGGAGCCCATAGCTGTAGGACTATCACGGTGAACACACACATACCCGTGCGTGCGCCCGGATACACCTATATATCAGATTAAAAACATTCATTTAAGTATGTAGTTTCGAAAAGGTCCCAAAAAGAGATGTGCATTACTTTAGTATTTAACTGAGTCTTGCCTTTACATGAAGGCCTTCCGTGGTTTAATTGATAAGGGTACGCTTTGGCTATAGGAGTACATTGAAACATGATGGGAAAAATGCAATAGAATTTCGTTTCCTGTCAGACGGTACGTTTTCTTTAGTTGGAGTTGTTAATCTAGACCGGTCGCCATTAATTTCACTGCTTAAGAAAAAAGAAACCGACATTACCACTAGATAAAATGAAAACGTTAATCAGTGGCTTGAAAACTTGGCAGTTTTAAATTTTTTTCCGAGAAAAAAATTCAATAAAAAAGGGATAATTATTTGGTTGGAATTGGATATTATCAAAGAAGTTTCTCGAATATTTTGACGTTTTAAAAGGTTTGAATCGGCTTTCAAGTTGGACATGGCTCACTTAGTCTTCAATTTCAATATGGATGGTTCAAATTATTATTGAAAATAGCATCAGGGGAATAATCGTTAGAGAAACAAGGTTTAAATCCATGACTCGAGGTTTTGGGTTAATGTTTTGCTGTTGTAACAATTTGAGGTGATAGACAAAACTATCCATAGCACAGTCTATTCTATGTTCAATTTCCCTATCTCCAGTGTTTACTATTTACTCAAATCTTTCCAAATCAGAAATCTGATCTGGAATTGGTATGAAAATATTGATAGCATACCCTGTACTCATCAAAAATTTAAGATGCGGAATTAGTAAATAGTAAACCCTTCAAATACCTCGCTGTATGAATTAGTAAATAGTAAACCCTTCAAATACCTCACTGTATGCATTAGTAAATAGTAAACTCTTCAAATACCTTGCTGTATGAATTAGTAAATATTAAACCCTTCAAATACCTCACTGTATGAATTAGTAAATAATAAACCCATCAAATACCTCGCTGTATGAATTAGTAAATAGTAAATCATTCAAATACCTCGCTGTATGAATTATTAAACAGTAAACCCTTCAAATACTTCGCTGTATGAATTAGTAAATAGTAAATCATTCAAATACTTCGCTGTATGAATTATTAAACAGTAAACCCTTCAAATACTTCGCTGTATGAATTAGTAAATAGTAAACCCTTCAAATACCTCGCTGTATGAATTAGTATATAGTAAAAACCCTTCAAATACCTCGCTGTATGAATTAGTATATAGTAAAAATTTAGTCTAGGTAAGGAAATTGAACATAAAATAGGCTGCGCTATGCGGAATTTTTTCTAACATGGCAACTTTCTACAAAACCAAATCATTAACCTCCCCCAAACAACCTCGTTACATCGAAACTTTCATATATACATGTCATGCATGTTCATTCGTTCAGAAATATATAAACTGTCAGATATATACAGCCACTTTTCAAATCAAGAGTTAAAATGGCTTCGAGAGAATCAAGCTTCTATGTCATAGCCTGACTCTCCATCTTCGAATCTCGTGAACTGGCGCTACAGAATCAGAGAGAACTGTACCAGATAACAGAGACCATAACACCTGAGGACATTCGACAGCAGCAACAACAAAAATAGATAGCACTTGTAACTCGAAGAGAGAATAATGATGTTGAATTTCCACACGACATCAAACAAAAGGTTAGGAATGAAATCTCCATCAATATTGGGAAGTGCAATAAGAGTTCCTGAACTCGAGAAACCTATTTTCGTTTCGTGAAAAATCTTTGCTCGATTAATGAACACTGGATGTTTCCTTAAAAGGAAACTATTAATATCACTGTTACCATTATAAATGGAAACAGATACTACACTATGATCTCACTCCGATAACAAATGAATTAAGAAACGCATTGGCTACTCGGGCAGTGAATGCCGAATGGTCACTTATACTCTACCATAACCCAAATAAACCCACTAATAGAAAACTGGGTCTCTGCTTCGCCTCTGGATGCCAATGTAGAGAGGATGAGAATGGCTATGCTGAACACATAGACATTCATAGTTAGGACAAGAATGATTTTGAACAAAAAATCAGCATTCTTTACCTATTATACGAAGAAGTAGGAATCAGGATAAACCTTTCTAAAACAGAAACAATGATCTGGAATTAGAATTAAAGCCGTTACAGCGCGAACCACGAATCCCACAGAAATATTCAGAATGTGGAACTAGTAAACATTACTAGAAAGATTTTATAAATTTCAACCGAGAGTCACACTGACTGCTTGGTCAATAAATGACGAATGTTTCCTTATAAGGCAACGGCGAATAATGCTATTAGTGAAGAGTAGAACAGATACTACACTTTGATTCCAGCCATATGACCAGAGAATGAAGAAAAGCATAACTCGAGTATTTGCTGATCGGTCAATGAATGCTGACTGTTTTCCAACAACGGCTAACATTACCATTTTGAGATGAGGAGAACAGATACTACAGTTTGATCCCTCCCGATGGTCATGAAATTGAAAACAAGCATAACTCGAGTAGTACTTGCTGACTGGTCAATGAATGTTGAATGTTTCCTCTAATGTTACCATTACCATTATGGCGAGAGACATATTTGTAATTGTTTTCCTGAAGACGTTATGGAAACTACTTATTATTCTATTAAAGCAAAGGCCGAATAATTTATGTATAAGATTACCTTTTGACATTTTAATATCAGATTTTCTGCAGTTTCTTTCCTTTCATGCTGTCGCCGAAGCAAGATTTATGAAAAGCTGCTTGGCGATAAAATCCATTCGTTATTTACCGACATTGTCATTCCGATTGAATGAAAAGTCCGCCAACAATATTTGTTTCCGAATTTTCTCGTCTACTTCCTGCTGCTTCCCATTTTTCCTTTATTCACGTTATCCACCAAAGTTGCTAATTAATAAGGGAAATATCTCTTGGCAAGTGCTTCATTCCGAATGTCGCTATAATACCAGTTGAAAATTCCGAATTGTCTCAGTGTGCTTCTCAGAGGTCGCCTAATCTCATAACAGACTTTTATTCGTGGTTCCCCGGATAGCGACAATCTTTTAACAAATTTGATTTGTCAAAAAGAAAAAAAAAACAAAAACGAATGAATGAAATCCGAAACCGTAGACAGAATTAAATAGCAAATCAAATGACAAGACCGGACGACTTTAAAATTGAATAATAACCACTATATAGTTCGAAATGAAACCTTTTTCATAGCAACTTTGTATTTTATTTTCTCAAATGTACATGCAAATAAAGACACGCAAATATTAGTGTATATCAAAAATAGTCATTGTCAATGGTTATATTACCAAGTTTCTATTTAGTGCTTTTTATTCATTACTAGTCTCGTTACCACGGATTCTAAATCTATACTACCCGACCAAGGGGTTGAACTCACAATTACTATGTCAACAAATTAATTTCAGGATCAACATTTTAATGATATTGTTACGTATAGAAACTTAAACCTAATCTGGCTGCTGTCGAGACAACTGCCGATGCTTGTCATGTTTAATTACATTCACCGGGCTTTTTTTTAATTTTTTTTTTTACTGCTGCTGTTTTTGTCTTGCTGTTATTGCTTTTTTTAACGGCTCCCATATCATATATGCTCGATGTACTGAGGAGGTTTTGAAACTTTCAGACATTTGACTATCTGGTGTTCTTCTTTGTCTAGTATTTTTATTTAATTCCACAGTGGTTGGTGTCTACCCTTTTCAATGTATATATGATCAGCCATGCATGATTTCATTTCCTAGCTTACATTTACAACTTTTCGATGTTCCTCTAGTTGCTCGTGTATGATTTCCCCATATATGGTCAGCGGAACGTAAACAATCTACAGTCGTAGCTTAAATAAAATCTTCTGTTCCAAATTCTCCGAAGAAAGTGCTTCATTCCGAATGTTGCTACAAAACCAGTTGAAAATTCCGAATTGTCTCAGTGTGATTCTCATAGAATGAATAGGTCGTTTAATCTCATAACAAACTTTTATTCGTGGTTCCCCGGATAGCAACAATCATTTAACAAATTTGATTTGTCAAAAAGAAAAAAAAACATGAATGAATGAAATCCGAATCCATAGGCAGAATTAAATAGCAAAGCAAATGACAAGACCGGACGACTTTAATATTGAATAATAACCACTATATAGTTCAAATTGAAATGAAACCTTTTTCATGGCAAATTTCTATTTTATTTTCTCAAATGTACATGCAAATACGGACGCTCAAATATTAATCTGTATCAAAATTAATTATTGTTTTTTTTAAACATAGAGAACCTCTTCGGATCTGCATGTTTATGAGCTCATGCACTGGTCTACACATTTTTCGGTGATTGTAACTCTTCCGAACGGTTTCAAGTGTTCGTAGCTTGTTTTTTTCCCCTGCCCTTGTCTTTTAACCGCTGTTCGTTAACTTCTGTATTTTATCTCTTAGGCACAACCCTTAACACACATAAACCTGTTTTGGGTAGCATCATCAGATCTTGTTTAATTTCCTCCTCTATACCGATTTTCAAGAGAGGCTTCACTACTGTCTTTACACAGGAACTATTATCCTCATCCTTGTTGATGCTATCACAATGTTCCGACCCTCGTGCCCTACAGCCTCCAGCAAATGTTTAAGATTTCTTCAAAGAAATTCGAACTGAACCCTTTTTTAATCTAGGGGATACACAGCTCATTTGGTTTTATTTCACCGAGTTCCTATTTAGTGCTGTCCAGTTTTTGCTAGCCTCGTTATCACGGACTCTAAATCTTCACTACTCGACCAAGGGGTTGAACTCACAATTACTATGTCAACAAAATAAATTTTGACCAACATTTTAATCCTATTGTCACGTGTAGAACCTTAAACCTATCATCTCCTATATCATATATACTAGATCTAACTAGTATGTTTTAAATCTTTCAGACATTGGACTATCTGGTGTTCTTTGTCTAGTATATTTATTTAATTCCACAATGGTTGGTGTCTACCCTTTTCAATCCATATATGATCAGCTATGGCTGATTTCATTTCCTCGCTTATAATTACAACTTTTCGATGTTTCTCTAGCTGCTCTTGTACGATTTCCCTAGATATGGTCAACGGAATGTGAACAATTTACAGTCGTAGCTAAAATAAAGTCTTCTGTTAAAAATTCTTCGAAGGTTACTCGGATCAACAAGCACCTGATTGAAGCCGAAACGTTGGGATAATAACAACAAAATGATGATAATAGTTCGAGCGTAAATAATGCGAATAATAATAACCCATCATTTCAGAAGATCATTCAGGAATTTTTGAGGCTTACTTTAAAATAATGTCGTGAAAATGCGACAGTCTCGCTAATTGTATCTAATGATATTATATCTAAAACAATAGGTTATAGAAGATAAGGGCATAAAAATGAGGACTCGATTCGACTTGATTTGATTTGGTTTATTTAACGCCATATGGGCCATTTAATGCTGAAACTTAATTTTCTTTGGAACTTTGAAGTAATAAAAATGTTATTCTGCTTTCACAATTGAATACATGGTAAATGATACTTATCTTTTGTTCATATACATGTTTGTATGAACATAATTAATAGAGGCGATGATATGAACAATTTATGTTGTAGTTTTGCTGAAATGACATTTTGGGATACAGTTTGATTTAAGAAATTGTAGCGTTACGAGTCAGTACTATTTTCTTTGTTAACAAAGAAAATAATACTGAGTTGCCACGTGACATCTATCCACCTTTACGGCAGCGAATGTTGGATGATCTCCACAAAGATGAAGAAGAGACTTGAGGCGACGGAGATGTGCTTCTACAGAAGGATGCTGAGGGTATCACAGACCGAGCGTGTGAGGTTTTGGAGAGGATGCAAACAAGTAGGAAGCATATAATTAACATCAGGAAGAGGCAGCTTAAATTCCTGCGATGCGTAATGAGAAGTGGGGGCTTGGAGAATCTGATACTCACAGGTCGAATAGAGGGAACCATAGACAAGGAAAATCAACGCATGACATACCTAGCGGGCTTAAGCAAGTGAATGTCAGAACATGGCCTGGGGGAAGTAGAAAATGGACAAAACTTATTGAGAGCTAGAAGAGATAGGAAAACGTGGAGAGCCATGATCACCTACGGATTGGAGACACACGGCACATAAAAAGAAAGATGATATTATATGGATTAATATCATGAAAGTTCTTTCATGCTGATTGATGTATCGTTGGTAATTTTACTATAAATAGTTACTGTTGGCATTTTTTTTATATAAAATGTATTGCTGGTATGTTTACTATAAATATTTATTTTCATTCTTTCATAGTGTTTTGTTTTTGTTCAGGTTAGGGTGTAGCTGGGCCCAACAGAAATTAAGAGGTGGTTCCACACTCTTCAAAACTCCATTCACCCGATTAGATGCCTTGCTGCCAGATGTAGTTTATTGTCATACCCAGGACTAACAATGAGGACTAACAATTTGATGTAAAAAACATAATATATGGTTGTCAGAAAGAGCAAACGCCCAACATGCCAACTAAGAATTGTAGATGTCAACGTCCCTCTCTGCTTTCCATCTGCATGGCTGATGCTAACCCACTGGGGAGTGACTTCGGTTAACGAACTCAGTTGTCATGAAGTAGACAAATTTTATTGAATCCATTTGTGGATCAACTGCTAGGTAGGTTGGTTCAGTTTCCTGGGAGAAAACTTTTTTCTACACATCTATAAATTTACCATTCGTCCATGCTTAAAATATTGCTGCCACGTATGGGTCGGTGCTCCTGCTGTATATCTAGAGTTCCTTGATGAAATTCAAAGAAGAATCAGCATTATTATTGGCCCTGATCTGGCATCTCGGATTCAGTGGCTTTTACACTGCCGTAAGGTTGCCTCTCTATGTATTTTCTATAAATACTTTAATGATAATTGTTCGGAGGAGCTCTTCGCTATTGTCTGTGTGTGTGGGGGGGTATTACTAATCTTATTTTTCTTTAGTTTCTTGTAAATAGTTTTTGTGTTCACATTGTAAATACTCATTGGGGCTAGTTTTTAGAATTGTTTTTTTATTCCCCTCCCCCCACAGACAACGAATTGTAAATATGGGGACTAGTTAGTATTTTCATAGAGACAAAGAGGTATTATGGTGGTTGTAGTAAGAAAGGTACGTATGAATGTGTTGTTTTGGTGTAAGGAATATTGTTTCGTACGATTGGGTCAGTGCTTGCGGCTAGCTAAGTTATAGTTAAGATAGAAGAAGACCGTCCTTTCCCCAACTCCGTTTTCGGCCTTGTGCCACATTTCTGTAGAAAACAGAATAAATATCGCTCTTCGCTATGGTGCCGAGACTCTTTGAATTTAAGCACAGTACTAGACCAGCGAGGAGGTCTCACCAGTTTGCAGATGAGCTCGCTAAACGCAACCGTAATTTCTATGCTAACTGTTTCTCTTCTCTTAATTCTTTGCTGGTGGAATTCCCTTCCAGTTCCATACTTTCTAGTCAACTTTAATCTGCAAAAATTGAAATGCAATGTCAATCGCTATCTACTGTGATCCTGGTCTTTTTTATTTCTCGCTCTTTATCAATGTTCCTGTTCCAGTAACCCCCTTTCTGTCTCAATGGCTTTATTGCCTTTACTTGGTGTGAATTCGATTACAAAAATTGTAGAGAAATTTAAATATCTGGGAAGTATTTTAACAGAAGATGCAAAATGTGACAGCGAAATCCGAACAAACATTGAAATAGCAAAAGATACATTCCGCAAAGGTGATTAAAGTATTAAAAATAGCAAAATGTCGTTAGAAAAAAGAAAAAAAAGAAAATATTGCTGAACTGTTATCAAATATTAATGTTCTTATTTGGAATTAGATGCTGGAAAATGTCCTCACTGATGAAAAGAAAACCGTTGGTAACAGAAATATGACTCTACAGAAGGATGGTGAGAATGCCATGAACAGAGTGCGTAAAAGCAAAGAAGAATTCTGAAGAAATATGTAAACAAAAAGGGCATATATAAGCAGAATCAGAAAGAGATAGATGAAATTTCTTGGATACATAAAGATGAAGGAGAGACAGAAATATGACTCTACAGAAGGATGGTGAGAATGCCATGGGACAGATTGTGTAAGCAAGGAATAATTCTGAAGAAATATGTAAACTAAAAGAAAATATATACGCAAAATCAGAAAGAGATAGATGAAATTTCTTGGATACATAAAGATGAAGGAGAGACAGAACTGTGACTCTACAGAAGGATGGTGAGAATGCCATGAACAGAGTGCTTAAGTAAGAAAGAATTTTGAAGAAATATGTAAACAAAGAGGACATATATACGCAGAATCAGAAAGAGATAGATGAAATTTCTTGGATACATAAAGATGAAGGAGAGACAGAACTGTGACTCTACAGAAGGATGGTGAGAATGCCATGAACAGAGTTTGTAAGCAAGCAAGAATTCTGAAGAAATATGTAAACAAAGAGGACATATATACGCAGAATTAGAAAGAGATAGATGAAATTTCTTGGATACATAAAGATGAAGGAGAGACTTGGCGAATTTGTCACTCACGTGACATATCGTAGCGTACTACTTCCCTCACGAGTTTGCGTAAATAGATGACGGAACATGGGGAGGAAAGCTTGGTAAAGTGGAAAACATTACTTAGAGATATAAGGGATAGGAATTTGTGGAGAGCCATGATAGCCAACGTCCGAAAGGGTTGCGACATATTGCAGTTCAGAACTATTTTCTTTGTTTCTAACAAAATTTTTCCATTTCGAAATTTCTTGTGTAGACTTCGGAAAGTATCCTTCGCTATTTTAAAGCGACTTCGGATCTCTGTGCAATAATTTCCATCCTCTGTAACGACACTACCCAGATAGCTAAACTTCTGCAACTGATTGATTTTTATGTTTTCAGTTTGTAGCTCAACCTGTAGACTGTCCGTCTTGTTGTCGACCAAATATTCTGTGTGGATAAGGATTTTCATTTATTTATTTGCTTTAAGATGAGTAGATTTACAAAAATAACAAATGTCAATATTATTGTTTGTTTCTATCTAGCTATCCAAATCTCTTTTGCAATAGACTCAGTTTGAAATAATTTCCCTATCTTCAATAAACAGGCATAATTGTTAACAACGACAAAAATGAAAAATTATACATAAGTCAGTTTTCAGTTTCATTTTGACAATACTTGTAACGACAGACGCCATATTTAAGTGGCAATTTCTTTAAAGTACTTATGGTAGATTTGCTTGTTTGATAAGAGTTTTTTTTTAATGATATGAAGTCCTTATGTGAAACTGGTGATCCTTCCTTGAAGATAAAATAGAATTGTTAAACTTGTCTCTACTTTGAAATGAAATAGTGCAGCCTCTCGTATACGAGGATGACAGTCTACTCCGGCGGTTAGCTAATCCCCATTGCAGACGCCTGGTCAGGTACATTTTGCGCTTGTTCAACACCCACAGATCCCACCTGTGGTTTATACTGCAACTATGCTGAACGGACCTTAGTTATATTTTCTAGGAGAGAGCGCGTTATCTAGCGTAATCAACAGTCTGAACAAAGCCAGCACACTCTCAGTCACGATGACTTGCTGCTCGCACAATCACCGACAGCCCCAAGTGTTCTGTCTCCCCAATTTTAGTCACAAATGCCAAATTGACCATGGTGAGATTCGAACCATGGTCTCATGGTTAGAAAGCAAATGTAACTACTCGTCCGTAAAACAAGCTGTTTTTATATTATGGATATAATAATGCGCATAATGAGGGAATTGTAAAAGGAAAAATATTTTTTCTTACATAGCACACTCGATATCTAGTAACTTGCCCGACATGATTGGATATTATTACTCCCCATTAACTAGTCAATCCGACGTGATATTAGAACCCCATTACTCTTGATATTTTTGTTTAATCCCTGCAAGTCATTCTTCGCTATTTCGATGTCACTTTTTCCGTCTTCTCTTACAACACGGCCTAGATTGATAGACCTGCTTGATTTTGATGTTTTCAATTTGAATCTCAAACCTCGGCCTGTTCTTAGAGTCAACAGGTGAGGATTTTTCATCTATATTTTGCTTGAAGATAAATAGGTTTATTGCCTCCGACCAAAAAAAAAAAAAAATAGTGTCAACGTCACTGCCCCTGTTACTGAAGTTTGTATTTCTAACAACCCGAATCTCTTTTACTACACACTCAGTTTGAAATAATTTCCCTATCGTCGATAATTAAACAATTATTAGCAACGACAAAAATTAAAATAGAAATTAAAAATATCCCTTCTCATAGTTTTCAGTTTCATTATCAATAATCCTTGAAAAAATAGAAGCCAAATTTAAGTAGCAATTTTTTCAAACTACTTAAGGCACAATTGCTCATGTTTGATAAGAGGTTTTTCATGATATGAAGTCCTCATGTGAAACTCCAATGTGTCTTGCTTGAGGGATGCTAAAAGATAAAATAGAAATTGTTAAATGAAGGCTAACAAAGTATTTTCTCATTTTTATCTCAAAGGAAAATAACAAAATTGACGGAAATAATTTTCTTTTGTTTGTACTTTTTTTTATTGAAATTTTAATCATATTTTATCATGAATTCTTACTTTTTTAATTTTCAAGGTATAACATGCACCATAAACCTGTGACAACGCAATAATGATGAAGATGATATATTCCTTATAATATACTAAATAAAGTAAAGACTTTGCCTGAAATATTGTGGAGACAACTAAGAGGAGGACAACAGTCCAAATAATCTATGAAATGTTGAAAAGCTTCCGTCACAGGATGTGCGCGCGTAGTGTAGCTGTTATCGCTGTAGAAAATGAGACTGGCGTGTCGGGTTCAAATTCCAGCTGTTGTGTTCGCTTTCTCAAAAACACTCTTGGAAAAGTATAAAGTCGGCGATTCTTTTTCAGTATGCTAGAGGTTAATAGAATACACGAGGCTTTCTAGCTTCGGTTGTTAAACACTCTTAGAGAAGTTGAAATCTGATTTTAAAAAAATGATTGTGAGCAAGGCTAACAACTACGTCCAGTAAAATTTATTTGCCGTGCTAAACTAGAACATTAACAACTGGAGAGATGAAGCTGTGACCATATACTCCATTGAGAGTCTACAGAATTAAGTTCTGGTGGTCAGATAGGTGTAACGTAAGTCGTCTGGATTAGCATTTAAACGCACTCACAACCTACCAGAATCCAACCGAAACATACAAATAGAATATATATCAGATTCATTACGATAAATGACTCATGCAATGAGTACTTAATTTTGTAAAATATCCCTTTTATAATCTTTTATTTAAATTCCTTGAAGTTGTCTCCCATGCATTCCTTGTCGCAGCCATTACAGACTCTAGTGTAAATTTATGCTCCAGGTTTTAGAAGAAGCTGCAATTGAATACGAATAGAAACGAGGTGGTTCGAATGTAGTTAACACTTACCATGGAAATAGCGATAAAAGAGTGAGAAGCTTCTAACGTTTCGTCTTTGGGAAAAGGGTTAGAGGCTGGAAAATAATCCGTCACCCACAAGGACGCGAAGACGATTTTGGACGCTATCGAAGGTGGAAAGTTAAAACTGGACAGCTCCTGCCATATATGGCCACATTACTCCTTTTTCGGTTTGATCTGGTTCTTGCAAACGTAGAGGATAGCAGGAGTCAGCTACTTACTGGAGCAGCACAGGAACCCGATCATTTTCGCAGCATCTTTAGCGATGGATCGTATGCATGTGGCTCACTAGGGACAGATTAAGCTATGTTCGTCTTTATCGTTACCCAAACATCGCGACATTTTCTTGCTCTCCATCAGGCTTGCACAAAATGCAGCCCGCAAGCCCTATGCGATCCATGAGGCCACTAGGTTAGGTCTGAGCTGGGTTTTCACAATAGTGAATTCTTATGTGTTAATCAGAATAAATTCGACGTCTGATCAGTTTTTTGGAAGTATGACTTAATATTTCATGGTATTTGCATCTAATTAATCTATTTCATTCATTGTAGAAAAAAAAAGAATAGATCGTTCTACTTTATATATATGTTTATATATCACTGATACTGAAAATCGTATTTAATTGTTATATCCAGACTAGAATCGAATCAAATTTTATTTAAAGTTTTTAACATTGTGGAGAAACATTTTGAAATTCTAGCGTAATAATGAAAATCGTTGTATAGCGTTCTAAAAAAGCCGGTATTCCCTTGTTCTTTATTTGAAGAAAGTTTTGTGAGGAAATTGAGAAAACCCGACGTCATATTTTGATGTTAGTTGTCGGGGTAGTCTGGCGAACAAAGACTGAATGTGCAGTCGCCCTTTCCAACGTCGCTCTATGATTGAGTACTCAAACATATTACAAGGGCGATCTGAAAAGTTCATTGATTGACTATGAATGAGTGATTCTAGAGCCGTGAAGTTTTGCATCCATTAATTTAATATCTTTTTATAAATAACTGCATTGTTTCTTTCCAGACATCTGGATGTTCAAAGAAGACTTCAAACGTAACTAGTAGCAGCTTCTCTTGAAAATGCACAAAATTTGGCATCATGGATAAAGTATCTGCAGAAAAAGGGTTTAGCCTCTAAGAACATTCATGCTGATATAGTTGCTACATTAGGGAATGACGTTTCAGATTTATTAATAGTGTAAAAGTGGGCAGCTGAATTTAGGAAGGGAAGTGAGAGTCTTGAAAATGGCCCAAGAATATCCTGCAGCTGCCATCACAGAGGAAAACATTGATCGTGTTCATCACATGATGATGGATGACAGGCGGTTTACTATAAATGAAATAAACAATGGTATTAACATATCCTGTGAGAGAGTTGCGAATATTGTGCACAATGAACTTGGCATGAAGAAGGTTTCTGCTCGGTGGGTGCCACGTCTTTTGGCAGCTGACGAAAAGCGCACCAGGATGATCGCATCACGGGAAAATCTGACATTGTTTGAGACAAATATGTCTGGTTTCCTTGAACGTTTCCCAACCCAGGATGATTTTTCGGTTCATCACTTTGAACCAGAGACAAAGAGAGATTCTATGCAATGGAAAGACTATTCCTTGCCTGTTCCAAAGAAGGCCAAGGTCGTTTCATCTGCAGGAAGGTGATGGCCTCAGGTTCTTGGAATGTAAAAAGAATTGTTTATTTTTTATCTTCAAAAAAGTCACACCATCAATGGAGAAAACTATGTCAACTTGCTGAGGCAGATACAAAAGGCTATCAAGACCAAACGCCTAGGGAAAATGACGAAAGGGCTATTGTTTCAGTAGAACCATGTTCCAGCACACAAGTCCTTGGTTTCAATGGTTCCTGCGCGTGGCTGTTCTTTTGAACTGATCGAGCTCTCTCTATTTTCCTGATTTGACTCTAATCTGTTCCTCAACATGAAGAAACAAAACAATTGGCTGAGAACAATTATTGCAGTGATGATGACGTCAAATCTGATGTTGACGACATTTTTTAACAACAGGATGATAATGTCAGTTTACCTGGAAAGGTACAATTGAGGTATTAATAAAGGAGTTGAAATTTAGGCATGCAAGGTTTCACAGATAAGCATCACTCCTTCTTAGTCCGCCTATGAACCTTTCAGTCCACCCTCGTGCCTAGAAAGAATCACTGCAGTTATTAATAAGAAGAGTATGCAAGATTCCACAGATAAGGATCACTCCTTCGTACTGTCATATGCCCCAGTCGACGAATGGGTTATAGGGCGATCATACGCCGAGTAGGAGATATATACACTATCACACCTGTGGAGAGATACAACCTATCTCTCTCAGATCGTGAGAGTGGACAATTGGTAAACAAAATATTTTTAAGACCACTGTTCGATTGGGATAATCGAACAGTAATCTTTCCCAGGTCCGCTTCGTTTTCAACACGAGTACTGATCCACAATACAAGGATGAACTATAAGGCTTAGCGATTTTTGATAAATAATTTTAATATATACAAATATACATATATCAAAAATAAACGAACAGAAGTATGAGTTAAAGCATCCGACGATCGAATCTCGAACTTATTTTGGGATATCAAATTCGCCGAACACCAAATGGATTCAACTGAACCCGAACATACAAAATACAAGTATGAATTACTATGAATTGAATGCAGAAGCCAACACACATATACAAAAGAGATGGGAGAGGAGTTACAATTATTGTTTTACACGTGGAAAGGTGTTTGCGAAAAAAAACATAATATTCATGTGTGTGTGTATATCTTTTCTACTACGGGTCCAAAATGTGATTACTTATCTTTTGTATTCAGTTCTCTCTTTTTTTTATATCAATGTCCTTTCTTTCCTTTTCTCGGCACAAACACAATTTCACACACTGCTAGTCTGTAATAGAGGTATACACTTTCTTTCTCTCTTTGTTTCGTCTTTTTCTTTCCTTCCTTTCTTCTGTAGACGGCTCGATTTGCAACAGGGATGTACACTTTTTATTACGCAGGTTGAACCACCAGCATATATTCTGCGTCTTCAAATTGGGATTCTCGAACAGGAATATTTCTTTATATTTCTGTCCGGAGTTGCCTGTATCGAACTGGATAAGTCATCACTATCAAATGCGTCTTATCTTTCCGTTCGTGAACCACTAGCGCCTCAGCTTCGGTCTTGCCTTTTCAAAGTCCAGAGAACAACTGATCCTCGAGTGAATCTTTGACTGTCACGTGACTTAGGTTTTGGGCGCGAATTCTAACTTACTTCCGTCCCCTGTCTAGCTTCTGTCTAGACGTTTTCCTTTACGGGTAATTGGGCCAGTCGACCCTTTTTACCTGTCTTCCCAAAATGTCATAAGACTTCACGTAATCTTTATTCTGTTGCTAGGCGGAAATTAACCTTCTTATGTGCGTATATGCGTGTTTAGCTTATCTGCTTTTAATACTCGTCACAGTACTCAGACTATAAAGTTTTCAGTCTACCCTTATATTATAGCTCAATTTTTATTAAAATATCAAAAGTTGGAATATGTAAAATAAACTATCACATAACCAGGGAGTAAAGTTAAGAAAACGTTGGGCAAAATATTAAAAACTAAATCTTAAGTTTCCTTCGTGAAAAATGAAAAAAATATAGTCGACGCCCGTTTAACCATTAACAAAAGACGGAACGCTGTCTTTCTTCTTTATTAAGACACGCCCCTTTAGGAGATATTAGTGCATTTGTGACCTCTTTCAACTAGATAATGTATTCTTGCGACCCGCAGCTAATTTTCTGCGCAGAGTCAAGCCCTTTATATATTTTAATTGTGCAATCTTGCTCTACATGATTTCGTCATTTACTTGGGGGTCTTTAACGTCATCCAAGAAACTCTACTTTTTAATTTGATTGCTATCGTAGTGAATTATTGGATGCTTAACAACTTTGACCGTGTGCCGGGCTAAATAGAATATAGACCGACCTGCTTTGTGGCAGAGATAGTTGAAATTTTTTTCACTGGTTTCAATATTATCGATCCTGACCTGGCATCTCGACTCCAGTAACTTTCCTACTGACTTGACGTGGCTTCCCTCTGTTTTTTTTTTATGAATATTTTATGGCAGGTGTTTTAATGGGCTCCCCTCCTTAGGATCTCGACTTCATGATTTAAGGGTACTTCTAGATTGGCTATTAGGTCTCATCGTTTTATTGTTGGAATAGCTAGATGTAACTGTATGTTCTATTCTAATAGTTTTTTTTTCTAGCATTTCTCACTTCTGGAGGAAAAATATGCAAGCATTCAATAATGAAGAAAATATGGAATCTTATAATTTACATGTCAAAAAACACATACCAAAACGAACCGAGACATACAAATTCGTCTGCAGTTAAAAGCGAATGTCTGCAGAGATTAATGAACTGTGGAATTTTTTAAATTGAAAAGAAACTGCCAATTGAAACAATGGAAAGGATTATAAAGCTTGTCTGAGGTTGAGTCATAAATAATTTCCACAATTTTTTCTTCAAAAAGTAAAGTACAATTACAATTTATTCAATTATATAATCACTATTATCTGCAATGATTTATTGCCATTTCTTCCCCAACTTTTAACGTAAAAAATATTTCGACGAACACTTGAATCTGGTTTTAATTACAGAAAATCTTTTTTCACCATCAAAACGTATTTCAGTCTACGAAAAATGTAGTAATCGGTTTGTGTAATGGGACTATGGCGGGTGTAGTAGAACAGACCAAACGACTTTCAATTATTTTCCCCCGAGTTATTCTTACTGTACGCGTCCTTGTGTCGTCATTTTTACTATTAACAAGCGCAGGGAGCTTTTTAGGAAAATCTTCATGGACACGTTGCAGCTGCTGGACTCATAAGTGTGCATTTAGTGTTTCATTGCGTTTTGCGAACTATAAATGAATAATACCAGAGTTCACTTCCTTTTGCGTTGAATATTGTCGTATTTAATATAGTTTTCATTACCTGTTAGATATATTTAGTTAGCATATCACGTTAATCATTGCAATTGGTTCCCAAAACAATAATTATTTATGACTCAGTATAATATTAATACTTTCGTTTTAACTACATTTTTACAGCAGC
>OZ010577.1:119137667-119140167 GCA_963932145.1 Acanthosepion lycidas | reverse complement strand
TGATAGTTGGCTACGATTTACGGGGCTGGTAATTGGTTAAGATAATCGAGATTGATATGTGGCTAAGATACCTCCCTGGGGTAAACAAAAATAAAAGCACCATTAACTTATTCTATCATTAATACACACAGCGAAATTATGAATAGGATTACAAACATAATTCGCTGATACATGCCACTTAATGAACCAAGAAACACCTACGATTTATCATTAACTGTAAAAAGTTAAAAAATCTAATTATTACCGACATCACAGCCCCTCAAAAGTCCCACCGCTGTAGAAATAATTTTGTCTATGAATTCTCATAACCACTGAGAGATTGAATCTCCAACTTTAATAATAACAAAGAACTGCCTTAACTTCTTACATCGGGTACTCTCTAGCAGAGTGAGCTGTCATTTGTCCAAATTTCAGTGCAATAAGTGTACATAATTACCAAAATACAGCTACTAACATAAGACAAATATTAGTGGATAATATCAAAATAATCTACAGCACCCATTGCAAGGAAAGACTTAAAATGTTAGAAGCCATTATTATACAAAATAAACAACCAACATTAATTAAAATAAATCACCATAGGTGATGTTATCTTGAAGTACATATTTTTTCTTTTCAGATGATAAATTATATAAAACTGGTCGAATGTTCTTTTTATCCGAGCGCTTTCGGCTATATGTTTAGCCATTTTCGAGGATTAAATATTTTAACTGTTAAATAAGAAATAGTTTGTTGTATGTATGTATTTATATAATGTTTTCATTTATATAGTTTATCATCGGAAAAGGAAAAAATATTAGACTTCATGAGAAATTGTATAAAAACTAAATAAAAGCACTTTGTCGTATTCAATGAAATGTGCATGAAAGAAGGATTGCTGCTTAAACACACACACACACACACACACATATATATATATATATATATATATATATATATATATGATATAAATTCCTATTTTTACAGTCAATAAGTGCTGCACAAACAAGTAAGAGACGCCTACAAATAAAACATGCTAAATTCAGTACATACGAAAACATTTTTTTACAATTCTGTATAAACAGAGCTCCAAATGAAATAAGTGTTTTCTGGAACGGTTACTGAAATATTCCTGCGCAAAATTAATATAGCAAATCAGAGCCGACCCATAGCCATAAAAACGCCTCGCCAAGAACAATCAGCGAAAGAACAGACAGCGACTAGACCTGCAATGAAGAGTCAGCCAACAAGGCCCTGCCTCGATCAATAACATAGACACACATTACCATGACAATACATCAATCAGCGATGATTTTTATACGACTGAAAAAGATACGACGAAATAAATCCTCTCTCCTTTCACCTTTTCACTGTATTTAGAATACTGCTACCGCGCGCAATCGGTCAGGAGTTACACACGTTTCATAAGCGTGTGCATCACACATTTGGTTTCCTCGTTTGCAACAAAATCATTTCCAACTTTACAGACGCACTTCGATAAATTGTTTCAAACAATCGAACTATCAGTCTATTCAAGGCCACAGCAAAGAACATCGTATTTTAAATATGTAAATACACGTATCTGCCTGTCATATTTAGCTTGGTCTTCTTTTTCTGCGACGATCATTTCTTCGCGTTATTTAAATTTTGTGTTGTATTTGTGGGCACGGTACTCATATTTTATTTTTTCAATAAAGTCCAGGTAGGTGACACGCACAAAATTTTGACCACCGACGAAGAACAATGTAAAAATTATTGCTGACTCATCGTCATAAAATATTTTCCAGTGTAAGAATAGAAATCTAAACATCTACAAAAAAAAATGTGAATAGAACATTTATTACTAGAAAATAAGATTTCAACTCAACCCAACATTTTTTTTTATAAATAACCACAGTGCCAAGACACTTAGAAAATAGATACAAACAACATCGCCCAAACTACGAAATGTACAATTCAACGAACGTGCAAATCTGTTTTTCGTAAATAAATACAAATTTTAGTGTGAAGAAAATCACATAGCAAGGCCCGCAATATGTCTACGCTACAGAAATACTCCCGACAGAT
Source organism: Acanthosepion lycidas (assembly GCA_963932145.1). NCBI lineage: Eukaryota > Metazoa > Mollusca > Cephalopoda > Sepiida > Sepiidae > Acanthosepion > Acanthosepion lycidas. The sequence goes on along the minus strand of OZ010577.1, from coordinate 119,138,121 downwards.
GTCGCAACATTTGTTGTTGATCTACTTGATTACATGCTAGAGGAAAAGCCGTACAAAACGCTGAAAATGCGATAAATAAACTTTTCGGAAAATCGGATGGGAGAAGGTTATACGATCTATTGAATAATTTGAAACTCAAACACATGAAGCATTCACAGCTACGAAGGAAAATGCAAGCATTAGTAGGAGACAATCCCATGTCATACGCAGCGTTGAAATAACCGTGGACGCTGTACTACAACCACACACTACACAGATACTGGCATCACTCCCCGATCAATTAGAGTGAGTATCGGAGATAGCTAACAAAATACGCAACAACAACCAGAGATAGCTGACAAAATACACAACAACAACCAGGGCAAAAGCGTATACGCCACATCATAATCAACAACAAACACATCACTATCAATGAATAAGATAGAAAAATTGTCTCATCTGGAAAAAAATATAG
>OZ010577.1:119120167-119132667 GCA_963932145.1 Acanthosepion lycidas | reverse complement strand
CCGATAAGTTTTTTATGTTTTTTTTTCTGTGATAGAACAAGAAATTTCTTTTTTAGACTCAGTGATTGTTTATTCCTAGCGCTTTCGGGTAATCACTTAGCAATTTTCAAGAATTTTCGTTGTGCAATTGCAAATCTTTTAAGAATTAAAAGGAAACATTCCTAATTATCTATAGTAAAAGTCCTTGAAAATAGCTAGTAGATTAGTCGAACAATCATTAATTTCTATATACACTTTATCCTAAAAAGAAACGTCTTGTTCATACACAAGAAAAAGACAATAAAAATGAACACGAGTATCATGCCAGACATTTCCAATTAAATATTATTAAATAAGAACTGTCCCCAAAATACACAGCGATAGATACAGATATAGACAATGGGGTGGGGTCATAGGAATCAAGACTGCATGGTGATTGTCGATTTCACGCCTAAATGCAAACTTTAATGCTGATTACTATGTTTACATTGTATACATCTATAAATGATCTATCTCAAGGCTGGGTATTCTTTTCCTATTTTATATATATATATATATATATATATATATATATATATATGTAATATTATATAGTTTAACGTATGACCCAACCAACAAAATTTTTGGCAAAAATTGTTCAATAGTTATCTAGTGCAATAATTATTGTTCCAAAAGTATTGGAGGTTTACGAACCTATCGTAGATCTATTCAGAGTTTCTCTATGCTTCGTTCTTTTTGAGCTAGGTAAGAACAGAGAAGCGAAGCATCACGAAACACTAAGTTGATCCTCGATAAGTATCGTGAACTTTATATATATATATATGTATGTGTGTGTGTGTGTGTGTGTGCGCACGCGCGCTTTGAAACACATTTCTTTTTTGATTCTCGAAATATACATAATTTCGTATCCTAACGTAAACAAAGATTTTAGGGAATGGATTAAATTCGAAATTTTTAATTTATTTGTTTAAGCGTTATTTTTAATGGATAAAGTAGATGTTATATTTTCATTTATTTACTAAATAGTATATTTGTTTATTTAAATCTACCGGGGTGAATATTCGAAAAATCTTGTTAGCATTATTCGAAACCGTATTAGATCTGACGTGCCCTGACCTCTCGGCCACGTAGGAGCTCCTATTCAAACAATGTTGCTTACATGAGAGCGTATGTGTAGAAAAAAACTGAAAACAAATAAATGCAGTTTTCCTTATTCATATGTGGTTATACATATTTCATATATTAATTTAACATATGTATCTCATATACATGTCGTATATGGGATTAATAGCAAAAACTGCTCAACTCCCAATGAGGCGGCTCAGACACTAGAATTTACCTTGATCATCCTACTGGTAGTACAATTTTAAAGGTGCTGCCGGGAACAATGGCCTCATAGATTTGGGAATATAAATAAGCATGTATAAAAAAAAACAAAAAAAACTTTATTATTTTATTTACTCAGACGCAAGTGATTAACACTGAGTACCAAATTTTGATAAAAAAAAAACAAGGCTGATGTACGGATTGGATGCCCCTTTCCAGGGATGAGAATATTACAAAGGGATATAAGAAATGCGAAATATATTTTTCCTACGCCTACAGAAACGATATCTGGAACAAGGCCGTGTTTAAATCGGGTGTCCACCGTGTACATAGAAACAGAGATGTAAAATAGAGCAGTCATCTCAGTACTGTTCTTTTTTTTTTTTTTTTTTTTTGCGGCGCATCAGCCATCATAGATTATGCAAGGAGTTAATAAATTGGTGAAGTACTGCATAGAGAGGAATGACTTCCTGGGGTTAGTTCAATAATAAAAAAAAAAAAAAAACATGCAGATCTGGTACCTGTCCGTACGCCCAAAGGAAAGGAAATTTGGCACAGTTACAAGTTGAAAGTAGCAGCCTAGAAACGGGGAACAACATTTGCTCAGTTGTCTTGGTATTTTATTTTTGGGACACCTTCGACACAAGAGATTAATACAAGGCTTCAAATACTCAATTTGTCAGCACTCAAGACCATAGAGAAGGATATGTCATTTCAATTCATCACTGTTCTTCTTGTTTTTAACGAGGTATTCTTGCTTAACGCTTTACTTATAGCTTCATTCGCTATTCCGATATATATATATATATATATATATATATATATATATATATATATATGGGTGTGTGTGTATGTAAACAGATATAAAACCAATATATATATATATGTATATATATATATATATATATATATATATATATATATATATATATATATATATATATATATATATATACGTGTGTGTGTGTCTAAATAGATATAAAAATATTCTATATTTCTCAGCACCCCTCTGAGGTGCGCATGTGTAGACCTAACAACATAAAATTTAGTCCGATGAAGTCCTGAATGGCCAAACGCGTAAACTTTTCCTCTTCGTCATACAATTTCTCATATATATATATATATATATATATATATATATATATATATGAAGAAAAATATATGGAAAAAACAAACAAAAATCCTTATATGCAATTATGCTGTTTTAATGTTAATACGTCAACGTCAGACGTTTCGGTCTAATAAACCATCTTCAGGACATATTCATAAAATATAATTAACATTATCAATTGAACATGACAAAGACGATGGACACAAGAACAAGACTTATCCAAACAGATAACTGAAAGTTTTATATGATCAGCGTTCCGTTTTAAACATGGTCACGTTGTCGTCAGGTGGGCGACGCTGTGAAAACGTATTCCTAAATTTGAGTATTTTGAATGAAAAATGAAAAATGAAAGAATTCTATTTTGATCTAAAATTTATATGTACGCTTGTCGAGCATTAATCTCGCTAGAAAAGGGGAAATACTAAAGAAGCCATGTCTAGTATTCACCGTGCGTGAGATGGATATTATGCCTGCTTCATAAATCCTCCTAAGATTTTTATTATAAAAATATTTTAAAATGTTCACGGAATCAAAATCGAAATTATGATCTGCTTTAGTTGTGTGTACAACTAAAGCATTGTTTAAATTTCCGAGGCGAATATCTCGTTTATGTTCGAAAACACGAGATTTTACGGACCTACATGTTTCACCCACATATTTTAAGTCACAGTTTTTGTTTTGGTACAAACTGGTACATGGTCGGATTATCAGCGACCCAACCAGTTCCCCCAACAAGCTAAAAACAAAATCTGTCAAAGAGTGAATGAATCATTTGATAGAATCAACGGCCATCTTGCAGGAGCATGAAGATATAGAAATACTTGGATTGTTGTTCATGCGCGCGGTAAACCTGCTGCGAGTTTGGACACGTTAGGCTCGTTAAGATATCTAATTAGAAGAAGGAAAACCGATGTGATACCTTCGGATTGACAGCATCTAATGATGTTGCCTTGTCTTTAGCGTATGTGCTATTCCTGCTTAGAGTGTGAAATTTCTTAGTGCAACGTCTTTCTCCACTTTAAGCATTTCACGTACAAACTTTGATATCGTCAATCACAACAGAGTTTTGCAATATTTTGCGATGGTCATCCTTGACAATGCGGTTGCAACCATCATATATATATATTAGTTAATACTCATAGTTGAATTAGTTAAAATGGTTAGAGTTGAATTAGACCAGGAAGCAGTAGTATTAAAAAGTGTTTAATACAAATATAAAAAAAAAATAACATTTCGGTCAATTGATTCCTTAACGCTCTATTAAAAAAAAAAAGGTTTATTATTTTAAAAATAAACGCACGACGTGAATTGTGATCGAAAGGAAGGAGTGGGGAAACAAGTGTATTGGAAATGTAACGGTTTGGGTTAAATGAAAAGTACATACTTCATTTCATCTCGGAACATACGAATTCAAAAGGATCTTTTTAGTGTGCATGCAACGGTTCATAATTTCTGATCTTTTATTAAAAATGTTTTTTTGACCTGGAAATGTTTATTATAGCAAACTTTCTTGTTGACAAAGGTTGCAGATATTATTGTTGTAAGGCTTAGCGTTTTTTAAAAAATTCCAATTTACAATTGGATATTTATTTTTTTTCCTTTAATTTCCACACATGGTTGGCTAGTCTGATAGAATTCCAGTGGATTTCTAGCTTTTCACCTCCTATTTCTCCCACTTCTATCACACTTCACGTCGTGCGTTTATTTATTTATTTTTAAATAATAACGCGTTCATTAATGTTTTTAAAAAAATAAATCGTTAGGAAATCAATTGACCGAAATAATCTGAAGAAACCAAAAGACTGAAACTAAGGTTGCTAAATCGACTGATCTTATAATTTTTTTTATATTTGCACACAGACACACACACACACACATATATATATATAGTAATCTTCCTCTACTGTCTCACATAACCAAAAGTCGCTAGGAAATACTACATCTCAAAGCAGACCTAAAAATTTTATTTCAGGAACCCAGCCTTCTAGCATATCGTAGACCTAGGAATCTTAAGAAAATTGTAGGTATTAAACTAATTTCAGATGATAAGGTAATCCATAAAAGACCAAAATTTAAATCAACTGGATTTTCCCAACCGTGTAACAACAAAAAGACCTTATGTTGTAACAACATTAGACACACGAATTCGTTCATTAGTTCAGTCACTAAATCAACTTTCAAAATCTACCACAACTCTAATTGCAGAAGTCATAACATAATTTACCTTTTAGAATGCAGACTATACCTGAAACAATATGTGGGAAAATCTAAATGGCCCTTTCACTACAGAATTTCTAATTATCATAATCGGATCAAGTCGGCTCCACACGAAAGATTATTACCTGTAGAACATTTCCGCCTAGAAGAATATGATTTTATAAGTCATGCCAAATTCACTATAATTGAAAAATTGAAATAGATAGAAAAGATAACATTCTAGAAAAACATGAAGACAAATGGATTTTGTTCCTCAAAACACTTCGTCCACAAATTTAATAACATAATTAATATATAACCCCATAAATCAAGCCCTAACCACATTTCTCATCCACACAAGACAGACATGCTTGCGGAGGTGTTGAGGTATCACACTTGTACACAGAGCCATACTAATAGATAGACGTACACACACCTCATACGCACCCCCAAAGAACTAAAAGCTAACATGCACTTAAGACTCACACATCCCTTTCCCAGTAACCAATAAAACTGTCAAAATGACCAAGAAAGGAATTTTGAATCTCTCCAGGCACTATCTTAAAAACAATTTAAAAAGAGGCCGTTTGACCAACACAAGGACTGACCAAAATTAACAATAAAAAACAAATGAAAACTACATATAAAGTTCGTTTTCTTCAGAAAGTCATTCATTCTTGTAGTTCATTACTACTAACAAGCAGGAATTGTTTTTCTCCTGATGATGGCCATGCTGGCCGAAACTAGTCGGAGAACCTGACTGAAATAATAAAAACAAAAAAATATTAATATACAGCCCAGTGTGTCTGAAAGTTTTAACATTTTATTGTTCAGAATACACACACAGTAACTCATAACAAATGTTAAAAATGACCTCCGCTTACTTCTACACACGCATGCACCCGTCGGATCATTGACTGGCAGACACTTTCGCAGTTTCAATGGATTCGCAGGCCCCCATGGCACGTTGATAAAGTGTCTCTGCATGATTAATGTCTGATCTAGAAACCAACTGTTTTAGGTGAATCCATAGATAAAAATCCAAAGGATTGAGGTCGGGAGAATGTGTAGGCTATGGAACCGGTTCTCACCTACCTACCCCTTTTTCATGGTAGATGTCAGCCAGTGCACTGTAAGGAACGCGATTAAAATATGCTGGAACCACATCATGCGTGAATCACATAACAGCGTATTAACAGCGGTAAAACCTCTAGCAGCTCTGAAAGTGTGTTCGAAATAAAGTCCCTGTCGACTACTCCTTTAAGACGTGCTGGGAGAACATATGGACCTACCAGACAGTCACCTACAATTCCAGCCCACACATTAATCATAAACTGACGCTGGTGTCAAACCTGTATTGTAACATCAGGTTTTCAATCCGCCCGCAAATAGTGTTTGTGTAAATTTGTTATTCCAAGACCGAAAAGACAAACAACGTATGAGCAGTTTGTGCAATAAACCATCAGAAAAAGATCTCCTGTGGTGAGTAATCAGAGGGCGAAAGACCTTGCTCACGTTGCAAATGATAAGGATACAAGAGCCATTTGACGTGTGATGATACATGAATCGACTCTGACACTCTGTAGAACCTATTCTTCGTAGTCAGGCGTACAAGCGGATATCGGTCTTCTCGATCCATAGTTTATGGTACCATGAATATTGTCTCAGCAACGCAACGGTAAACAGCAGCAAACACGGCTGCCTTTGTTCTCATACAGCCGGGAAACTTTTTGTTCATTGCCATATGTATGTATAATCATATGTGTCTGCTCACGATATCAACATCATGCCATTATTAAACAGAACACTTAAACGTTGAAGAGAAACTAGCCACAAATATACACGAATGCCAAATGTAACTTAGTCTACAGCGTCATGTACCCTAAACTTTCGTTACAGTTAATAACTCAAAAACAAAGGATTTGTAGACATATATTTATATAGACTTTTGTCCTTGTTTTGGTGAGAAATCCTTTCCCAAGAAAAAAACATTTTTTGATACACCATATATATATATATATATATATATATATATATAACGAACAATATGATGGTAGAAATACATTATAGTGTGAAGTTTCTACCTAGACAACAGCGTTGTCCACCAGTCTCTGTTGCAATCTTTTGTGTATATCCTTGAACATTTCAGGTACCTTTTGTATATTTTATCCGAATCTGAAAGTCGAAGGAGAACGGCGTCTATGAGTATCTACGTCAGATCCCGTGTCCACCATATTGAAATGATAATTTCTGTTGGGTTGGGAATCTACTGAAGTACGAGGTCCATGAAGTCTGTGCCACTATAACTACACTTGTTTTCACGGACATCCAGTCTCAAATTATAACGCAGTGTCAAGCGTTGTACCATTCTGTGTTATATTGGTTACTATATAAAAAAGGACAATTACAAATGAAATTCTATCACTTTGTGGGTCACAATATATTTTGCTTGATACAAATGTGGTCATATTAGCAAAAGTTGTAAGTATTTTTTAATGGGAAGTTTCTTTCCAACCACCTTATATATATATATATATATATATATATATATATATATATATATATATATATATATATATATATATATATATATACACAATAAAATACTCATTCAAAAAATCAATCAATAAAGTTTAACTTTATTGATTTATTCCTTGAATGACTATTTTACAATATTAAGATGAATTATTTTTTAATTTATATATATATATATATATATATATATATATATATATATATATATATATATATATATGTATGTATATGTATATACACTACAACTCAAAAGTTTGAAGCAACCCCTACTAGAATTATCATACGATAAAATTGACAGAAGACTGAGAAAATTGTAAAGTAGTTCTTACAGTAATTGAAAAAAAGATTAAAATCAATTATCGAACATATACTTTGTGAAACTTGGGCAATTAATGCCAAATTTTTGTGATGGAGTAATCAAGGCAGAAGGGGGATATTTTGACAAGAGCAAAATTTAATCATAAAATTTTTTTTTCTTGATATGATAATAAAATTTCTAATAAAATATCATGTCTCATTTTCTTTTAATCATGTATAATAATTTTCTATTATTTAAAGTAAAAAAGAATTACTTTTGCGACCAATTTAAAGAATTGGTAGAGATACACAGAAAGCATTGAACCGTATTGTAAATATATATATATATATATATATATATATATATATATATGGTGACAATATATATATATATATATATATATATATATATATATATATATGTATATATGGATGAAAATATATATATATATATATATATATATATATATATATATATATATATATGGATGAAAATATATATAGATATCTATATATATATATGGATGAAAAAAATATATATATGAATGAAAATATATATACATGTATATATATATATGGATGACAAATATATATATATATATATCTATATATGGAGGACAATATATATATATACATATATATGGATGACAATATATATATATATATATATATATATATATGGATGACAATATATATATATATATGTATATATATATATATATATATATATATATATATGGATGAAAATATATATATAAATATATATATATATATCGATGACAATATATATATATATATGTGAATGACTATATATATATATATATATATATATGAAAGACAATATATATAAATATATATATATATGAATGACAATATATATAAATATATATACATATGAATGACAATATATATAAATATATATATATATATATATATATATGAATTACAATATATATATATATATGAATTACAATATATATATATATATATATGAATTACAATATATATATATATATGAATTACAATATATATATATATATATATCAATGACAATATATATATATATACGAATGACAATATATATATATATGAATAAAAATATATATATATATATATACATATGAATGACAATACATATATATATATATATACATGAATGACAATATATATATATATATATGAATAAAAATATATATATATATATATATACATATGAATGACAATACATATATATATATATACATGAATGACAATATATATATATATATATATATATATATGAATGACTATATATATATATATATATATATGAATGACAATATATATACATAAAATATGAATGTCAATATATATATATATATATATATATATATATATGAATGACAATATATATATATATATATATATATATATGAATGACAACATATATATATATATATATGAATGACAATATATATATATATATATATGGACGACAATATATATATATATATACATGTGGACAACAATATATATATATATATATATATGGATGACAATATATATATATATATATATGGATGACAATATATATATGTATATATATGGATGACAATATATATAAATATATATATATATATATATATATAAGAATGACAATATATATACATATATATATATATATATATATATGAATGACAATATATATATATATATATATATATATATGAATGACAGTATATATATATATATGAATGACAATATATATAGATATATATATATATATATATGAATCACAATATATATATATATATATATATATATATATATATATATGCATGACAATATATATATGGATGACAATATATATATGGATGACAATATATATATATATATATGGATGACAACATATATATGGATGACAATATATATATATATATATATATATATATATATATGGATGACAATACATATATATATATATATATATGGATGACAATATATATATATATATATATATATATATATATATATATATATATATATATATATGGGGATGACATAATATATAAATATATGTGTGGATGACATAATATATAAATATATATATATGTGTGTGGATGACATAATATATATATATATATATGTGTGTGTGTGTGGATGACATAATATATATATATATATATATATATATATATATATATATATATATTGATGACATAAAATATATATATGACAATATATATATATATATATATATGGATGACATTATATATATTTTTATATATGGATGACAATATATATATATATAATATATATATATATATATGAATCACAATATACATATATATATATATACATATGAATGACAATATATATATATATATATATATATGAATGACAATATATATATATATATGAATGACAATATATATATATATATATGAATGACAATATATATATATATATATATAAATGACAACATATATATATATATATATATATATATATATATATATGAATGACAATATATATGTATATACATGAATGATATATATGTTTATATATATATATATGAATGCCAATATATATATATATATATATATATATGAATGACAATATACATATATATATATATATATATATGAATGACAATATATATATATATGAATGACAATATATATATATATATATATATATATATATATGAATGACAATATATATATATATATGAATGACAATATATATATATATATATATATATATATGAATGACAATATATATATATATATATATATGAATGACAATATATATATATATATAAATGACAATATATATATATATATATATATATATATATATAAATGACAATATATATATATATATCAATGAATGACAATATATATATATATATTTGGACGACAATATATATATATATATATATATATGTATATATATGGATGACAATATATATTTATATATATATATATATATATATATATATATATATATATATATATATATATATACGACAATATATATATATATGGATGACAATATATATATATATATATGGATTACAATATATATATAAATATATATATACATGGATTACAATATATATATAAATATATATATATATGGATGACAAAATATATATAAATATATATATATATGGATGACAAAATATATATATATATATGGATGAATATTATAATAATATTTTTTGTTTAAAAATATGATTCCTTCGCTACATAAGAGTTCTCATGTTTCAAAAACGTGAGCCGAAATCATCCAAATAATTAATAAAATTAAGTTGGATTGAGGTGTTTATTCACGTTTCATCTTCAAGCGAAATTTTAGGAATAAGCTATCTCTCGGTTTACGTGTATTTTTACAGAATTTGTTATTGTGGGAGTGGCTATACTATTTTCATTCTTTAAGTGGTCAGGGAGTTAATTCTTATCAGTAGATTCATCATCCTCTGAGAGGTTTTGCTAAGGTTGGGTAGGGTATCCATTTCAAGGCTAATGTTTACGGTCATCCCTTAGTTGGTTCCCAGTGAAGGATATTTTTATGGCGCGCCAACAGTCGTTCTGTGTCTGGAGAATTGTCTCTTATTCTTGTCTATCTGATTATCTATTTATTTATTTGTTTATTTAAGTGGGTGTTTAATATACAGATCGCTTTGCATTGAATTTCGTTTTTTTTTTTTAATGACGACAAAAAGGGGTTTTTCCTATTTAATGATGTGTAGTTTTTCCTGTAAGCATAAGAGGCATGGGTCATCCCAGGTTCTACAGGTTCTTGCTCTATTTACTATTTTCCATTTTACTTTTGGTGTTTTATTCGTTTCCTTTAGGTGCCAGAAATATTGGGATAGAGATGTCTGATTTCTATTTTGAATATTGTTGAAAGAGCTTTTGTGTTGTCTCCATCTAATTTTAAAATTATTCTTTGTTGATCCTATGTATATCCTATCAGTGTTAGGGCTCTCAATGGATGAGATAGTGCATTGGTATACCACGGATTTTGTGAGGCATTTATTTTCCAACGGGCAGTTTTTAGGGTTTCTACAATCGCATAATTTTTCGTTATTTTTATCTAGTTTTAGTTTATGTGTTTTATTACTGTTTTGGTATGCGTGTTTTTCTAGGATTTTCTTATTGTGTCTTTTTATGATTCTTTCTATATTTTCAGTGCAGCTGTAACTTAGTTTCAATGTGTTTTTGTTAAAGATGTTGCTAAGTTTGCTATTAGTGGGAAAGTGCTTTTCAATTAAAGCTAGGAACTTATGGCCTAGTTTGGTGCTGACCATTTGGTTGTACGGTGGGGTATACCAGATGATTTTTCTTTTCCTGTTTCTCTTATTATTGGTACTAACGTTTCTATAGGTTATGTCAAAGTTTTTGTATCCGATGTTTTTCAGGGCTGTGTTGTAAAAACTACTGTGCTGTTGGAATATTTCTTTATTTGCTGAGTTCATACTTATTCTTTTCTCTATTGATGTGGGTATATGCTTAATTATAGATGGGGGGTGGTTTGACTTAGGATGTACGTACAAGGGATTAGTGTTAGGTTTTCTGTAAGGTAGGTGAACGTTGTTAGTTAAGTCTAGGGTTACGTCTAGGAAGTTTACTTTTTTTAATTTAGTGTTGACTATTGTTTTTAAATTTAGTTTCCCGAATTCATTGTAAATTACCTTTCTAATTTTCTCTGTTTTAAAGCTTGTGGAGCTCCTCACTACCATGAGCCCGTCATCTCTGTACAGCCCGATGTCCCCACGTCCAGTTCACGGTGGGCGGTTAGGTTGTACAGTATAAATAGACCTACAAGGTCCGAAGATTCTGCAGAGTCTAGAGATCCCATGGTAATGTCAAAGTTGTCATTGGTGTTTTTTATCCACTGGTCCCCATTATGGATGAGGACAGATTTCTTTGCATTGAGAATAATGTTTGTTTCTTCTTCAGTTAAGTCTGTATATACCGTAGCAAACTCCAGGGCAGTCCTGAAGAGGTCTTTTGATATTGACTGGTAGTAATCGACAATATCGAACTGGATTAGGGTGCATTCGGGC
>OZ010577.1:119095167-119115167 GCA_963932145.1 Acanthosepion lycidas | reverse complement strand
TATATATGACAATATATATATATATATATATATATATATGACAATATATATATATATATATATGACTATATATATATATATATATATGACAATATATATAAATATATATATATATATGACAATATATATATATATATATATATATATATATATGACAATATATATATATATATATATATATATATATATATATATATAAGAATATATATGGACGACAAGTGAGAAAGTTAGAGTAGATAGAGCAAGACGGATCGAGAGATAAATGTTTTGTGTTTTATAGTCCAATGCAAAAATTCATGTCTGATTTGCGTTTTCAGATAACTGTATCAAGTCGCAATTGTTATCTGCCTGGAAGCTAGATGCTAGTATGAGAGCCCGTGATCCGGCCTACACCCACGTCATTTTTTAAAAAATCATTTTTAATAGCATTCACTTCGGTTATTTATTTTTAAAGGCCACTGTATTGTGATCAGTTGATAATTATTCTTCTGTAATCTCCAAATCCGGACAATAATATATTACGTCATCTCTCTTGTTCGGGTTTTTAAAACCAATGATGTTTCTCACGCTACTGACCGTACCTGGAATGATCTCATAAAGCACGTGACTGTTTAAAAAAAAAAATTATTGGAGAATTAATCTTTTTCTCCTGACGGTAACATCCTTTCTTTCAAGCTTAACGTGAAATTATGACGTGAAAAAATAAAAAATTCATAGATGTTGACAAATGTTCGGGCAAATGAAGAAATGAGTTCACAGTGCATAAAAGAAGCTAGAATGTAACTTTTATTGTTGTTTTGTGCCACAAAGATGTAGTGTTCCTTCCGAAACTCTTTGCTAGATTAAGAACTGAATGAAACATAGATCTCTTCGTCTTTTACTTTGTTCCCCAGGCGAGTTTCAATCTCTTTTTTTACTCATAGACAGAGATTTCTTCTTCTCTTATATACTGTTTCTCTTCGCAACGTCTCTGACTTAGCTCTACACAACTTCCCATCTTTCGGTACATCGGCGTGGCTAAAACATTTACGACTGAAAAGTGTGTTCGACCCTCACTAGGTGCCCAATACTTTTCATCTAATCTACGCTTACAAAATCACCATGAGGGCACCTCGATGCAATTTTTTGCAATGGTTAACAAGTTTGTCGCGATAAATCACTTACAACCGAAAAGTGAGTTCGATTTTCACTAGGTGCCCCATACTTTCGGCCTTGTGCCACATCTAATCTTCGCTTAGAAAATAACTACAACTTCCTAATTTTTTTTTAGCTCTTAGCAATATTTGTCCCTTTGAATTATTTTCCGCCCTCCAACCTCTCTCTCTCCCACCAGCTGGATGTGGCAAGATTCAATCGCTATTTCCGTGGAAAGTGCTCGGGAGAACTACATTCCTTGCTTCCGTTAGGCCTAACCTTCACGGTTTTGACCCGCCATGCCACGCACATTGTAGCAAACCACCGTTACTCCCTCTGTATTCCATCGTTCAACTCGAGCCACTGCTCTGTGGAACAAACTACCGAGAGGATGTTTCCTCAATCACTACTATCTTAGCATGTTCAAGTCTAGGATTAACCGTTATCTGACTCTCTTATCCATATAACTTACACCTTAACTTAACCCTCTACCTTGTGTGGCTGCCGGGCCTTGTACAAAGAGAACCTTATTGTAAAAAAAAAAGACAAAACAAAAAAAATAAACAATAACTATACTTACCTACTTCTTGTTCTGATATCAATTTACACAGGCTCGTAATAAATGTTACTCACTTTTTTCCATCTTCTCTCTTGTCTTCAATATATCCTGTCCGTGTCGAATTCTCCAAGCTTTCTTTCCTTATAATGAGCTCCCAAAATTTCCAATGACTGTAAAGATTACCTTTCTTATAAACCGACACTTTTGTCATTTTATTCTCTTCAAATTACTAAATATTTTACTCTTGGTAAAAAGATAAGATCTTATAGTCCCTACGCAATTTGTTCTTTCTTAAAACTGAAAATCCTGGGGACAAGGCTAACCCATCATCTTATTTAGTATTTCAAAAAAAAAAAAAAAGAAAAAAAAGAAGGTGATTTTAGCAACTTAACAACTTTAGCAATTTTCGCGGATGTTCGAGTTGCATAACGGTGTTATCCGGAATCGGAATTGGCGAGCCGAGATCAAATTCTGGCTTAGTCTGTGACGTTAACTTTGAAGTGATACTCTTGAGAATGGTATGATTCCATTTCTTCTGCCTCGCTAAGCTTTAAGTTAAATAGAAAGGTAGACTAGGCTCTCTAGCCTTGGGTGTCAACCAGACTAAGAGGAGGTCTACTAAGATTTCAAAACTGCGGAAACTAACGAGGAAGCAATTCTCTATCCTTAGAAGTTCTAACAGTTCACAAGTAAGAAAAGGAAAAGGAAACCGTGGAGATTCATAATGGCCATTTTCATGAAAGAATATGGCATGTTCAAAAAGAACAAAACTAAAATTATCATTTTAATTTCCATATTGTGTTTTATATTGTTTCGTAGGGCAAATTGTTAGGGAGAATGCATAAGCGTATTTGATTGGATACACTAGCAACGACATTCCAAAAGAAATCAATAACAATCAGGATGTCGGCGGTTCGCACTTCTTCAAATATAAGCTTAAGAAGGAAAGCTCCATCAATATTAGAAAGATCGATAACAGCTACTGGACTTGAGAAACCTATTTTCATGAAGAATTGCTTTGTTTTAATAGAAATATATTATAAATTATAACTGACAGCAGCTATGGCTGTTCGTTCAATGAAAGCCGAAAGTTTTCTAATGTTTTCGAATACATTACCATTCCAATTTGCCTTTTTTTTTTCAAGAATATGGATGAAGGATAGTTCATGAATAATATAAATCAGGGAACCAGCACCCCCAGTCATTTTCGACCTTGTGCCTGCTGTATATAGTTATTCTATCTGTCTCAAGGCGCATAAGAACTCTTAGTGAGGTTTCTATAACCGAATTTTGTTCATGGTATATGAGACTAGCACAATGCCCATCGTCTGTACTCTAAATAAGAGTGGGGTTTCTCTTAGAGTTTTCCTCTTTTTAGATGAATCCTGTTCCTACGGTAACGATTTCCATTTACCCGGGTTATACAATTCAGAGATTTCCGTCTGGTAGACTAGTTGACAACGAAGGCTGAAGAGCACAGCATTTGACTACTGTTTAACCCATAGTTAATGGAGATAAGAGATGAATTTTCTAATGGTATTTGGACGAAAGTGAACACAACGAACTTGACTGGAATTCGAACTTAGCATGCTCATTTCTCATTCCGTAGCCCTAACCATTACACTACCCGCACACACACACACATATATATATATTATATATATATATTATATATATTATATATATATATATACATATATATTATATATTATATATATATATATTATATATATATATATATATACATATATATTATATATTATATATATTATATATATATATATATATATATATATATATATATATATGCAAAAGGCCGAAAAAATGGGAGGGGTTAAGGCTGGTCGACACTAACTATCTTATACCTAGCTAATCCGATTCACGACCCATTCACTCATTACAATTTTCACATTCACCATAAAAACTCGTCTGTCACCACTCAATCTTCCATACACCACAATACCGCATCCTCTCAAGCGGGACCTATAAAATGTGCCCCATGCCATAAAAATTTAATGATTATAAAATTTATACTTAAAAATTTATGGATGAATAAAATGAGACGTGAGGGAATGAACCCCAAAACAAACTAAACATGGCCACAAAGGAAACTAAACATAGTAGGGCCCGTCGAACCCTCAAAACAGAGAGGCCGCTGTATTCTACTCATTGGACAAAATCAGGAGGCTCTCTCGCTAAGGGAGTGGGAAAGGAGAAAATATAGATGGACATGGGAAATATAAAAGCTGACCCAGTCGAGATGAAAAGGGGGCCAAAACAAACTCGGGAGGTTGGGAATCTCAACTTGGATCATAACTAAAAAGGCGGCCGGGAGCAGGCCAGGAGCAGGCCAGGAACAACACTTACTCACATTAACTAGGTACACAAAGCATTATTTATTGTACAAAATACACAATTACGGAAAAAGCAAAAAAAGTGGGGTTCAGACTGGTCGTCACTAACTATCTTATACCTTGCTAATCTGATTCACGCCGCATTTACCTATTACATTTTGCCCATTCACCACAAAAACTCGTCCGTCACCAATCAATTCTCCACACACTATAATACCGCATCCTTACAAGGGGGTCCTACAAAACGATAATAAATAATTATATATAAAAATTTATGATGAAAAATGAAAGGGGTGGGGAATGAACCCCCCAAAAAACTAAACATATACACAAAATCAACTAACATAAGTGATGTTAGTATAGGTACCTCCACGAGATCGCTAAAAAAAAGTATAGCTTGATGAAAAAGACACCAAACTTGACGAAAACAAAATTTTATCGTCTAAATGTTTATTATTAAGAGGAAAGTTTTTTTGGGGTATTTTTTTTCCATTTTTTAATCGTTCCTAGCACGTTCGAAATTTTCGCTAAAAATCTTTTTGAGACAGCAAAATTGACTATTTTTTTCCATTTAAAAAAAAAAACTGGAAATCTCACTTTGAAATTCTTTTAAATATCAATTATCATTTTTTCAAAACTTATTTTAAGAAAATCAGAAATTATGTTTATTTAAAATATTTTGAACCAAACTTAACTTAGCTTAGCTTTTGTGCCAAAAAGATGTAATTTGAAAATAAAACAAAGCAGGTCATAAACTTTCGCGTCTCTTGACAGGTGATGAATGACATATTTACGAATTCCATGAGGCTAATTTGTTCTACGGAAGGAGAAAAGTGAAATAATTTACATTTAAGTGAACAAATTATTTACCTTGTTATTTTTAACGAAAACTTTCAGTGGTCTATTTTTTTTTTGTACTTAGCTTTCACCTTTACATTTATGATGCTTTATGGAAATATATTATAAAGAAATTAAAATAAGACTTAAGAGTGACATTAAATTTCATATTTCCTAAGAAATGTATCTAATTAATTTATAGGACCTTTCTTATGAAATTTTATCAGAACTGTACATAAAATACTATAATTTTATGTACATTTATTACATTTTACTATTATTTGTATTTGCATTCATTTTATTTTTAATTTTGATATTTCATTTATGGAAAAATGTCATAACTGAGATTAATATAAAAATAAGATCATATAATTTCATGATACTGATACTTGTAGGTACACTTTTCAGTTGAAATTGAAAAGTCAAATTAACTTCTCCACACGTGTTTCGCAAAAGTAAAGGCCTTAACAGCGGAGAACAATGCTTAACTCAAATAACGCAACTTAATTATATTCTGGTTGGTCTTCCGTACTTTATAATTACAGCCCGGTTATAAGCACAAAATTACATTTCTTAATTACTGTGGATCTTCTGATTAGTCAAAATGATACAATTTACAACGCGCTAAAATGATCTATCTCATAAGAACACTTAGGAAAGCCGATGGGGCTTTTAACTAATTTTATAATATTTTAACAACTTAAACGTAAAATCTATTATAATTAAAGAAATAAGCAAATAATTGTATTAAAAATTCATTTTTCATCGAAAAAATTTTTTTGCTTTCAGAAAATATTGTCTATATTCATAAAATCAACTAAAAGCAAATAAAAGCATTTGAAATTAAATAATATCTTTGTTTTATTGAGTTTTGTATGTTACAATTCAGAGCTGATTTTCATGTACGTTGGCTCCAATTAAAAAAAACAAAACATGATTTGCATTCCTCAAAGCCCTGTGCTTTTAATTATTGTAATCACTAAACCCGATGCGATCGAATTTCTAGCGTTTTCATAAAATTAGTTATGGGGGGGGTAATAAATATTTAAAAAAATATTTTCTACCATGACTTTAATAAAAAAAAAAAACATATTTATAATAATTTCGATCGTCTGTGAATAGTTCCTGAAAGTTTCATTAACATTCGACAATTATTTCTATTTTTGCACGATTTTTCAAATTAATGTGTGTCATACCAAAAAAACGTGCAAAAAATTATCTATGTTATTTACTAGTTCCGCTGATACAAATAGAAACAAGGTTTTTTTTAATCAAAATTTAGAATGTTCTAAAAAGAAGGAAAATGTTTTAAAAATAATTAAAAAAAACTTTGGTCTTTCCTCTTAATAATAACATAAGCATTTAGACAATAAAATTTTGTTTTCGGCAAGATTGGCGTCTTTTTCATCAAGCTATGCTCTTTTTTTAGCGATTTCATGGAGGTACCTATGTTAGTAGTGCACGTCCAACCCTCAAAAAACTCAGAGGCCGCTGTATTCTGGCCATAGCTCTCTCACGAAGGGAGTGGGAAAGGTGAAAATATAGACGGACATGGGGAATAAAAAACTGACCCGGTCGAGTCAAAAAGAGGGCCAAAAACAAACTGGACAGATTGGGAATCTCGACTTTCAACATAACCAAAGAGGCAACCGGGAACAGGCCAGGAACAACGCTTACTCACATTAACTAGGTACACAAAGTTTGTATAACCTAACCATATATATATATATATATATATATATATATATATATATATATATATATATATATATATATATATATATATATATATATATATATATATATTCATTATTTTCTTTTTTAAACGCATTAATAAAAAACTCATAAAAGTAAAGAAATAGCATTGTGTTAATGATCTTTCATATGCAAATTCAACGAGGGTGATCAGAATTTACGGCGGGAAAGCTATTTATATAAAAGACATGCGTGATGCCATGCAATTTCAACATAATGAAGAATTAAAAAAAAAATCAAAAACAAAAAAAAAAAAAATTGAAAATAAAAAGAAAAATCAGATAAGGAGGTTTCTACAATATGGCGAGTTTTATGGAAGGGAATGTCCCGTACAAATATTTCGAAAATTTTATTCCAGCTACCAACCAGAGTTGTGAACTTGGCATGAAAGAATTACTTCGGGCTTTATGTCGTATGAGAGTTGAAAATGCTATCCATGAAGTTACAGATGTGATTGAACTCGCCATTCTTGAAGTACTGCTCCACAGTGAAACGTTTTGCGTCACTGAAGAAGACATGAGAAAACATGTCTGTTCCTATTTAACAACTTCCGTTCTTTACTGTACTCCGAATTTGAAAGCCCGCTTGAAGCAAATTCTTCGAGAAACGGTGAACGTTCTTACGAGAACAGAACGCCACGTAATTTACATCAGAAACGGAACTGTACACAATCTAGACGTGATCTTTCTTCGCTCTGAAATAATCGATCATATAGCTTTCTATGTTGAGCGGTTTCACTACACAAATGAAAGTGTGACACATAATCCCGAGCGAGAACAGTTTCGACTGTCGATTGCTTGTATGAAGATTCTAGTTTACGCAGAACAAAATCTAGTGAAGTCTGCTGCCGCTTCTTTGCAGCGTTCAGTTAACTGGCTCCAGAGACAGAAGAATAATATTTCTGAGAATCTAGAGACGCTCTTTGAACGCCCACCAAGTTCTTGGTCAACCGAAACTGTTTTAAAATTACACATTATCTATTCTAGTATTCAAAATCGAAGCTCTTTGATGTTTAAACTAAAACTCAACATTCCTTTACCGACATTTTCTGCAGCTATTTATCCGTCAATAGAATCGACATGAGTGGATTTTTTGCCTACTAATTAGTTACAATAACATATTTCTTTTAGTTTGTCTATTTTGGAGAGACAAACCGAAAGCGTTCAGGATTTTCATCTGATTAAAAAAAAATATTCTAGTAAGACTTAACTAAAACATTTCGTTTTTATTTCACAAGATAATTATTTTAGTCAAACGTATCTTTTTAATAACTATCAATGGTCAATAAGAACTTCAGTTTATTCAATTATTTTTATAATGGTTAAAATCGACTCCATGTCGACTTCATTTTTAGAATGGACACCCTTAACATTCAATACTTTCCTAATTAAACACGCAGGACAATTTAAACCTCCAACGTGTTATAACTGGACACAATATATTTAAATTATTGAACGTTAATACACTAAAAGCAAAGATTTTACTTCAGAACTAGTCGATCATTAAGTCTAACTGCTTGTGGCATAACTGTATAAGCCTGACTCTCATTTTTAAAGGTATATTTCTACCGAAAACGTCTATTAAAACAATACTAGAAACAAGATCGCGTCAGTTTAACTGTCTATTCTGGCATCTAACAATGGATTTAGGTTTGGAGAAATGTTGTCAGCTTTATCATTTTTCGTGTTTAAACGTTTGGGTAAAGAATTTTTTTAAAGAAGCATTAAAAAAAAATGTATCTAATTTTTGACACATTGCAATTATCCATCAATCACTCTGCCTGGTTCTTGGTTCTATTTTGATTTTTATATCGTTTCTAAAAGTAAGGTTTAAAGCTTTTTATTTTAAGACACTTTTTGGGATCTTTGGAAAACTGGTAAGTGAATATTGTCAGGCGGTGAAAATTTACCTTAAGAAAATACGACGTAATCTCCTCAAAGATACTTTCAACAGAATTCGAAGCGAATTTATTTGAGGAACTTAACAAATTTTTAACATGATTGTTTAAAGTCACTTAAACTCTGCGCTTTCTTATCAGGTATAGCAAAATTCCCCAATTACTCAGAGGAAAATCCGCTTATATACAACTACTAAAGCAGTTAATTAAATGATACTTATCGAACAAATAGTTTTTTTTATCATGGAGGTGAACACATTTTAATAAAATGCTGCTTTTGTGTGGCGGTAATGAAAATATAATTGGAGGAACAGAAGTTGTGTTTTATGGCCCAAATGGTTAAGTTCCCACCAATGTCAAGGGCTGGGTTTCGAGTTCGTGTAAAATCAGAATGAAGGTTGATTTCTCTCGTTTCTTTAGACAGCTGTGAAAACCATCTCTTCTGCCTGGCGTAACACGGTCTTTCTCTTTACATTTGAGTTTTGTACTTCGATAAATGCAACTAAGCATTCTTTGCAACCTTAGACTTTCAACGTCGCTTATGCATTTTTTCCTATTTAAAAAAAAAAAACCCTTTAACAATTACAAATGAGATTCTTAATTGTTAACTTGTCTTGAAATTAACGAATCATACTTAATTTAATTATTCTAATATACTGGTTGGTTGTTGTTTTTTTTTTTTTTTTAATTTATAACTGCCCTGGTTTGATAAGTATGAAAACTATTTCTATAGTACAAAATTCTTGTGGAGACAAACTGTCTATAAGTTTCATTGGTGATTGCATATGAAAGAAATGAATTTTAAAGATATTCATTATATTTACTATTTAATAAGTGTAGCTCAGATATTGCACAAAACCCAAAGTGTGAATCGAATTTACCACTCTGTAATAATTTATATAGCCAGACAACCTTGATAACAAATACACCACCTGCCGATATTTATTCATGAGCTCACGTTGTAACCGAGTGTGACGTAAGGGTAAAGTTTAATGTGGGTTTCTTCAGTAGGACTCAGTTACTCAAAACCCTCTGAACTTCATCTTTTTGGGGAAGCCGCAGACGCCGGGTAATGAGCGCAACCCCGCCTCTTCTGAAGGAGACATACTAGCCAGGTGGTTGGGCTCGAGTTAATATTATTTTCAACCGGTAGAAGCGAACTTCAGCATCATGGAATTATAGTCATTTACTAAGCATAGCTTATACTTGGCAGGAGGCCGGAAGTTGAGAGAGCCCAATAAGAATCGAACTTACTACTCGGTCCTAATTTATCTAACGACCGAAGCTTGTTAACCATTATTACATCACTTCAAAATTCCCAGGTTTCGGGTTTGTTCCCTCCTCATCATTTCATGTTTCATGAAATTTTTATATATTTTTGTTAGAAGACTTTATTAACATAATAAATTTTTACTGCATAGGGTGTTTTTTTTTAGGTCCCTTGTGAATATGTGGTATTGTGGTACAGGTAGGGTTAGGAGGTGATGGACAAGTTCTTGTGGTGATTGAGCATATTATATTGAAGGAATGGCTCATGACTATGAATAATTAGGACTAGGATAGTCAGTGAAGATCAGCCATTCCCTACCCCCTTCGGCCTCGTGCCACAATTTCTTGTACTTGTACAAAGAATAAATACACTTCAAACTTCCCAGATTCATTATATCGTCTATAAATTTTTATGCCCTTGGTTTATATCCAAGTTCCGCCATTTTGGTCAAATTCTAATAAAATGGAAGAGTCTATCTTTTGTAGTAAAACACCATACTGCAGTTATAAGAAAAGTCAGAAGTATTAATTTTGTTTGTCCATTGATTCGCACTCTGTTTTTAGAGAGCGGATATTAATTCATTGATGGGATTAGCATATTACTGCCTGACATCTTAAATGAAAATAAATAAAAAAAAAAACATACCTACTGGGGAAAAAAAATGACTTCCTTGGAAACCTCTTTCACTTCGTATTGATAGGATGTAAATAGATAGTTTATTAATGGTTCACGTTTTTTTTTCTTTCTTTCTTTCTCTCACTCACTCACCAAAAGTGCTTTAACCCTTTGAACCAAGACCACCCCTTATTTGTAATAGAGGAAAAAATGCCGTAATGTCCAGCCACACATTGAACAGTGGTAGAAAAAAAATGAATTAATGCCCATCCACCGGTTAAGCGGCGGGGACACACTACTATTTTTATATCTACCGTGAAACATTCAATTACAGTAACCCGGATATAAGAGAGTTGTCGGGACCGGAGATGAAGTCTCTTATAACCGGGTTTCTCTTATATACGGGTTTAGTCTATTTTGTTTACATTAACACAGGCTCTAATTTGGGACCAGATAAAATCTCTCTTATATCCGGGTTTCTCTTATATCCGGGTTACACTGTATTTGCGAATTTTGACTCGGGCTCTCAGGCAGAAGAGCTAAAGTTTTTCAGGAACGCAAAGCTTAAAGGGTTAAGCCCCTTCTATTAAGAAACTGCTCATCCTTCTCTTCCATAGAGAAAATTAGACATTACATAAAAGTTCAGCGCCTTTTTCTTTGTTCTGAAAAAATATTTTCCTCTCTTAATACTTACTTTCTTGGAAGACACCTTTCGTTATTCCTACGTGCTTTCGGAATTCTGTATTTTTCGATCGCCTGTTCCTACTCGAATCAGTTACATTTCTCTAAATGCTTCATTTTCTTTTTGACGTCCTCAATGTATAGCGCTCCCGCTTTGGGCTGCTTTCTTAACTAACAACTAGACATTGTGGCTTTTTAAAATACAGATATCTCTACTTTGAATCACAATACTATATTTACAGGAAAAATATTCTGACAGTTTCGAATAGATCATTACAAAGATTAACTAAGCTCGAGTTTTTTCAAGAAGGGGCGACTTGCCTGGATTGAATATCTGTTCCGTCATGGCTATGACGATAAACTACATCCGAGAGCAAGGCCGCTGACTAGGAGGTTTTGAGTAGCGTAGAACCACCTCTTAATTGCTAGTGTTGCCAGGTTCACCCCGGCCCAGGCTGGTAGGACGGGTTAGGTTTCCAGCTATGGACAAATAGTTACACTGTAGTCAAAACGTGTAAAAATAGTTTTTAATACCAGCAATAGATTTTTGGAAAAATATTACCAGAAATGTATTCTGAAAAAAAATTCTTGTCGGCATTTGATAACCCATTGTGGTTGATATGCCGTAAAGCAAACCAAAATTTGTTCCTGAGATCCAGATATTTAATTTGATCCATGAGTAATCAAACAACTAAGCATCAATGGTGATTTTCTAAGCGAAGCTGAGACGCGGACACGAGGCTGGAAGTATGGGACATCCAGTGTGGATCGAACTTACTATTCAGTTATAATTGATCTAGCGAGACAAGCCTGCTAACCATTACACTACTTCGAAGAGCCCCAACCCAGCACCAATGTTAACGCTTATTGTTCAAGCAAAATACCTGTTAAAACCCTTATTTTCATTTTAATGAGTTGAGTGGATACTGTAGAACTCTAGAAAAATTTCACGCGCATCGCATGATGAATCATGTGACACGAATTTTATGCAGGTTTGATGGAAATGAGAGCCGTTTATATTTTAAAATGTTTTTTTTCTGTAGTTTATTTGATATCTCATCGCTAAATAACGTCGGAAATATTTACGGTTGGCATTATCAGAAAGTTAAAATTTCAAATTCAATGGCAATCGCTATCTTCTGTCCTCGTGATTACTGTTTTTTGTTCTCGCTCCTTAGTAATGTTACTTTTTCTAATTCTTCCACATCCAGTAACCCCTTTTGACTTAGTGGCGTTACTGCCATGCTTAGGGCGAACTCGATTAAAAAAAAAATACTGTGACTTTGTCCGAGTTTCTGGGCTGACATGTAATCCTTATATAGAATCGGATTAATTTACTGATCTTTGTTGTTAGTACATCAACTTTTATCCATTGTGAATCCTGGCCTTCTTGAGGTGTCTGCCGATCTGGGTAACCCTGTCGGCCGCATACAACCGCTTAGTCAGATCAGTGGTTAAAATGAATTCAAGGAAATAAAACCCGTAGGTCTAAGCGAAGACCATTCTTCTTTGAAAGTTACGGACTGACGTTACAGAATGACAAAAAAAGAACGTTACCAAATAATAGAAACCACATCATTTAAGTACTTTCAACAACAGCAACAACGAAAATGTAACGCGAAGAGAAAATAATGACAATCAAGATGATCCTCAACAGTACCTCAAACAAAAGGTTAGGAAGGAAACCTCGACCTAATAGTGCAAAGAGTAATAACAACTACCTGACTTGAGAAACATAATTTCTTGAAGAATTGTTCTAATAGAAAGATTTTGTAAATTTTGTCCAAAAGTAGCAAAGAAAATCTTTAGTGATATCAGAAAACGACATCTTACCAAAGAAAAAAAGGAGTGGATGACAGATGAAATTCTTAACAAAGAAAAAAAATATAGCAATGTCAAGCTATGGTACAAAATATAGGACATTACATGAAATATTTAGAAACTATTGCAGGCAGACAAAAGAAGAATTGGTAAATGGGAAGTGTCGAGAAATAGAAAGAATGAACATTCCATATATGGCAGATATGAATAAAAGAATAACAGGAGAAAAGATCTGCTCTTCGACAGCATCCATTAAATGCAAAGGGAAAGCAGTAATAATAAAGAAATGGCTTTAATATCGGAGAGCTCGAAAGAGGTAAAACGAGCAATAAGTAAAAATATCGAAGGACCAGAAATGTTAAAGTCTGAAGTGAAATCAGTACTGGCCAGGAAGAACAGGGACAAAGCAGAAGAAACAAATGGGTTGTAATAGAGATGCTTGCTGCCTTTTGCTCATTTCGCCCCAAGCAAGGCGATAAATGAAATAAGACACAAAGTAACACTGGGTGTAAAAGAATCTCGAAAAAAAAATGAGAGAGGTCAATAAAAGAAGAGGAATTAAGGAGACAAAGATGACGATTGACATAGAATCTAAATTTTTGAAGATCAAAGCTGATTGGAAAGGGAGATACCAGAAGGGAGTTCCGCAAATGAGAAGAGCGAGTAAAGAATCGGATAGCACAGAACATCTAGCAATTGCAACTGTAAAATGATAGGAACTGACTGCCAATCTAGTACTGCTCTGAAATTCGTAAAGTCCAGTAGCAAAGTGGAAAGCTCCTCAAAACATTTAGATGAGGTCGGCACTGACAACATTACAGAAATAATAAGTGAAATATACAACAGTGCTAATATATCGAAAGATTTTACAATATATATTTTCATGGATCAGCGAAAAAAAAAGCCACGTGCAAAAAGAATGCATGTTTCATCGGATAATCAATCTAATGAGTCACATAACGAAACATATCCGAATTTTGTGGAATAGAGCGGGAAACATAATAGAACAAGAACAGCGCGCTTTTATTAAAGACGAAGGAATAAGTAATTCGATATTTATATTCAGAATGATATAAGAAAGGGTGGCAAAATAATTGTGAGCTCAATCCCCTGCCCAGGTAGTACTTAGTGGAAGTAAAGCCAGAAATAACAGTGTAATACTAAAAAGAACACGAGTCATCTGGAGGCATAGACGGCGGAACGAGAACAATCAACCGTCTTCCATTATATAAAGTGGATGTTTTGGGATTTCTTCATGGTTAAATCGAATCGATTGACACATGAAGGGCGTCAGAAGTGACGATGTATGAAACAACAACCTTAACAAACAGAAATTATATGGAATTCTACCTGGATTTAAAAAAAAAAACCCTGCAAGATGAAATAGTTGTAAGCAAAAGGGACAGATCAAAGTGTGATTTACACATTGTGGGCGTCAAAATCAAGTTGCTGCAGATTTTCTATTATTCGTGTAGTGGAGAATTATACGACGAAAAGTAAAACACAGAAGACCAAAGTTGTATAACAGTGAAAAATATTTCTCATGAAAATAAGGTATTAAAGAATCGAAAAATAACATTGTCATAGAGAAAACCTCATTGGAAATATTTGAAGCGATTATAATAATATGGTTTACCAATGAATTTGGGGAATACCATGAACATAGCATGTTATAAATGGGGAAGCTTTAAGAAGAATGAGAACTATGAAGAAAATATTTCTAACAATCATAAATCCAGCTGAAATATTTTAAACAAATAATTATTCATAAGGTTTAACATATGTAATAACCATTTATTTACATACCGTCTATGCTAAGTATTCCTCTGTCTATTTACAAAAGCTTGTCAAACAGGTCTCTCAATTCTTTCCTTTCTTACCTTCGATATACACAGTGGGTATTACACATGCTAACCGCAGCAACTTGATTTTGACGCCCACGATGTGTAAATCGCACTTTGATCTGTCCCTTTTGCTTACAACTATTTCATCTAACACGTTCTATAGTGAGAAAATCGGAATAAAAGCTACTATCCTATCACTTCAGGTGTTTGCGTTGTTTGGCACTAGATATATTCCATTAAAAGGTGCTGTCTGTTTTTGAACTTACAACTTGATGGGGAACACCTATAAACCAAAACGAAAGCCGTGCATAAATAAGAAGATAATAAAATGTCCACAAAGAAGAGATATCACCACTTTATAGAATATGTGGGAAGTGTTGTGAAATTATGACAAACATTGTGAGAGAGCGCCCAAGTTTAGCTTAGGATAGTGTAAAACGTGGAGACATGATAAAGTTGACAAAATCATTCACTGGAAGTAATGGGAAAAGTGAGATTTTCAAGGAGAAAGAAGTGGCCCAACCGTAAATCGGAGATAGACATGAAGTCAGAAACGTGCAGATTTTTCAATAAAAACAGAAAAGAAACGGGAGCGCAACAAACTGGACATGTTGCGGGAAGATAAATAGAAAAAGAAGTGTTAATCATTGATTCATTGTGTACTTTTGATATAAGGATCGTGTAAAGGGAGGAAAAGAAAAGTAACCGACTAAGATGCATTGAAGTTTAAACTTGCAAGGTCCTGGAAGATGAAAATGGTTACAATCATAACAGTTGTCGTTAGTGCCCTTGTGTACGGTGAGTGACAGAATGAAGAGATGGATAAAGAAAATAGGTATTGATTGTCCAGTGGAACAGAAAGGAAGCCGCTTAGGAAGGGCAAGAAAAATCCGAAAAATTGCATATCTCCGACTGCTGGTTGCAACCCTATATCCATTCGGTGATTACCAGATATAAAGATCTTATATGAGAAAATACTAAACCAAATAATAATAATAAAAAATATATAAATAATTCTTATGATAAATTATCTAAATTGATTGCAATTGTTATCATGTACGTATTTAAGACATACTACAGTGAATGGTGAATTAAGACTAACTATTTTACTTCGCACGATATCCCTGCGGACATATTGAAGCATATTTGGCTTAAGATAAGGTTTTATTACACTTCCGACAATAGTTCTCCGGCCGATCCGGCATGAATATTTGTTTGTAAGCACTGAGATTGTTGATTTCTTTTTTTTTTCTGCGTTTTATGCATGGCCGCTAAGGGGTAATTTGGTTCAAGATACCACCTCGAGGAAGACTGTCGACCAAGACTAAATAGTCCGTCCTACCCATGAAATAGGAGAGTTATATTCAGATATCTAGGGTTTTAGAATTCTTCATTGATAATTCAGATCTAAATTGATTTGGAAGTGTTATCATGTACGTATTTTGTCTTGGTGAATTAAGATTGACGATTTTATTTGGCACGAAGTTCCTGCGGACATATTGAAGCATATTTGGGTTAAGATAACGTCTTATTACAGTTCCTACAATAGTTCTCCATATTTGGTATGTCAGATCCGTGATGTTCTTTTGTGGATTTTCGAGTGTAGTGAAAAAGGATGTCATGACTTGCTGATACTCGTCCATTTTGTTTGCTTTCTTTTTATTAATTGATTTAGCATTGAGTCACTTGGTACAAGGTTGGAGTTAATCCTGGTTTCGTAACCAGGTGTCTCATAGTTGTTGGAAGAGTTCTAGTGACAGATTTTTCGGCTCCAGACTGGTTCCTCTCTGAAGGATGCGACATTTCTTGATCCGGGTAACGGTCGATCCGGTATGAATATTTGTTTGTAAGCACTGAGATTGTTGATTTCGTTTTTTTTTTCCTGATTCCTGAGTTTTATGCATGACCGCTAAGGGGATAATTTGTTTCAAGATACCACCTCTTGGACGACTGGCGACTAAGACTAAACAGTCCGTTCTACCCATGAAATAGGAAAGTTATATTCATATGTCTAGGGTTTTAGAATTCTTCATTTAGTACCCGCATTCAGAGAGATATCATGGGGATATGGGAATGGTATTGGCTATAATAAGTTTTAATTTAGTATAAGTTTTAACTTAGTATAAGTCGTAATGATCATTACCAGATGAAAGGTCAGGTCGAAAAAAATTTAAAAAGTCAAATAGACTTAAATAAAAGAAAATTAAGAAGAAAAGAAAAAAATAATTTCAAATTAATTGTATAAAAGTTCACACAACTGAAATATAAAAGATAGGCGAATGCAGAGTAGCATCGACCGAAAATTAAAGACATGTTCAAGTTACTGACGTCAGTAAGAGTAATAATCATCAAAATTTATAGAGTACATCATCCTCACACAATAGAGTATTGGAAGGGTAACTAAGGAATTCATTAAAAAAACAAACAAACAAACAAACAAAAAATTATATATGGAGTCATTTCTCCCCCTCCTCATAATATGGGACCCTACAAAGTAAGATTCTCACTGAAAAAAAAGTTCGTCGAAAAGAATATGGTCGGATTAGCACACTAAGATTCCACATGCGGCTATCTATGAACGGATGAAAAAAAAAAAAAAATAGACAATCAGCCATTGCGGTCTTTAATCATGTGCATAGATGTATTATACATATATACATAGTGAGATGCGTAAATTGTCGCCATTTCATATTTTTAATTTTGCGCCGTCTGGAGGCCGTAGTTGAAGCCAAATGGCGATTTATTAGATAAAGTTATTAATTAGTATTTCAAGATATTTTTGTGTAATTTTGGTAAATGTCATTGTTATTTTCATTTTTGCGTAATATAAACGACAATTTATCCATCGCGCTCTGTATATACACAAATATGTATATACACACACAGCGATAAAGACACATTATGCTAGATAAAAACGGAATACAGTTACGGAAAGGTCCGATGGAAGAATGGAAAAAATTAAATAATAATAATAATAATAATAATAATGAGAAGAATAAGTATTCTTTAACCATTTAAACTCAAGCAAGATATTAAAGCCACTAAGACGCAAAGGATTACAGAGTATATGATAAAAAGAAAGTCACTTAAGCTTTTTTCAGAATTTGAGAGTTTAAACCCAAAATAATATTAAAAAAAAATTCGTTTGTACAGACCTTTACTCCAAATCTGCATTTCCTGCACAAATCTAAAGAATATGACTTCATTTCGTTTTTAATCATTTCACCCCAAGTAAGGCAATAAGCCACTAAGACGCAAGTGTGAAAGAATATGAGAAAAAGAAAAAAATTATTATTAAGGAGAGAGAGAACAGGAATTATGAAGATATTATGTTGGTGCAAAAATAATGACGTAATAATGTCGTTTTTTGACGTAACGTCAAAAAACGACATTATTACGTCATTATTTTTGCACCAACATAATAGAAGATAACGATTGATATTGCACTTGACTTGAAAGCCGGAAGAGAGTTCCAGAAGTAAGAAATATGAGAGAAGAAACTGTTAGCATAGAACTTACGGTTACATCTATTCATTTTAACTGTAAAATGATGAGTCTTTCCGCCAAAAATAGTACATTGTACAATAGTTTTATGTTAATGAACAAATTTTGAACGCCTCGCTGCCTGTTCGTTTAGCAGATTAAAACTACTACATTATTCACTTTGAGAAGTGCGGAAGACATTTTGCAGTAAGTGTGACGTCAGAGAAGCTAGGTTGACATAAAATGGCTTCCTAGCTGTTTCCGGGCTTGAAAGCATGGGAACGAGCTTGATATAAAAAACAAACACCCCAACGCCAAAGAGATGCTCTCAGATGTCGCAGCCGAGAATGTAAGGTACACGATTCGGTTGAGAAGCTTCGGACACGAACGAGAAGATTTCTGGATAGGGTAAACAGATGAATTCCAAAACACGATCATTGTCCTTACATCATTTAAGCAATCTCCAGACTAAGCAAAACATTGTACATATATGCATATTGATAAATATTTAACAGCCTTGTTTCATCACGGAGTATTTATTCCCACGAGAAATGGTTGCATTTTCAATGAGCCTCCAGGCTTTGAACATCACTTGGGAGTTAGTTATAATCCGGAAATCAAGTAGAACTCATATATTCTCCGGGGTGGAAAAACACACACACACTGGCTGACAGCAATTTATGTTCTATTGAAATAAAATAAATATTAAATATGGTGATTTTCTAAGCGTAGCTTAGATATAACACAAAAAGCCGAATGTGTGGAGCACTGAATGAGGATCAAACTCACTAGTCAGTCGTAATTGACCTAGTGAGACAGGTTTGCTAACTACTACATGACGTCGAAGTGCACGATGGTTTTTTAAGGGTTGCTTAGATGTGGCATAAGGCGGAAAGTGTGGAGCACCAAATGAGGGTCTAACTCACTACTCAGTCGTAATGCATCCAGCGAGACAGGCTTAAAATAAATATTAAATACGAGAGATTAAGCCTGTTGTTATTATTGGCCTGCATCTCAGTTTCATTACTATAAACTTCGTTGGGTGCTCTAAACTTATCGCATTGAGTCTTACTATGTTCACCAAATATAAGAATTCAAGGAAAGAAGACTTTATTATTATTATTATTATTATTATTATTATTATTATTATTTATCAACAAAATTCTATGCGCGAGTTTACTAAATAGATTCCTACTTGGGAAAGAGAAATAGGAAGGAAGAATGACAGAGGGTGAGGGAGAAAGAAAGAAAGATGAAGATGAAGGGAGAGTGAGAGGGGAGGAGAGAAAGAGGGGAGGAGAGAGGGTGATTTTGATCCTGATTTAAACAGAAATTAACGTCTTTTTGAGTATCTGTTAATTACATTCTAGATATTAAACTTAGCTTAGCCTAGTGGAGTGGGGGTGACGAGGGCAAGACTTCCAAGACTTGTGAGTCTATAACTTTGAAAATGGGCTCGAACTGCCAGCTATTAGAAAACAATTAACCACGTCATACTGCAGACCCATTTCAGCCTAATTCTCGATATATATTAATTTTTGTTATTCCGAACAGAAGATCAAACAAAGCTTATTGAAACCAGTAGCATTTTATTGCGCCAATCCTTCAAGTGAAACTACGGTCTAGAGGGAAATATTAACAACCGTTGTACAGCTTCTGTTTATATCAATGATTCACAACGTGGGGCGTATGCCTCACTGGTGGGAAATGGTAATATTTTGGGGGTGCATACGAAGGATGTGCACTCTTC
>OZ010577.1:119077667-119090167 GCA_963932145.1 Acanthosepion lycidas | reverse complement strand
AACACAAATCGAAAATTTGCCA
This sequence comes from Acanthosepion lycidas, assembly GCA_963932145.1. Classification (NCBI taxonomy): domain Eukaryota; kingdom Metazoa; phylum Mollusca; class Cephalopoda; order Sepiida; family Sepiidae; genus Acanthosepion; species Acanthosepion lycidas. The sequence continues at coordinate 119,090,145 of OZ010577.1, read as the reverse complement.
TCTTGTTAAACAGTGGCCGCAGAAAATGAAAGCGATTATATTTATGATAAATAATATATAAATTCAAATTACATTTGTTTTTTTTATATCTTTTCTGGTAAAACGTAATTTCTTTTCGGATACCTTAATATAAATGATTCATTTTGAGCACATTCGGCCTCGACTGCCATCAAGTCTTGCCAATCAGTGTAATAAAGCAGTAGGTAAGCTTGATTTGTTTGAAAAAGATGTTAGAATAATCCAGGACATATACAGGAAACAAATCGCCAACATGTTGATAGAAAATGAATTCAGTAAATACACAAAAATAGAAGTGGACGTAAGAGAAGGATGTATTTTCCCACTGGATTTAATCAAGGATTACATTGAGACGATCCTGGGAGAATTAGAAGTCCTACCAGGATTCATTATTGGCGGCTAAAATCTTAACAACATTAAAAATAATGTTTTAGGAGTACGCAAATTCCTTTCTAAGAAACTGATTACAAAAATCGGCCACGTAACTTATCTCCGAGATTAGCCCCTCCCACCCCTCTAATACTTTTTGGCTATTTCCAAAATTGAAAATAAAGAACAAAGATTTGATGAAATCAATGGCATCCAGCAACATTTATATGGACACGTGTTCCAGTGGATAGAACGTTTTGACCTCGTATCCAATGTTCAAATCTTATCAATGGCTTCTTGATAACATCATCCCCGGGAGTCGATTCCAGTTTCAGCACTGCTGGGAAGCGCTTCAAAACCATTGCACAGGTAAAACGAAGCCTTGTTTAGTGAAAGTGGGTAGACAAAACCGTTTGAAAGCACAAAGTTAAAAACCACAGAGTTTGAGTGTACTTCCTTTAACTGCTGAACACATACGCTCTCTCGCAGAAATCTGCTCTAAATAGTTGCAGTATAAACAACAGGGCAAAAGGGAATAGCTACTTACTCTAGCAGATGTGTAGATAATATCAGCATATGTGCCGATTCCTTAAGTTTATATACTAGGCCACAAAAATCTCCTGAGCCGACCAAGTATAGAAATGAATATAATATGGGAACGAGTAATAATGGGTGCCAGAGAAAAGCAATAACAACAACAAAAATTGCAATATGAGCTCTGGTAAAAACATGATGTGATAGCAGCAAAAAATGCAATATGAACACTGGTAAAAAATGATTGCTGAACACATTACGTTTATAATAACCAGAAATTGATACACAAATGTCCTCAAGGACACATTGCATAGTGGATAAAGGCGTTAGTTAGATTCAGTGACAGGACCCAAAGAGTGTGTGTTCAATACCTGCCTAAGGCAGTGGAGAACTTTCAGAGGGGAATTAACATGAGATAACTGATAACTGACATCCATTAAACATGGCACGTGGAACTAGAAAAGTCTACCCCAGTGAGCGAAATAAAGGGTTCAGTTCGACATTCCAACCACCTGAAGAAGACCGGAGCGTACAACGGCAGAAACGTTGTAATGAATATGGCGACAAAGATGAAGACAATACTCCGAATAGTGTAGATAATAGTCAGCCATAACTTATTTTGTTTTTAATCATTTCACCCCAAGCAAGACAGTAAATTAAAGCCATTAAGGCGTAAGAGGTTACTGAGTGTATTGAGTTATTTCGCAGTGGAGGCTTGTATTCGCACTAAATCGGTTCGACGTACAAATCGTTAGGAACTTGATATAACAGGTATTACGCAGAGTAATCTTATTGTGGTCGCTGACTACTTTCGTATTCGACTAACTGTCGACTACTGTCGTCCGACATCGACTAGTATTTACTCAACCCCCACGAGGGTATCATGTGTCACAAGTCCGGTTTAACGTGGGAACTCCGAGCCCGTGGGGTCGGCCAAAAATATACCCTTTGAAACCGTATAAACGGATTCAGGGTCGGTTTACCTCCCCGAACGAGACTCCGCCCTTCGGCGTAGCCTCGTTCGGGTTCCTCCCCGCCCGAAGGCAGAGAGTTCAACCGTTCAGCCAGTCGTCCGACATTGACTAGTATTTAGTCACCCCCGCACGAGGGTATCATGTGGCACAAGGCCGGTTTAACGTAGGATCTCCGAGCCCGTGGGCTCAGCCAAAAATATACCCTTTGAACCCGTATAAACGGGTTCAGGGTCGGTTTACCTCCCCGAACGAGATTCTGCCCTTCGGCGTAGCCTCGTTCTGGATCCTCCCCGCCCGAAGGCAGAGAGTTCAACCGTTCATCCGGTCGTCCGACATCGATTGACCCTCGTTTCTCTTACAACTTCTACTTATATTAGGTGGGAGAGTCTATTAACTATAGAATAGGTGTGTTTCACCATAACACTGGGCGTAAGAGACTATGTGAATAAGAAAATATTATTAAGGAGAGAGAACAATAAAAGAACAAGAATTAAGAAGACAGAAGATAATTATTGACATTTTTGAAGATCAAAGTTGATGGAAAAGCAAAAAGCCAGAAGAAATTTCCACAGGAGAGAAATACGAAAGAAGAAACTTTTAGCATAGAATGTAAGGTTATATTTAGCCATTTTAACTGTAAGATGATGAGATCATACATGAGGGAAGCTGCATTACGCTGGTAGGAAAGTGACTGAAGCTGAAACGATAATATTCCAGATTCTTATTTTAAATTATTTAACTATAGAAATCCATTGCAATTCAAAACGAAAAAGATTAATAGTGGTCAGAAAATATTGCCATAATTTTTGACTTAATTGACTGTGTGTATAATAGAAATGCATACCAAATTATTTTACTATAGAAATACATTGAAAAATCAGAAGTGTATTTTAGTATAAAATGCATTGAAAGCAAGATGAAACGGATTGTCAGTGATCATGAAATAAGATAAACGTTATTGACTTAATAGGACTATTGTATGAATAATGTAAATGAACTGTAAATATGTTTGCTATAGAATTACATTGAAAGCAGCAAAAAGTTATTGTCAGTTACTGATAAAATACGTCTATTATATGTACAAATTGTTTTAAGCAGTCACTTACCTTATTTTCTTAGAGTTAATATATTTTTGTCTGGTCTTAATTTCTCAAGATGAGCATTATTTGGATAAACGAAATGTTACCCAAACCTTCTGAAGATATTAGGGCGTGAAATAAACAACAACAAAATTGATAAAAAAAATAAACGAGATTCTTAAATTTTTGGCGGAATGATTTGCGCAGATTTATAACATGTCTGGCGAGATATAAGAAACACAGGGTAACTTGGGGGACGAACTGAATGTCAAATTCTATTAAGATTTAAGTAGAGTCTCGTTAAATGAATAATGAAATAATCTGTGAAAAATGTTAAAAGTTTTTGTTAAGCAGACAAAAGAAGATCAAGAACAATCTAGTCATTCTCTATTTTTTATGTGACGAATTTATTGTTCATTACATCGGGTTGAATTTTATTGATTTATTCTTATTGTAATGTTTGTCATGCAATTTCATTAATTTATAATGGAATTTACTTTACTTATATCAAAGTATATAAATTTCCACAGAAGAGACTGCATTTTTATAATTGATTTTGTTTGATATAAAACATCTTGAGAAATCTAAAAAAAAAAAAAAAATGGTGAAGAAATATTTTAAATTTATTTAAAATGAGTCATAGATAATTATTTTTGAAGACATTTCTTCAAACTCTTGCTAATCCTGGGTATGACGATAAAGTACATCCGGCAGCAAGGTCTCTGATCGGGAGATTTGAGTGTAGAACCACCTCTTAATTGATGTTGTTCACAGGTCTAACTTGACCCGGTGTGGCAGCACCTGTTAGGGTTCCAGCCATGGGAATATAGTGAAGCCCCCCCCCCCAAAAAAAACCCCAAAAAAACAATACACCATGAAAGTATAAAAATACCAACAATATATTTTTATATAAAAATTACTAACAACAGCAATTAATTAAGAATTACCAACTATACATCTTCTGTAATTGAAGACATACACTTGCATTCAGAATATTTAGATTTCCTCATTAAATACTCCATAGAGGCTGATATGCTGCTAAAAAATCAACCAACCAACATAAAAGAAATCTTTCATGTCATTAATCCATATACTCCCCTAAATTTCTTAACTCAAACTTTCAACAAAACTGCAACATAAAACATACATATCACCGCCTCTAGCAATTCTGTCTACACAAACATGTATATGCACAAAAGTTGAGTATCATCTACCATGTATTCAATTGTGAAAGCAGAATAAACATTTTTATTACTTCAAAGTTCCCAAGAAGATCAAATCTAGGCATTAAATGACCCATAAGGAGTTGATGTGCCGTTAAACAAATCGCTCAATCAATCGAAACTCTTGTGTTCCGTTTTGTACTTTTCAATTTATATTAGTTTAGATAAAAGAAGGAAATGCACATAGCGTTAATCTGATTCTTTACCGGCCAGAAAATCGACGATTATGTCCAAATTCCACTTAGGGTAGATTTTGTAACTGGGAAAGATATGAACCCACGTTTCTCTCACAGCTATAAGTCTAAATAGCGGAGAATTATAGATTCTATGTCATTGTTTAACAACCACACTAAAAGGAGAATTCTGTATTCAAACCAAGAACGGAGCCCCTTAACGTAGTTGGATGCTAATTTTGAATTCCTTCAGGCAGTTCTAGTAGCCATTCTGATGCCAACATTTATTGGTTGCCGAAAGGCATGACTGACAAGGTCAGTTTCAGTGGGTCAGTCAAACTGGAACTCAATTAAATAAATTACTCTGGGGAAAGAAAAGAGACTTTCAGTATGACACCTCGAACTACATGTGGATATGAAAAACAAGTAGAAAAAAGAAGAAGCAGATTATAGAATACTACTTAAAACATACTGAAGTATTAGGTTGGTGCAAAAATAATTTCGTTTTCTCACATAGTAACATATGGTTAGAAAACGAAATTATTTTTGCACCAACCTAATATTTTAGATGGAACGATATTAGATTAACTGGTATCAGATAATTCAAGTATTAACTAATCTTAGAAAGAGATTCGAATAACTTGCTTTTGGTTTTAAACATTGATGAAAAAACATGAGAAAGTTAATCTATCTCTTGTGAATTTTGATATTTTGCAGACTAATGACTAATGGTAAAGTTGAAAATAATACAGGAAACATTTGCCATTCCTTGATTGAAACTTTAACGTTATCATCCGTTCACTCAAAGTCCTTAAATGGGTTACACCTGTTTCTATTACATTCATGTATTCCTTTGCTTTTTTTTGCCTTCAAGTCTTTTAGGATACTATTTACAACCTGAAAAAGCTGTTGTAGTTAAACTGAAAGGGGCGCCTTTTAATATATCCACTACAATATATATGCACCGACAACACAATTTACGGAAAAAGAAATAGAAAAGTTTTGCTGTACAACGCCAAGGTTCAATGCAAACCACATGATATTACAAGCGTCGTGAGAGACCTGAATGTCAAAGTAGAGAAAGAACGAGACGGTGAAACTAGAAAACCATAATAAAGGTGGAGAAAAAAAATTCCAACGACTAGTTAATAGCCAACACCTGCTGTCAAGAACATCCGGGATATTTGTAAGACGGAGAAGCCAAGAAGGAAAAACGAAGAACAAACGATCAATAAGAGATTCGGGAACGCAGATTTATACTATAAAATGTGCCTAAGTGCTGACTGTGGGGGCGAACCAGCTTCCAGAGAATGTAACTTTAAAATGAACATAGATAAGTTTAAGTGGACTATGACAGCACACAAATTGTAAAAAAGAAAGATTCCTGAATGACTTTGAAAGAGAATACTGACATGACAAGGAGTAGATACAAGGAACTAAATGAGACTGGAAATTCGGTGTTAGTCACATTAAGAGAAGCTTTAGTAACATTCCAAAACGAGATCATCCAAATAAAACTAGTCAAGGGATAAAAGAATGTGTGACGGATGGCATGCTGGAAGTGATGAAAAGGAGACAGCAAACAATGCCGAGGTGTGTTACAGAATATAGCACAGCACACACATATATATATATATAGTTATGGCCCAGGTTAGGACCAAGGAAGAACAACACAAACACAAGAGTAGAAATAACGAAGGTATATTACACGAAATAATAATACAAGATGTGGAAGTATGACTGTCAGTCTGGTTAGGAGTGAACTACTATCGGGTCAACTAAATTCCTTCCTCTCTCTTGAGAGGCGTAGTATACATTGTGTTAGGAAGAGTTCATTCTGTAGTTATAGGTAAGGACCCATGACATATATATATATATATATATATATATATATATATATATATATATACAAAATAAGAGAAAAAAAACGTGCACATCCTATAAAATCAAAAGACTGAACTCTGATAATAGAGAAAGAAAAATACTTAAATGAAGCTACGAATACATTGGAGAACTCTTTCACGACGAAGGAAGAAAACTCACCTTACACAAAAATATGGAGGCACGAGAATTATTTAAGTGAAATCGGCACTGGCCAAATTATACAGAAACAAAACAGCAGGTCCAGATGGAATTGTGTAATGACGACGTTACCAAACTTAGATGATTTCAGCATGGGATAAATCCTTCTTTTATGTGCCGTGTCTCTTCGGGGCATAGACAATCATGACTCTCCATTTCTTCCTGTCTCTTGTAGCTCTCAATAAGCCTTGACTTTTTGTTATTTCCCACAGAACCTGGTCTGTCATCCACTTGCTTAAGCCCATTAAGTATGTCACCCGTGTTTCCCTTGTATCCGCCCTGTAACTGTCAGATTTTCCAAGCACTCCTTTCTCATTACATGTCGCAGAAATTTCAACTACCTTTTCCTGATGTTAAATATGAGTTTCCTTTTTGTTTGCATCATATCCAAAACCTAATCGTTGCTCACATGTTCGGTCTATGGTATCCTTAGCATCCTTCTGTAGAACCAAAGCTCTGTTGTCTCGAGTCTCTTCTTCATCTCTGAGGAAACCATCCAACATTCGCTGCCGTAAAGGAGGACAGATATAATAAATAAAATATACGACAACACTAATACACCACATGACTATGTAGGTTTATTTTTGTAGTGTTACCAAAGAAGCCAGGTGCAAAGGAATGCGAGGTTCATCGGACAGTTAGCATAATGGATCGCATGACAAAATTTATCATTCAAATTCAGATAGAGTAGCCAGCAGAATTAGACTGAAAATAAGTCAAGAACAGTGTGGTCTCGTGTAGGACACAAGAAATACTATATTTATGCTCAGAATGATATAAGAAAGAGTAATGCTAATACAAAAAGGATGTATACATATGTTTTATAGATCTTGCAAAAGCGTTTGATAAGGTATATAAAAACTGCTTGAATAACGAGGTAAGTTTGATTTATTTAGGAAAGAGATTAAAATAATCCAGAATTTATACTGGGAGCAAGCCGCGTGCATACAGATAGAACATGAATTCAGTATCTGTCTATATTTATGAGATGAGGTATTGTGTACACTATTTACATTATTCGGACTATTATCCTCATCTTTGTTGCCATATTTATCACAAGTTCTCGCAGGTATTGAACTGACAACTCTTTGGGTCCTGTTACTGGATCTAAGCAACACAGTGGCACAGTGGATAAAGGCGTTAGTTATATCCAGAGACAGGACCCAATGAGTTGTGAGTTCAATACCTGGTTAAGGCAGTGGAGGACTTGGAGAGGGGAATTAACAGGAGATAACTGATAACTGATATCCATTAGACATGGCACGTGAAACTAGAACAGTCTAACCCAGCGAGCGAAATAAAGGATTCAGTTCGACATTCCAACGACCTGAAGAAGGCCTTAAGGACACATTGCACAGTGGATAAAGATTACATTCCAACATTACATTACCCATAGAAGTATTGATATGCCACTAAACAAAATCACCCAATCAACGAACGGTCTGAAAGAACCTAGGCAAAAGATCGCAGACACTGGAAATTAAGGAAAGAATAGAAACAATTAAGATGACAGAATGGTTAAAAACATCAATAATACTAAGAAACTATAGAATTATTGAGGATACTTTCTGTCACTTAATTTCCAGTATACGCCACTAGTTGGTGTGAATACTAATTGAATAAATAGTCACAAGATATTCCGGTTCAGACAGATCACGTCATTGAATCATGAAGACCGGACATTCTGGTTATTGATAAGGTAAGTATAAAGTGTCAAATTATTCACTTTGCTGTTCCATACGATATAAGAGTGGACGCCAAAGAAAACCAAAATATTGAAACGATTGTTCTGGTTAGGTAGCTGGATCATGATTGTTGAAGTAATTCCTGTCGTATTTGGAAGCTTGCCTAAACCTTTGAAAGAACGTTTAGAGTAAAAATTGGAATTGAGAACAACATTGTAAACCTTCTTAAAATCGTTATCATTTAATTTGCGGGGATTCTCCAACAATTTTTTGAGTTCTGAGCTTTCTTGGCACTATGCCTAAAGAACAAACTCTCCATTGATGGACAATGTGCGACACCAAGATAATAATAAAAAAAACCCCCCAAAAAACAAAACATTAAATCTCAATCTCAATAATAACCAGTTATTTAGCAATACCAGACAGTCTGCTCTATATTTCGGCCATTTTTTATGAAAGGGCACTTGTTGACCTTATAATGATTGACGGCGGACAAATATTTTGAAACATAAATATTTTTCTGACAAAAACACAAATGAATGACATTTGTTTTCGTGGATATAAGTACGGACGATCAGGTTTAATAAGTGAATCACGACGTACTTTTAGGATTTTTATTATTGAACTTTCAGCCTCAAAAGAGTTCTTTCAACTCGAAAAGTCAGTAGTTGGAGTAAAATCAATGTTCATCTGCCTATATTTTTGAGATGAAGTATTGTAATTATTTACACTATTTATATTGTTAGGCCTATTGTCCTCATCTTTGTTGCTATATTCACGACGTTTCGGTCTTCTTCAGGTGATAGGAATTTCGAATTGGGCCCTTCATTTTGTCCACCTCTAACGAAATAACCGTGCCTATTGCAGTTCTGTCCTGTATACTCGGTGGTTCTGGCCGAAAAAGAAATCCACCCGATCTTCCTCCGGTGAACTGAAGGAACCACCACTATTCGTCACGTTTTGAATTCTTGATCCGAACAGCAGTGTATCAATCTCTCCAGAACGGTCCGGTGAGAAGGGGAAGAAATGGTTGGGAATTTCGCTGAAAGGAAGTCACTATTCATGCAGCAAAAGTTTTTTTGTCGTAGTTGCAAACTCATGAAAAAGAAAAAAACAAATAAGCAACTCCTGTTCCTGTACAAAGGGCCCTATTTAGGCCACTAATTTTTATGTTTCTACCGAAGAATTTACACAAGTACAAAATGTCGTCACGAGATTCACTTGTTTGGGTCGGAAAGTCACAGAGAGAGAGAGAGAGAAAGAGAGTAGGAAGATTTCTGCCTAAACAATTTCGGCTGATCTAAAGGAATTAATTCGTGGATCTTCGCCTGCACCCTACGATATAGCAGTCTGCTTTCTCGCAGCCTTGTTGACAAAGTTATCTGGATTCGTACGGGTTCTATTTCGATCACTTGGTTCGGATCGGTCTTCTTGACACAGGGCAATCAACAGACCAGACCAGCAAATTCCAACAAGCCGCCTCTTCCGCGTTCTGATCTCCGAACTCCGAACTCATCTGACTAACTCAAGCGTGCGGGCAGCTTATATAGAGACAGGCGGAGCTAAACCATCTTTAGGCACCGCCCCCGAATTTTAATATGTAACTCGCCTGGACCACCACGTGTTTCCGCCTAATCTCCGGATCTCCGGATCTCCGCGGGCAACCAGTTTTCAAGAGGTACTAAAATCCGATTCGGACCTCCTGCTGGATCTTCCGCAGACAACGTATACTTAAATTTTGCCAAAACCACTTATCCCGTCTGGTTGAATTCCGCTATTCAGACCACCCAAAAATCCAATTTGCCATTTATCACAAACTTTACTTCAACGAATCCGTCTCTAAATCCCTTTGGAATTATTACATGTAATTAACTAATAGCTCAACCCCAGAAACAATTATTAAGAGAAAAGAAAACAAGTGAAAAAAAAGCAACTTATTTTTGGAATTACTCCGGAATCCCTTCTACCCAAGTAATTAGCACCTTCATCCTAATTCTTTAGCACTGTTGATTACTAAATCCACCACGAGGTGTCGGGTCTCTCTCTCTCTCTATGTCACACACCGTTCTAGTTCTACCTCTCTTTGGAATGTCTTAATTATCTCATTTTAACTTTTTGTTCACTTGTTCATATTGAACTCACAACGCTTTGGGTCAAGTCACTGGATCTAGCCAACCCTTTATCCACTGGCTTACGTGTCCTTGAGGACATCAATGTACACACTTTTGGGACTTATAAACTTCATGTCTCAAATATATACTTTTCAACCGGAGCAATTTTCTTGTTATTGTGGCTTTTCTCTAGCACTCGGTATTGCTAGTTCCCATATTGTATTCCTTTCTATGCTTAGAAGATTTTTGTGGTCTAGCATCTCTGCCGATTCTTTAAGTTTCGTATTTTCCAGTGATTTTCGATATCATTTCAGCCTCATTCCACAGGGAGGGGCCGTTATTTCCTTTTTCCCTCCATATATTGTCAGCTATACCTGACTTTTCTATTTGCCCTCGTATTCCGGCTTTGCGATATTCTTGTAGTCTTACTTTAAGGGAGGGGCTGTTTCTCCTTTATATTTCTTACCATAGTTGCACGGGTTGGGGTACACGTAGTCCTATATCGGGGAGGGGGGTGTCATACTCGGAAGAGGTGTCTGCGAAGTGTTAAACCACTTTTGAAGGTCGTCCTGATGTTATATAGACCACAGATTTTTTTGATAATCCCTTCACATAGGGTAGGGAGACTTAATCTATTTTCTGAGTGTTGTTATCTTCTTGTACCCTTCTATCTCATTTTGTCGGAGCTGCTGTCATATACTCACGCTAGATGTTACATTGTAGGGTACTGCTTATACTGACCCTTTCTTGTTTATATATCTTTGGGTTGCCACTTATTCCTTTTGCTCGATGTTGTAAGCAGCGGACGATCGTTTTTTTACACTGTATGGGTAGTGGGAGTTGAAGTTGAGGTAGTGTCCGGTGAATGTTGGCTTACGGCATACGGATATCTTGAATCCATGCTCTGTTCGAGATAATACATCCAGGAATGGGAGTTTGTTGTCGTTTTCTCTCTCAACTGCGAACCAGTAGTAGCTGGACTCTTCCTGGTGTGCCCAGATTATGAAGGTATCATCTACATATCTTAGCCATAGGGCTAGCTTTAGTGATGTGGATTCTAATGCCATTTCTTCGAAGTATTTCATGTATATGTTTACCATTGCTGGTGATAATGGCGAGCTCATTCCTAAGCTTTAATCTTGTAATATATGTCTGACCCCATTCCGAAATATGTTGTTTGTGTACAGAAAGATAGTATCGCCATCAGATTATATCTTGGTATCCTGGACCGTTCATTTAGGGATGAGTCCAAGATCAGTCTGTCCCTGACTGTCGATTGTACCTCCTCTGTGGGTACCTTGGTGAACAAACTCACCACGTCCAGGCTCACCATCTGGTTGGTTTAGATGGGAGAATCTTTGATTATTTCCATGAAGTGGGTGGAGTTTCGGACATATGAAAGTGGTTTTCTTATTAATGGTTCAATTATATCTACAAGGAATCGACTCAAAGGGTGGCACGCAACAGACTGGGCGGAATATCATCTTTGTGAGTTTAGGGTGGACCGTAGATATGAGGTAGATTGGTGTAAGTCTGCGACAACTGCCTGTATGTCTTAGGTGAGACGTGGTTCTCGTTCTTGATTAGGAGCTGCGACAGTTTTTGTTCTCTCTTCATTGTCGGATCTTCCTTTACTCTAGCTAGCATTTCTAATGAGGTTATCCAGTTTTTCTGCATATTCCGATTTGTCCGTCACTACAGCCGCATTGCTTTTGTCAGCTGGTAGTATAATGGTGTTTTCGTTCTTCTGTAGAGTTCTGACTGCAAGCCTCTCCAGTTTCGTGATGTTTGATTTGGGTGGCTTGTCTTTCTCCAGTATATGCTTCACTTTCCATCTTAGCTCATCTGTCCGAGCCTGAAAGATGTAAAAGGATTAAAATGGGAGCTTATCTAAATCGGATGTTAATAGTGGGAGGTAATCAGATGTTAAAAGTGGTTGGTTTGGTTAAATCGTGTGTTCAAAATGAAAGTGGAAAAGTCGAGTGGGCTAAATCAGATGCAACGACGTCTTAAGGAAAATGGAAAAGAGGACCTTTCTACTGAGAATTAGAAAGATACAGATGAAATTTATTGGATACATTATGAGGAAAAAGGGTTCGGAGAATTTGACACTCACAGGACATATCGAAAGAAACAGAGGAAAACAGCAGGCCATCTGTATAACGAGCTTGTGTTAACTGATAGCGTTACTAAGAGCTTATAGGAGTAGGAAGTTGTGGAGAACCATGAC
>OZ010577.1:119037667-119072667 GCA_963932145.1 Acanthosepion lycidas | reverse complement strand
TGTAACTTAATTTTAAGGTGTTTTTATTAAAGATCTTGCTAAGTCTGCTGTTAGTAGGAAAGTGTTTATCAATTAAAGCTAGGAACTATTTGGTTGCTCGGACGGGTATACCAAATGATATTTCTTTTCTTGTTTTTCTTCTGGTTAGTACTATTGTTTCTATACATATTGACTATTTATATTATCTATCTATCTATCTATCTATCTATCTATCTATCTATCTATGTGTGTGTGTATGTGTGTGTGTTAGTCTTAGAATTCTTGAGAAGTAATGGACTTATTTACTAGACGTCTGATAAGATTAATTTAAAAGATACGCAATTCCGGTCAGTATGTCTGTGACAGATTTGAACTAAGTTTAACTTTGGTTTAACTACTCTGCTAACCAGTGCTCCAAGGTAAAGTGGATAAAGTGATAGACTTCCTGTGATTTACTTAATAAGGCGCAAAAAACTGTCAGTCTGGTGCGTTCGGTAAAGATTGAACCTAGAACAGTTATAAATGCACGTAAGTCAAGGTTGTTAATCATTATTTATTTGAGTGGTTCTTTTGATATTATCTCAACGTTATAAATACGGATCACTCTGTAAGGATTCACTGGTAAGATTGTTGAAGACTGTTACTTTTTTGGAGGAAATGTATTTCTTTTATTTTGCAATAATTTTCTCGCAGACAGAACATACGAATATCATAGATGGGTTTGGATAATTTCCATCAGTGTCCATGTATGTTTAGAAGGAAAAAAAAGCTGTATTAATAAGACGCCGTCTGAGAAATTGATAGTTAATAAATTTAGTTTCATTCGATACCGACTTAACTACCGAAGGAGTTGAAGTGGGTAGGAAGATTGATATGCGTCAGTTTCTAAGTAAAGAAAAGATTCACATTTTTAAAAGCAGCATGTCAAATCTTAGTTTTTGTAAATACTCTAATACAAAGTATTGGCACCGGCGGAAGAAATGCAGATCTCATTTTCGCTTATGTGTCTCGTCCCTGCAAAAATATTCTTCGGCTTAAAGGGTAATAAAACAAGCAGGATTATTACCCCTTAAGCAGAAGAATATTTTCTCCACAAGTCCAAGAAAATTTGGATTACTACTGCACATAAATATGGAAAAACATAAGGAAAAAAAATAATTCCTTTAAATAATATGTAGAAATAACCAGTCTTCGTCTGATGAAGGACGCAAGACCCGAAACTCGTGTAGCAAAAAAAAATGGAAAATAAATTGTAATATATATTTAAAAAAAAACACACTATAACCAAAAACGTTTGCGACTTCTCTCTTCTCATATCACTCTTCTCTTTACTCTTTAATATATATATATATATATATATATATATATATATATATATATATATATATATAGGGACCTTGGGGGAACTTGGGGGACGTTGTGCGCCAGATATTTGTATTCGGCGCTTCAAAATGTGTCGTTGGTTCAGCACAAAGCTTTCACCAGTACAATCAAAGCATACGTGCAGACGTCTGGTTATCGGTTTCTGGGAACTGAATTATTTGACCCTCATACGTCGGAAAACAGACGGGAGAGTTCAGTATATATATGGAGCATTCTCCGGCCATTTTTCGATGCATGAAGGTCCAGTAGCGGAACCAAGCAGTTACACTACTCGCTCTTTTGATTTGATTATAGTGGTGAAGGCTTGTCCAGAACCACTTATCGGAAGAGCTGAATACAGAATAATGCTGCACACAGTATGCCTCAAGGTCTCGAAAAACTCTTCCCAGGTTTTAAATTTGGAGTTGCCCTTGATCGGTTGCCACCAACGTCTGTGGAATCAAGTCAGCCATAGGTGAGTGGCATGGAAAAAGATGGATCCTTACCTTTTCCAAGGATAAGCATGTAAGTGAAATGTAATGAACACGACTGGAATTCGAACTCCTCTCTACGATTCCTCAATATATATATATATATATATATATATATATATATATATATATATATATATATATATATATATATATATTAGGTTGGTGCAAAAATAATATCGTTTTTTGACGTTAAAAAATACGTCAAAAACGATATTATTTTTGCACCAACCTAATATATAGTTAGAAGATTCACTTTTCCGACTTCTTGATGTTATTAGTCTGGGTAAGCGTGCAGCGCCATTGGAAATTGCTTGTAGACATAACATGAGCTGACGCAAGCCTTGTGTGAAAACACGTCGGCACAAACCGTGAAGACATGCTTAAACTGGTCTTGTAGAAACTGATTTTGTTCAAGATGGCGTTGTTCAAAATAAGCTTGTTCACACTTGGCTTTTTCAAACTAGTCCCGTTCAAACTAGGCTTATCCAAACTGGGATTATTCAAACTGGCCTTGTTCGGCCTGGCATTGTTCAAACTTGATTTATTGAAATCGGACTTGTTCAAATTGGATTTATTGAAATCAGACTTGTTCAAACTGGATTTATTGAAATTTGACTTGTTCAATCTGGATATATTCAAACTGACCTTGTTCAAACTGTTGATAACGCTATACATGCAGTCCTAGTAATAACAACTAATATTCGCTCAGCATAATTGCAGTCAAAAAACAGGTGGGCTCTATATGTGTTGAATAATCACAAATATGCCTGAGCAGGAGCTTGCCCCGCGGTGTGTCTACCCACCCTAGAAGACGGTGCGCTTGGAAACAAATAGGTCATAATCAGGCATAAAGAGTATATTTTTTAATTTTGTTTTGTGCTGAAACGATCATGGAGACGAGAGTAAATTGCAAAAGAATAAGGCGGCTAAGTTGAGGAATGGTGCAGAATGTAAAGGTCTTGATTCTAACTTAGTAATGCACAAGAATTCGAGTCGAATAGGAAGAAACACGCTCTTCGAATGTACTGAAGTGATAAATTACCAAGGATGAGGCCAAGTGAAATGGTTCTGTATTTAGTAAACACACACGAACGTGTAGGTGTGTATGGATCCGCAAAAAGAATTTAGTTTAGACATGGAAACTTTTATCTCTCACTGAATCTTTCTTTCTCTCTCTCTATCATATATATATATATATATATATATATATATATATATATATATATATATATATATATATATATATATATATATTATTATTTAAAAATTATAATACAAATATGTTATAAAATCACTACAAAAATAGCCATTTTCTTTGAACACCTTCGTTGTCTTATCAACTGTTGATGGAATTTCAAGTGATATTGGAATTTATTCCGTATACACTAATCATATACTTGGGTATATATATATATATATATATATATATATATATATATATATATATATATATATATATATATATATAATTACATCAAACATATTACAGAGATAACGAAAAATGAGAAAAACGCTGTCGAGTGGACTGAACAATTACAAAAATGTTCATCTACAAAACACTGTAGCCATAGTGTACGATATAACACAATCAGCTAAGTAAAAAATTTAAGCCGTAATAATTACACAAATACACTCACACAAACGCACACACACACACACACACATATATATATATATATATATATATATATATATATATATATATATATATACATACACGCACACACCTATATATATATATATATATGATATGAGATAACGATATATACATCAAGAACTGTATTGAGGGAATTGTAAGACAAACTGAAAAAAAAGTTAATTTGGGACGCGTTTCATCCGTTAGGATTTCATCAAAACACTCCTTGAAACGTTAAACCGAAACATTTCTTCTTCAAGTATAACTTGAAGGAAGAATTTATTCTATCCACAGCAAGGATTGCCAGAAACCATGTATTGGAGAAACCTCAAGAAGTTTAAGGAAAAGACTAGATGGACAAAAAAGAGACATTTTTAAAAACAACACACAAAACGCAAAAAAAAAAAAAAAAAAAAAAACAACACGCAAAACTCGGAAAACTCACACTGATCGTTCTGATAAGAATAAAACTCCCGAATTTGTTGGTAATGGCCTCAAATTAAACAAAGTGGCTTATATCAAGTGTCTTGAGAAGGTAGTGCTACCCTGGTTCAAGAGGTTGGCTGCTGGAGGCTGGCAGCAGGACTCTGCATCATGTCGCACAAACAGGGGAACCCAGTTATGTCTATCGGACAATTTTTGTGACCACATACCCCACTTATATCTGGCTACCTAACTTACCAAATTGCAATCCCCTTCATTATTATATGCGGGGTACAGTTGAACGAGAGACCAACAAAACTCCTTGTAAACCCAAAGGTGAACGAAAGGCAAGGACTATGGTAGAATTCGCCAACTTAAACAAGGAGACGGTTCAGAAGAGATGCAGGAGATTCCAAAGTTGTTTGGAGGACATGGTTGAAGCCAATTTCGTATTTCAAAATATTTTGTGTAATTTTGATAAATATATATATTAAGATAGGATGTCAGTATTATTTTCATTTTTGTCTAATTAGACGGCACCCTGTAGATGAATTCATCGCACCCTGTAGATGAATTTGGCTGGATTGCAAAAATTATATAAAAACGTTATTTGAAAAAAAGTGAAACTACCAGCATCTCTCATTCATGCCCATGTGTAGTCACTACAACGTCAGCATTGGTCTATAATCGTTTAACTGTTATTTGGCTGGAAAAGTGAATCAGTGGCTCGATTTCGAATTGTAGCTGATTCTGCTTATATTCACTTCGTAATAATACCCTTGGGAAAGTCACGAATCCACTTCTCCCTGTATTCTATATATGTAGTAAATTAAGTTCGGAAGTCGTTTCATATTTATCAGGATGGAAAAAAGGAATAGCTATCTGAGTTCGAATATAGACTCAGTTTTTTTATGCAGTTATTAGCAAAAATTAGATCTGAAATATTCACTAATGAAAACTTATTCATAAATGTGAGCCTTCATATTGGATGTTCGGTCATAAATAATAATGTCGAGTTACTTTCAGTAGGAGAATATTCTCAAAAACTAATTGTATTTAACGATATGTCAATTTTCATATATCAAGAACAATTTTGGGTCAAATATGTATCACAAAGTGGAAAAAGGTTTTGTGTTGCGCGTTTCGCCATTTTGGACTTATCGGACTAAATTTATGTCTACGTTGAAATATATATATATATATATATATATATATATATATATATATATATATATATATATATATAGAAATGTACAAAGTCCGACATTTTTTATGTATATACATTCTTTTTATAGATACAAATATTAAAGTAAATGCTCTGTTTATAATAAACAGAGCATTTACTTAAATATTTGCATCGATAAAAAGAACGTATAAACATAAAAATGTCTTATATATATATATATATATATATATATATATATATATATATATATATATATATATATATTATGTGTGTCCTGTGATCTCCAGATAAAATGCCACGTCTTCTCTATCGGGCTCTACATATACGTCACTGGTTTAATAAATGAAGTCAGGGAAGAGTAACCAGTTCTCTTCCCATTTTTTTTTCCTGTGGGTCTAATGCTCATGGTTTTTTTATAGTCAAAAACTCATTTCTTTGGATTGCATTTTTTTCTTTCGTATATTTTAATTTGATTCTGGTATTTGGAATAATTTTTACATTATGGGATTTTATTTAGTCTTTTTGGTCATTACATGGTTGTAGGTAGTGTAATAGGAATTGGTTTTCGTGTTTGTATTTAGAAATGATTTGATATTTAATACTTACTTGATTTTATCCTGGAAAAGTAATTATCAATGTCGCATCTTCCAGGTAAAGGTTATATCGTTTTGTCGTGTTCGAAGTTTTTCTTATTTTTCTTTAAAATTATACTTGGTTTTGATTTGTGTTTTAAGCTGTCACATATGCTGTGACAGAGTAGTACTTTTTGCATAATTTTGTTGTTAATTTTGTTTTATGCGAGAAGTTTGTGTTTCCAAGGAACTTCCGTTATCTTTTTTGATATAAGAAGGGTTTAGATACATTACAGTTCTACGTAAAACTGCTGCTTCTTAAACTTTAATAGTGAAAGGCTACAAAAAATAAAATAGCAGTGATAAAAATAGTTCCTAAAAAGAACAAACGTAACCTCCTCTTCACAGAATACTATTTTTAGTGAACTCAGGCATGTAAAACAAACATTGGTTAACAATATTTCCACTAAATATAGATTCGATAACTAAATAAAACTTCCAACAGAATTTAAACGGCGCTAACACTAAAATATAGTACAGAGAAACCTCAATATATCGACTCACTAAAGATGTATGGTCTGTGGAACACATTTGGAAACGTATACACCAAGTAGAAATGTCTAAAGAAAATTGATAACTGATTTTAGGTTATCTGGTTCAAGACCACAGATGTGAGGGTACGAAGCAGAAAAGCTTGAACTCCCTCCATTAATATAATAATCTACCACTCTAGAATGCTTGCTAATGCTCCAGGCCAAGCGTAAGCATAGAGAATGAATTTTCAAGAAGGCAGTGTAAAACAGAAGCCATACATCGGAAACAATAAATAAATTGACAACGTCAAAGAAAGCAGAAAGGTGCGAAGAGAAAGAAAATGGTAAATCAAAGTAGAAATCATGTGAAAATGAATAAAAGAACGAAAAGTAACACAGCCCATCTACAGAATACTGGCAGGCTATAGATACAGGGTTGTCATTGGTCTGTCGATGCTTATAGATTTTGCCGTCTTGTCAGTTATTAACTGCAGCACCACAAATCGGATCATTTGTTAAGCAATCTATTATGAATCTGACGAGAAAGGAACGTTATCGGATCTTTTCCGGTGGCCGTTGTCCAATATAGAAACACTTCTTGATTTTTGAGTGATTGTAGAGCAACGTTTCATGCGGGGGATTTCAACGTGAGGGGAAGGGTGAGGGTAATGTGTAAAATAATCGAGGCGATCCCGATGAACACGGCGAAGTAACATTAAGAAGTGGTTGGAGGACAAAGTTGTATTTGAATTTATTTCTATGCATAACTGATACATTTGATAAATTGTTGTGTATAAAATTTTTCTTGTGCTCATAGTTTGATTTTTAAATTATTGCAAGTTTCCACATGTATTGTCAGAAGGAGTTGTGACAGTTTTTTTATATTCCCCTGTTTCAAAATGATTATTTTTTTGGACTTTTTTTGGTTCTGATCCTACCCATGAGATTGTAATTCTTTTGATATTGTTACGCTTGGGTAAATTGTTTTGGAAATATATGTTAAGAAGTTAAAAGTATCGAAAATGAATTCGACTGAAAAGACCAGCGTGGAGGTAATTGGTAATTGACCGAGTTGCAAAAGAAAACGTCATTCCTTTGCGACTCTCTTCGCTAGGGTCATGTAATAACAGACAGGAAAAAAATAACTTGTTTAGCTGCCGGCCAAAAGGCTGTCGAGTATGAGGTGCAGGGATTTTTATAACATACCTCTGCCCTCACCTCTTCCGCCAATCCAAATGCAAGGCTACTGAAACAGAGCAGAATGAGGCCTTCGGCCTTAGGGCCTCTCAGACTAAATCGCCGATCCACTCACGAAAACCTATTCATTATTATTTCCGACAATAAGTAGTGTCATATGTGTGTTTTTATTTAATTTATAATCACTGTTATTGTTATTAAAAACGTTACTTTCTTT
Organism: Acanthosepion lycidas; assembly: GCA_963932145.1. Lineage (NCBI taxonomy): Eukaryota > Metazoa > Mollusca > Cephalopoda > Sepiida > Sepiidae > Acanthosepion > Acanthosepion lycidas. The sequence continues at coordinate 119,065,068 of OZ010577.1, read as the reverse complement.
TTGAGGTTGTATATTTTATAAACCATTTTCTTGTCGTTATGGATGAAATAATGACGATATTACAGGGCTGCAGATGCTTAAAGGGAATCCTAGAATTATTTTAGATTTTCTTCTGTTACAGATGTTGGGATAAAATTGATAAAGAACGTTCTTGTTGGTAAATTTTCTATAAACCACCAACTAAAGGTCGTTTGCTGTCTATTAAGGATAAAGTGTTGTTAGACTCAGGTTCAAAGGTAAAATCTATCGAGTTTATTAAGTTTGTTGAAAATGTTGCGTGAAACTAAGTTTTGTGGATATATTAATAAAGAATCACACACACATATATATATATTAATGCATGTTTCGTTAAATAATATAGACAAGTTTTGTCTATTTATTTTAAGTAAGTTCCTTCCAGGTTGTCTGATAAGCTTAATAACATCATTATCGAAAGACGAAAGGAAATCACCATATTGATGTATGTTTAAATCCAATCTAAATTTTCGGCTTACATAAGCCATTATCAAAGATGGCAATTACATTTCAATATATCAAACAACACACGGACGTAAGAATGATAATAGTTCGTTTTTGTTACATGAAAAATTTCAAAGCAACGACAAACTCGTGTATACGAGACGCGGAAGCAAAAATAGCGTCGCAGCTCGTGGCGTCACACATGACCACGCGAGAGTGAAAACGAGAAGTATTAAGTATGGGAAGCCGTTGGTATAAACCAATGGCTCCTGTTATCAATTATAGGCATTTATGAAGATTTCATATTTTATTTTGTTCAGGTTAGGTTTCAACTGTTTTATGTATATAGACTCAAAAACAGACTATCCGTGTAGGTTCGAGAACAAACAGTGCATTTCGATATAAATACTTGTGAAAAGAGCAATCTATGTTCCTCCAAAGGATGTATAAATTTGGAGAGATATATGTATGTTATTAGGTTTGCAAAAATAATGACGTAATAATGTCGTTTTTTGACGTTAAAAATAGGTCAAAAAACGACATTATTACGCCATTATTTTTGCACCAACCTAATAGATACCAAATCGATAATTTCGAACTGAATTCTTGACCCCAGATATAAAAAGAGCAATCTGTTTTATCCTCTTAAAATGGATGTAGAAAGATGGACAGATTATTTTAGGTTCCATACAAAATACATTATTTTGAACTAAATGCATGGATCCAGATGCTAAAAAAGCAACCTCAACATGTTCCTCCAATGGATATATAAAGTTGATTAAATAGATGTGGTTTCCCTGGGAAAAAAATTCGATCTAAATGCTTGGTTCCAGATGCAAAAGTGCAAGCTGTCCATATATCGAGGTGCCCGTTCAAATCATGTCTGATCACGGCTGTGCCCAACCTCATATGCATATGTCCAGTAGTCCTTTCACGACGTGAGCGTTCATTGCTCTCCACCACCACTTATCCATATATACTGTTGTCCCTTCAAGACGTGGGCGATCATAGCTCTCACTTACCTCTTATCAGTATATACAGATGTATCTTCAAGACGTGGGTTATCATGGATCCCCGAACCTTTTATCTATATCTCCATACATATGTGTGATCATGGTTCTCCCTAACGTCTTATCATTATATCCAATTGTCCGTCAAGACGTTGGTGATCACGGGTTTTCAACACCTCTTATCCATATATACTGTTGTCACTTTAAGACGTGGGTTGTCATGGCTCTCCCCAACCTCTTATCGTGACTGAACATATCTCTCACCAACCTCTTATCCATATATCCAGATGTCTCTTCAAGTCATCTGCCTAACTTCTTATCCATATGTCCAATTGTCCCTTCAAGAAATGGGTGATCATAGCTCTCCCCAACCCCTTATCGATAAATCCATTTGTCCATTCAAGACGTGAGTGATCATGCCTCTATCCAAACTCTTAACCATATATCCAGATGTCATTTCAAGACCTGCATTATCGTGGCTCTCCTCAACATCTTATTGATATATCCAGTTGTCTCTTCAAGGCGAGATAACCAACGGTCTTCCGAACCACAAATTTATTGCAGCTCTTAGCAGGTTTATCGCTTTGCCAAGTCTCCTACAATGTGCTGTTATCCCTTTACAGAAATGTATCAGGTAAGTGGCTCGCTGTCATCGCTGGCTCTTATATTTTTCTTCATAACGAAGAAACCTTTTCGGATGGTCGGCGACTACGCCGGTTCTTCATTTTACTTAATTTGGAGTGGAAGAACTCTTGAAGAGTCAACGACCAGCAAACTAGGTTCGAAAGTTAGATACATGTCCGGCTTACATTAAGAAAAAAAGACGCATATATCTGGGTTGCACTAGACTAAAAAAAATAAGTAGACGTAGGTCTGGTTTGCGCTAAAGTAAAAATAAAATAGAAATATGTCCACCTTACACCCGTCTAAAAAATACGTAGACATAAGTCCGGTTAATACAAGTACCAAAGATTTAGTCATTTGTCTTGTTTACACAAGTGTTAAAAATTAGACATAGGTACGGTTTACACTAATTTTATAATGGTAGGCATTGGTCTAAATTATTCTTGAGTAAAAAAACTATTAACATATGTCATGTTTACACTTGTCTTAAAAAGGTAGAAATAGATCTGTTTTATAGTATTGTCAAAAGTTAGATATATATCCGATTTATACGACTCAAAAAGGTAGATATAATTCTGGTTTATATTTGAGTCGCTAAGTTGATATAGGTCCGGTTCAAAAAGTAAACATTCGTTGTATTATATAGGACTCCATAGTGGACGCCCCATATATGCCTTTAATATAATTATTTAATAAAGTACGCTTTGTTTGATAGGAAACCGCCAACAGAAAATCGAACTCCTAACCCTTTGTGAGACGCGTTTACGCCCTACAAATTTATTTATTAAGTTTAGTTGAGTTTGGTACAAGGCCACATTAACGAGGTTACCCAATGATGATCATTCTCAATTCCCATTCGAAATGGACGGGATTCCTTAACCAAATTTCCTAAGAAGTTCTTTTCTTTTCCTGTTTCTTCTCACGTTCATGAAAATCTAAAACATTAGTTTCATTTTACGACAGAAAAATCTCTGTAAATCTCCTTTCACTCACTATCAAATTTTAAAAGTTTAAAAGTTTAAAATCTCTCTAAAACCAAATAATGTATATTTTTATTCCGGATTTTCTGAGATGTTTTAATAGAAATTATTATTATTTTTTTTGCAAATAGTAAAATAATTAGTAAAAGGAAAAATGTTTCATCATTCACAAAATTTTCTTTTCTTTTTAATCCGAACTTTATTTGAAAGAATGGAGCAGAAAACTTTGCAAAAATGTCCACCTATATTACTATTGCATTAAGAAAAAACAGGGTAGAAAAGAAATATAAAAAAAGAACCTCCGTAATATTCGATTTCAGATATAGTTTATATGACTTGTCTGTAGGTTCTTGTTTGTGAGTATTTAAAAAAAGTTGAACCCAATTCTCTTTCTCGTCAATAGAATTTCGTAACCAGATAATGAGAAAATACCTTTTTAAAAATAGCGATGTAAAACTGATTTTCTTTCTTTCTCGTCATCGACCAAATTTTAGTTCAATGTAACCGAAAGACGAGTGGCTCGCCAGGGTCAGAACCTAAATCGAGAGACGCCAGTGCAAATTACAGCCAATCATTATCCAAAGATGGCTGACAGTAAATTTTTACAACTTTTCTCTTGCCCAAATTGGAGAGATTTGTAGTAAGGGCGAATGGATAATATTATTCAGAACAAAATATAAGTACACATAATCGAATAGGTTTAAAAAAAAAAACCCCAAAAAACCGCTTCAAAATATAGAATAAACCGAATCAAAATAAAGACAGAATAGCATTTCACCCTTTTCGGCTTTGTGGTCGACATTCGATACACCAGCCCTTAAAAATAAAGCAAAAATATAAAAATAAATAAATAAATAAAATAAGATTTAATCATCCAGGCAAATAGGAAGTACTTCTTTAGTTACTGGACCGTTAATTTTTATCATCCGATAAAATCGCAATTTCATTTCTGGAAGAAATATCAATAAACTACGTAGCGGCTTTAGTTCGACAACACCAACCCGACACCACTGACTCATGCAAATTAGGCTATCAACTACATTTTCCACAGAATCGAACGTTTATAGATAATAAAATATTTTTATAGGAAACTTGTTAATATAGCGCTTGGTAACAAAATTTTTAGTAAAAGTAGGCATCTCTTTGTATTGTAGATTGAATCTGATCGGCTGTCGAGTGTAAAATAAAAGCAAATTCGCCTCTGGCGTCAGTTGGATGTAATCTAATCCAAGGAAAGACAAAAATTTTATTAATATAATGGCGGCTTTTCCTTTATACACATACGTGAACAAAAAAAAAAAAGTGTTACACAATTTTCTCTAACATAACTACCATTACTGGCTCACACTAACACAGACCAGAGAAAATAATTTCTCTCGACATCGGCTCTCTACTTGAAACAAAAAAATGGTGCGTATTTGGTAAGTGAAATTGATTTATATATTTCTCAATGGCACTGGTGATATGCGTTTGATCCCAGTTACCTTCAGTATTTATAAAGTTGATTTTCAAGGCATACAGGTATAGCATAATATTCCTATCGCGTATATGATCCTCAACTGAACTAAATTCTGATTATCTATCTATCTATCTATCTATCTATCTATCTATCTATCTATCTATCTATCTATGTGTATGTTTGTATGTCTGTCTTTGTGAGAGATAAAGGGACAGGAATTATATCTGTCTATACTTCTGAGTGTGGATCCAGTGTATGTACATGCGCGTGTGTGCATGTTTGTTTATAGGTGGGTGGGTGCGGCTGTGCAGAGAATACACATATATGCATGCATAATTTTCTCTTTTTACATGATTTAAGAAAAGAAAAATACAGGGAAATGAGGTGTTCTTCCAGCAGAATAATTCCCTGCCCATGTGCTACCCGTGCTACTCGAAATCCTCTGCAAGGACTTCAACAACTTCTCTAGCTGGCACAATCGCCATACCAGTATCCCATTTCAGATATAAGACTTAATACTTGCAATCCTAAATTTCCTGATAAGCAGAAATCTCGTATTATAAATGCTTTTTTTTTAAATACATGATGAAAAACGAAGAGGAAAAGAAAGGCTTAATTTCTGTCTCAATTTCTGGAATGGCAATGGATCCTTATTTATACCATTTACATTCGGAGATTTCTATTTCTATAAGGACAGTGTGTACTTACACTCACTGGAAACGGGCAAACAATAACTGAACAGTACTAAATAAAAATAAGTACTAGATGATATCACGAGACATGAACAGTGAAACAAGAACAGTCTACTCCTGTAAATTAATAAAGTGTTCTCTTCAGAATTCTCTGTAGTTTCTCCAGATTGATATACACCCGTGGAAGGCCGGAGAACACAACTGTCGGAACGTTGTAATAAAACAACAAAGATAAGGACAATAGTCCGAATATAAATAGTGTAAATAATAACTCATGTCAGTGAATACTGAACATTTTACCCGCAGATGAAAACGAGATTTGAGTTCACGGAGATATGTTTTCTACTGTGGCAGGCGGAAAAGACAATGGACGAAACATATGATCAACGAGGAAGATTTAGGGAAAATCGGAACAAAAAGTAAACTTATAATTTTGTCTGAATTTCTAGAATCAGGAGTTATCATTATTTACTATATTTCTATAAGGACAGTGTGTACTTGAACTCAGTGGAAACGGGCGAGCAATATCTGAACAGTACTAAATAAAAATAAGTACTAGATGATATCACTAGACATGAGCAGTGAAACGAGAACAGTCTACTCCCGTAAATTAAATAAAGGGTTCTGTTCAGACTTCCCTATAAGTTACCCTGATCGATATACACCTGAGGAAGGCCGAAGGGCAAAACGGCAGAAATGTTCTCATAATAACAATAAAGATGTGGAAAATAGTCCGAATATCAATAGTGCAAATAAGAAAAGCTTAATAATTTTGTATAAAATAGTGGTACCTGTTTAATATATTTATTTCGTAAAAAAATATATTTCGATAAAATAAAGACGAAATAAAATAATTTAGGATTAAATTTTTTATGTTATGTCACTAATGTTTTCATTTTTTTAGCTCTTTTGATGATAAGAATTTTTTTTTTTTTTTTTTTTGCAACAAACATGAAAAATCAAATATAAAAAATCGGATTATTATTATCGGGGTGATTGGTTTGGTTCTTTTTACGGTATATTTTATTGCTGGTAATATTTTTTTTATCTATCTATCTATCTATCTATGTATCTATCTATTTATCTATCTATCTATTTATCTATCTCAGTATATATTGGTATGGTTTGGTTTATATTACGGCATATCAACCTCAATGGGTTATTTAATACCGACAAAAGTTTTATTGCTGGTAATATTTTTTTCAAAAAGTTTTGCTGGCAATAATGTATTGCTGGTAATAATTGTTTTCTTCAAAAATGTTTTGCTAGTATTTTTCAACAAAATGTATTGCTGGTAATAATTTAAAAAAAAAATGTATTCCTAGTCACATCCCTGGGTTAGAACCTCCTGATCAGAGCCCTTCCTATAGGATGCATTCCATCGTTTTACCCAGGACGCAGATGTACTTTATCGTCATACCCAACACGGTTATCGGGGTAAGTACGAACTTGGACACAATTATTATTTTTAAGTTGCAAATTCTGCAGGAAATTGCTTTATTCTACAAGTTAAAATATGTTATACTATGTTCTTTATACCAAAAAGCATCTTGTACGGTGAGCTGGCCGCAGCACACAGCCCGGTAGGTTGCTCTAAACAACCGTTTTGATGTTTGCAAGACCTGAAACTGACAGGCATCGACTCTGGTAGCTGGGAACATCTAGCAGACGATCGCAGCGGCTGGCGCCATGATGTTCAAGGTGGAGTCATGAAAGCCGGGAAAAGACAAAAGCAAATGTTGGAGATCAGAAGACAACGAAGGAAGAAAAAAAGATCAATACCTATCCTTCATTCCGTCTATTGCACCTGCACAAGAGCGTGACATGCAAAGATTTGTCTGTTAAACCACTCTTGACGCTGCTCCCAAAATGACTGAATGTTTGACCAAATGAGAAGGTGCCATTATCTCACATGACAAATAAATGCCTGCTACAATATTTTAACGGTATTGTCCTAACAAAAGTCTCGGGAAGATGTGCCGTTTTTGCTCTGTAACATTCTCAGGCAAACACGCACATATACAAACAGAATCCTGATCATTATACTGTAAATGTAATGTGAGAGAGGATGTGAGTGCATTTGTATGTGTTTAATGTATGTTGTGTGTGTGTGTGTGAGAGAGAGAGAGAGAGAGAGAGAGAATATTAAACTCTTTATTTCCAGGAAAGACGATGTAAAACAGTGCGTATCTATAAATATGTATTTTTCGAGTGTGTATACGTAATATATACATATATATATATATATATATATATATATATATATATATATATATATATATGAAAATATATAGAAAATAGGAAAGAACTGGTTAGGTAAATAATCCAAAGTTCTTTAGTATTTTTGTTATTATTTAAAAAAAATAGTGCTCGATACAAAAGTAGAACATAAATATAATTATTTATTTAAAAATATGATTCCAACACGCTACATAAGAGGTCTCATATTTCAAAAGAAGAGCCGAAAACTTCAATATAATTATTTGAATTAAACTGAAGCTCTGTTCCATCTTCAAAATGTCCATGGTAATAGCCAGGGCGATTGTTTAAATAGGGCGCCCTGGCTGTTACCATGGAAATTTTGATTTCAATTATGAATATGTTATTAAAAAACGTAAATTTCAGAAATAAGTTATTCCCAAAAAAATTTCGCTTGAAGATGGAACAGAGCTTACTTTAATTCAATTCAAATAATTATATTGAAGTTTTCGGCTCTTGTTTTGAAACATGAGACCTCTTATGTAGTGTGTTGGAATCATATTTTTAAATAAATAATTATATATATATATATATATATATATATATATATATATATATATAGAGAGAGAGAGAGAGAGAGAGATTACCTTTATATCGTTCATGGTACATCAATGTCCGTGTCCTAATGATGAAGAAATATTTATTTTACGCAACATTTTTATTTTTTAACATAATCTCTTCCCTTTCTGAATTCAATCGGGAATATTAATCATAACGATCGAGCATTATACAGCGAAACTTTGCGATCAAATTCCGCTGTTTACTATGGTCCAATATACGGACATATGTAATATTTAATATAAAAGAAATTTACGAGAGAAAAGAAAATGAGCTAAGTGGATATTTAGAGATGCGTTGAGTGGGTTGATTTTACTAAATATCACTCTTTGTTTAATATCAAAAAGAAAACCACTGATTTGTTTTCTGTTTAGAATACTGTAAAAGCAAAAGAAAAAAAAAAGAGGCGCTAATATATTCAACGTAGAATTCTTTAAAAAAATAATTTCATACCAAACAAGGTGTTAATGCCACTAAGACGCAAGAGGTTACTGTAAATGAAAGAGAATGAGAAAAACTTTAGTGAGGAGAAAGGGCAATAAATGATCAGATTTCAGGCAAGACAATGTCGATCGTTTATATTTTAGTATTGTTCAATGTCTTTACCTATTATATTTATCTATTCTTGATAAAAGTATATTTGCAATGACGAGGAAGATGCGATTCCAACTTAATATGTTATACGTTGGACATGGGCGACTTAGTGAATTTTTCAGCCTATTAACCATCATTGCGTCATTTAATATCGAACTGTTCTGTTATTATTATAATCTGTAGGTAAACATTGGTCGAGCTAATACTTGATTCTACGTGTAAACTCTTGTTTTGTTTATACTTGAGCTTATTAGCAAATATTATACTTTCTCTTAGACTTGAGCTTATAAACAAACATTAGAATTGATCTTATACTTGAGCCTATAAACATACATTATACTGTGTCTTATACGTCAGCCCATCATCAAACATTATAATTTAACTTATATAACTATATAATGTAATTGATTTTATACTTGAGCCTTTACGCAAACATTATACTTGGACTTATACTTCAGCTTATAAGCAAACATAATTGATCTTATCTTTGAGCCTATTAGCATACATTATACTTGGTTTTATACTTGAGTCTTTAAGCAAATATTATATTAGTTCTTATACTTGTGCCTATAAACAAACATTATAATTGATTTTATACTTTAGGCTATAAGCAAACATTATAATTAGTTTTATACTTGAGCCTATAAGCAAATATTATTATTGATTTTATACTTGAGCCAATAAGAAAAGATCATAATTGATAATCTTGAACTTATACTTGAGGCTATAAGTAAACATTATACTTGGTCCTATACTTGAGCCTATAATCAAAGATTATAATTGATCTTATACTTGAGTTTACTTGCATACGTTATACTGTGTTTTATAATTTAGCCTATAAGCAAACATTATAATTAGTTTTATAGTTGAGCCAATAAGCAAAGATTGTAATTGATAATCTTGAACTTATACTTGAGGCTATAAGCTAACATTACACTTGGTCTTGTACTTGAGCCTATAAGCAAGAATTATAATTAGTTTTATACTTAAGCCTGTAAGCAAACATTATATTCGAGTTTATACAACAGTCTGCAAGCATCCCCCTGGAAGTTCTTCCAGAATTTTCAGTTAGTGAATCTTATCTCTCAGCAGAGGATGCAAAACTTATCCTAGGCACCGCTGAAAGCACATCCATATTTTTCTGTTCGTGTACGTGTATGGTATACATAGAAAAAAGGGAGAAAAATATTTATTTGCATAAAGTGCGCGTATGTATGTGTTTTTATATTGTATGTCCATTTTGTGTATGCGTATATTGAATTTGTCGAAGAAGGGTGTTATACAGCCTTTCAGCATGTGAGTACGGCTCTCCACAACGTTCTGTGTGTTTGTTGTTATCTGTGGCCCGCCTACCATTTATCTTCTCCCTTGTTCTTCTATCAGACCGCTTCAACTCGACAAATAGATTACTCGTTATTTCTCTTTGCTTCTCTTGATTACAATGTCATGCGTGTGATAAATTCTCCACGCCTCATTATGTGTCTCAGAAATATCAACTTTAAAAATTTAGCTGCTGTTTTCTTGAAGTTACTATTCTCATTAAATCTTCATCTTTACTCAAATGTTCTATTCATAATATCCTCACTATCCTTCTGTAGAACCATATCACTGTCGTCCCAAGTCTTCTTTATCTGTGATTATAAAATCAATTATAATGTTTGCTTATAGGCGAAAGTATAAGACCCTGTATAATTCATGCTTATAGGCTCAAGTATAAAATGAATTATAATGTTTGCTTATAGGCTCAAGTATAAAATCAATTAATATTTGTTTAGAGGCACAAGCATAAGACTATGTATAATATCTGCTTATAGGCTCAAGAATAAAACCAAGTATAATGTTTGCTTATAGGCTAAAGTATAAAATCAATTACAATGTTTGCTTATAGGCTCAAGTATAAAACGCAGTATAATATTCACTGCCACGTAGGAATTAGATATTTGTTAGTAGTTCAGCAATCTTTTCTTTGTTTCTAATGATATTTATCTATGCCAGGAAAGTAGAAAGAAATAAATAAACACATCCTGCTCTACTTATATACTTGCAATGAAAACTTTAAACCTTACTTTCGCTACGAAAGGTCGTCAGAAAGGTTGGCAGTCGTTTGTTTTTATTCGGCTTCAGGCATTTAGCCAGTTTTTTGACAATCAGCTCGTTGATCTTAACGTTTGTCGGAGATATCTGCAGGTCTTGATACCAAGATAATGCTTTGAAGCTTATCAGATTGGCATATCTGAGTCCAAAAGACTGCACTGACATTTTCCCTAACCAATAGAGGTGATGTAGCTCAGCATATATGGGAAAATCGACGGTGTTTTAAAAATGATTTACGCGTCACAGCTGTGAGGCAGATCACAGCCACTTAGCTTGACTTATGGTTGTTAGGATCCATTAAAAATACTTGAATCCCAAAAAAATACTGGGGATTACGGCCATATTACGTCGAAACATCATTTTTCCTAGGATTAGTCAAGTTAAGCAACGTTGAGCCAGGTCAGTACATAGATTCTTGACCACTTATGAATACCAGGTACTTCAAGTAGTGTAATGGATAATTTGAATTGTAAATCGGATAGCCAAGTTCCAATTCCAGTCGGATTCCTTATATTTACTTATGCACAAATACCGTTGTGATAAATATGAATTCACCTCCTCTCCTCCCCGATATGGGTTAATTAGTAGGCATTTTATCAGTAGATCATTATTATCTCCAAAACAATTCTTACAATGTAAAGATATCTATGGCTTTAAATAACCTGCAAAATGTGTAAAAGTTAATCAAACCTAAAATAATTAAAAATCTAAAAGAATTCCTATTCTCAGTTTATAGAATTAGTATAGGATGTAATTCTTGTTATAGAATTAGTATAGAATGTACGTATTGTTATACTATTCGTATAGTATGTACGTATTGTTAATAGTATAGTCTAAGGTGCCAACCACAGCGCAATGGTTAGCAAAATTGTGCAGACCAATAAATGTGATAATTTCGATCCACAATCGATTAGGGATTTCATTTGGCCGGCCGTTACAAGTATTTAATGAGTTCGATACTCATCGACTGCCCAAAGCAGGTTCTTGTAACAGACACATTTCATTTTAAAAAGAACGCCTCTTGTCGAAAGACATTGACACATTCAAATTCGAGCAAGGCGTCTACCTGACAAGAGTTAGTAAGTTCGTTTTTCCAGCCAATTCGATGGAAACGGTGAGTTTGATCTTCGCTGATGCCTTATTATTCTATCTTGTATCAAATGAGCTTTTGTGATTGGTTGAAAGAACGGAGTTTAGGAGGAGCTATCAAAAATAACAAATCTTACTAAGACCAACAAAGGACAGAAACTGGTGGAGAACCATAATCGCTCACATTCTGAACGGCACATAGCAAAAAAAAAAAAAAAAAAAAAAAAAAAAAAGACGAAGAGGATAAACTTAGTAAATTGCAATACAAATAATGTAACCTGTTCTTATACGCTCCATGAACTTCAGCGGATACTTGAAACCGTGTATAATAATGAACTCTTCAAACAGTACTCCACAATTTTGCGCGGGAAATATGTTCCACGGCAAATTTTTTTAACCGCTCATAATACTCATAATATGATGCTTTTTTTTCACTATACGCAAGAAAGATATGAATTGTTTATTTCATGGATTGACAGTGGATAACTGAAACCTTTGCACGGGATTTGGGTACATTAAGTAAAAGCTTACAAGCTGTTAAAATTTAAGTTTGGAGTTTTACCACGGATATCTTAACACTTTTATTTTGTTGACAGAATTTCGTTTCTTGTGCGTACACTTGACAATGTCATGTCACCTTCTTTATTCTTGGGAAGAACGCATTTTAAGGAGAAATGTTTTGGAAGAGCTGAGAATTTGAAAACTGGATGAAACTTTGGAGGAAGATACAGTAAAAACAACACGTTTAGCTGAAGTAGATGTAAGCGCGTTAAACGAATAGTTTGAAAGGAAAAGATTTTGATCGCAAGGAAAATATATGTTCTGGATGAGCTAAAATGTTTAAATATGTCGAATTTATGAAACGCTTGGAAAAATATGCTATAAAAACAGCGTAATTATTTTTATTAGAATTTTAAGTTTTTTGTTGAAAGCTTTCTGAGACTCGTATCATATAAAATGACGAAGAGGAACTTGTTTAAATATTTGTCTCTCTTTTCTTGCTTGACACAGAGAAACGATTTTCATCAAACTAATTACAGGCAATGAAAAATGATTCATAAGATAAAAACGAAAATAACAGGATCTTGTTTCAACTTCAAAATAATTATTATAATCCAAGATATGTTCTCGGCTTTAGATAACCCACAAGCGGTTGATAAGACCTTAAAAGCAAACCAATCAGCGACCACTGATGGGCAAGTTAATAACTGTTGCCACAAGGGATTTGTTATAGCGACAGCCGGATTTCAATCAATATTTGAGGGAATTAATGTTTGCCCTGAATCATATACACTGTACAATTTTCAAACAAAATATAATTTAGTCATTTCTCTTGTATCCCTTGGTACAAAGAACCAGCTGGAGATGATCATAATTGTTTCAGAGTAGACTATCAAGGATTAAACATTATAATCGTTATATGGCGGAGAAATCTAATCGTGTCACAAATACGGAAATAGTTTGAGCTCTAAATTTTGGCCCCTGAAATGTTCAGTCGTCTTTAAATTGATTTTATTACTTTTCCAGGTAAAAAACTAGAAAGTATTCAGAGAGCGGATAGCACTGTAGCTAAAGTCTGAATGACAGATACGAGTAAAGGGGGTAACTATGCAAGCTTAGTTATTTTCATATATTTCAAACGGTTGTCGTCATATAAAATATCTCTTGCCCCCAAATCTTTAAACATTATACAGCGTCAGCCGGATTTCAATCAATATTTGAGGGAATTAATGTTCGTCTTGAATCATATACACTGTACAATTTTCAAACAAAATATAATTTAGTTATTTCTCCACTTTAAAACTTAATCAGTTTTATTCACAAAATATTATTGAAATTCATTGAAAACTTTTAGAAATTTTGTGTGAACAAGCATAGGTAAATATATAACATCTTTAAATTCGTTGACAGAGAAAGTCTTAGATCATATTACATCTTTTACATTAGTTTAATGCAACGGTTTATTATCGTCTGTGGACTTGGTTGATTGATCTTCAATCAGGTTGAAGGGTAGAGAAACCTATAGCAAATGAATTGTGTATTCTTAATCTAGCTTGCATAATTCATTTAAAACATTTTTAGATAAAACAGAATGGAACAGGGCGTAAACAGTAGATTTTAATCTTATGTATTAGAGTCAAATAAACTTGAGAAATTGTTTTTTGCTTGCTATCAATTTTCACGATCATTACGTTTGCGTTCGATATTTATTTATTCAAAACGTACTTTTTATGACTGCTTCGTAGCTCAGATTGTCGGTTTTCAAGCCCAGGTAAAAAGATAGAATATAGAATTCTGGTTCTTAAGGCGGTCAGGCCCAAATTAAGAGATTGAAGAAAAATGTTCGGAACTTTTTATTTAACCTTGGTACAACCTGGTTAAGTTATTAGGTTGGTGCAAAAATAATGACGTAATAATGTCGTTTTTTGACGTTAAAAATGCGTCAAAAAACGACATTATTACGTCATTATTTTTTGCACCAACCTAATATTTTGTAAATCTAATTTCAAAGGTACTACGTAAAATCTAGACAATTCCTAGTTTCTTAGTACATAAAAACATCTTGTGAGAAAAGTAAAACGAGCTCACATAAAAAAAAAAAAAAACAAACTTTTAGCAAAGAGTAAATCTTGTCAAATATACACTCAAAATAAATCTTATATTCGAATGCATCAGTTTTATTTCTCTGTAATAGGTGTTTTTATAGCCGTGTCAAAAGAGTTTTTGAAAGAATATTTGTCATTTGTAAATGAATCACTCGAGTTTTGAAGCATGTAGGAATTGATTCAATATTAAAGATTCTCTCTTCTTAATAATTCCAAATCCTAAATGCGGTGTGAGATTGAAGATACTAAATGCAAAGTTTACTGTTGATAACCTGGGTTTATTTCTAATAAATGTGATCGATGAATTTGAAGTCAATAACTAGATGAAAAAGTTTGAAGCAGCTTAGGATATAAATACTTTCTGTTTAAAAGTAAATTCAAAGCTGAGGGTTGTTATTGTATCTTCATTTAGGTACGTATATATGTAAGTTTGCTTACTCTTCACTGTCATTCACTATCTCAAAAAACTAACGCGTACGGTCTCTCTTCCTCTCACTCACACGTCCCCCCCATATATATATATATATGATGAGTTAAGTGTAAAACTTGGAGAGAATTTTCGAGCAAAACATTCTGCTTTATTAGATGTTAACACCTCAAATTAAGTGAAAAGAGGAGGAATAGAAGGCTTACTCTTATTTAATACACCATTACACAAGCGCCAGTAGCAACGAAAAAACAAAACCTATCTATCTATCTATGTTATGAAGATTGTGTCCGAAAATTATTTAATATATTTTCTGTTAATAAGTTATTTTAAAGAGATACAATTTATTTAAGTAAATGCTCTGTTTTTTTTCATTAATCAATATAATAAATACCTTTACATTTACCTGCCTGAACATTCGAGAAATTTAGAAAGAAGGTATGCATTCTCCAGCAGGAATCGAACCTGTATCCTCTACCGAATCGTCATTTGATCTGACGTGTTTTACCACTTAGCTATAGAGGAGCAAAGTTAGCAAAGTCCAAATTAATGTCTTTAAACAACAAATCTTCCACGATCTTTCCTGAACGATCATATCTGCTGACGAATTATATGTTAACTTAAACAATGAAAACACATTATGAAGTGGATTAAGCCTGACCATAATATGTTGTCATTATTTACGTTAAAATATATTTTATATATATATATTTTATATTTATATGTTTTATATTATTAATAAATTATGAATTCTTATCTGTCTATATTTCTGAGATGAGGTATTATGTACACTATTTACATTATTCGAATTATTGCCCTCATCTTTGTCGCCATGTTTATTAAAACGTCAAGGACACATGGTACAGTGGATAAAGGCTTTAGTTAGATCCAGAGACAGGACCCAAAGAGTGTGAGTTCAATACCTGGTTAAAGGCAGTGGAGATCTTGGAGAGGAGAATTAACAGGAGATAACTGACATCCATTAGACATGGCACGTGGAATTAGAACAGTCTACCGCAGTGAGCGAAATAAAGGGTTCAGTTCGACATTCCAACAACCTGAAGAAGCCCGGAGCAACATTGTGCCTGGTCAGTACCGAGACAGTAATCTTGGATGTGTGGGTAGTGTAATGAATAATAGCTCGGAATTGTTAATCGGAGAGCCGAGTTCCAATTTCCATTGGGTTTGTTATATTCACTTACGGGCAAATACCCTTGGGAAAGACATGAACCCATCTCTTATTGTCCCCCATCTATGGGTAACTTAGTAAGACTTGTATCGTTAAGCCATTATAATTTAATTACCCACATTTAAAGTTTAAAGGTAACTTTACTTAACGTCTTCTAATCCCAACTCAGAAGGATTTACAAAGATTACTAATAACACTTGCTTCCTTTTAAGTTAGGATAAATGAATTCTTTCTTTTCCTCCTTTCTCATTCAAATGGAATAGGCCTCCAGACACATCACGTTGAAACAGCTATTCCTGAACGAACACTGTAGTTAAGCAACATCGAGCATGGTCATTACCTAGATGTGTGACCGCTTCGGAATACCAGGTGTTGTAAGCTTGGATGAGATGTGGGTGTAATGGATAATGGCTTGGAATTTTTAAACGGAGAGCTAAGGTTCAATTCCATTTGAGTTCGTCATATTCACTTATGCGCAAATACCCCTGGGAAAGGCATGAACCCATCTCTTATCGTGTTGTAAGCCTGGATGTGTGGGTGGTGTAATGGATAATAGTTCGGAATTGATACTCGGAGAGCCGAATTTGAATTCATGTTGGGTTCGTTATATTCACTTATGGGCAAATACCCTTTGAAAAGTTATTAATCAAGTTCTTTTCCACTTATAGGTTGATTAATAAAACTTCTATCCCCCCACCAAAGAATCTTACAATATAAGTATTTTCTGGCTTGAAATAATCAGCAAAGGGTTAATAAACTGTAAAAAACAGATCAATCAATATTGCAAAGAACAAAAACTGTTAACGTCCTGAGTATGACAATAAATTACATCCGCGTCCTGCGTAAAACGATAAAATACATTCGACAGCAAAGCCTTTGATCAGGAGGTTTTGAGGAGCGTGGTACCACCTTTAATTGCCGGTGTTCCCACGTACACTCTGACCCGGGGTGGTAGCATCTGTCAGGGTACTAGCTCTGGGAAAATAGTTATCCCCCAAAGTGTTTAAAACGCTATGAATGTATAAAAATAGGTTTTTAATACCAGCAATACTTTTTGGAAATTTTTTTACCAGAAATACATTTTTGACAAAAAAAAAAAAAAGAAAAGAAAAAAAGAATATTACCAGCAATACATGTTTGGAAAACAATATTAACAATACTATATTTTTTTAAGATTATTACCAGCAATAAAGATTTTGTCGGCATTAAATAACCCATTGATGTTGATATGCTGTAAAAAAAAAAAAACGAAATTGTTAGTGGACTTTAGAAACGTGAAAATTTGTTTTAATAGTAAGATTTTTATAGATGAATATCAACCCATAGAAACATTAGCAGATCGATCAATGAAAGACGCGTGTTTCTGGCTAGGAAACGGCTAATATTACTCTTAGCCGAAAATGATATAGTAAATCCTAACTGATAATACTAATCATACATTGCCTTGCAAATTAACTTGAAATCATTTCATATTTAATATTTTCGTCGTGTTCCTGATTATTTCAATTGTGCTAGAAAACTTTTTTGCCACCACTGTATATTCTCAAGACACTAACCCAAAGCCTACATGCTTATAATCTCTGTGATGATCGAATTCATTCTTGGTGTAATGGGCGTCCTGGGTAAGACGATAAACTACATCCGCGTCCTGGGTAATTTGATAAACTATGTCCAACAGCAAGGACTCTGTTCAGAAGGTTTTGAGGAACATGGAACTACCTCTAAATTAGCGGTGTTCCCAGGTCCACCTTGACCCAGGGTGGTAGCACCTGTCAGGGTCCCAGCTATAGGCAAATAGTTACCCCGCAAAGGGGTCAAAACACCAAGTATAAAAATAGGTTTTAATACCAGCAATATTTTTTTTGAAAAATTAATACCAGAAATACATTGTTTTCAAAAAATATATTACCAGTAATATATTTGAAAAAATATTACCAACAATATATTTTTGGAAAAAATATTACTAGCAATAAAAATCTTGTCGGCCTTAAATAACCCATTGAAGTTTATATGCCGTAAACCAAAGCAAACTATACCTGGTGTAATGGTCTATGAGAATTGCTTGTTAACCATTGCTTACAACAAGGCCTGGTATTTAAGTCTGTCCCAAGGCTAAAATATATTTGGCCTGGTACTAATGGTGGGGTGATTTGATAGCCATTGTTCAAAGCAATGATATAGTTCTTGTAGCTGAGAGATAAGCAACTATGTCCTAAATAATGTATATTTCCGACTCCTCACGAACCCATCATTTTTAGCCAAATTTAGATATTCTTGTAAAATCTTCAGTGCCGATGTAGTGTAAAAGAAATTCTTTCGCATTTTCAGTAACCTCTAAATGTTTTCCTGGGACATTTAAACCCAATAAATCGATACCTGAAATCAATATTTTGTAGCTTTTCGTGCACGCCAACAACGAACGAATTTAACTTTTTTTTTATAATATTGAACGAATATGGGCAGCTAGCGGATATTACCCGTGCAACCTGATTTGATAAGAGTAGAGATAAAACTTTGGTGGAACTGATGTTAGCCAAATATTATTCAATGACTGCTCTACTCCTCTGGCGTATTTTGCTAAGCTTAGTTCTTCAAATGTATAATATTTCACTGCTTTATATATTTTTGTTCTATTGTCTTCGTTTGGGCTTCTTAGTGTTTTCCGAACTTGTGGAACAAAGTATCATCAACAGTTCATACATTTTTGCATTACTGTTTTAACATTAGTTATTTTAAGAAAACATTTCTGCCGAGCTGTTCTTCGGCCTTCAGCCATTTTTACAAGTGGCTTAGTCAGAAAAGTAAAAGGTGCAATAAATGCTAATTAGAATCGTTTTCTTACCTGAAAAAAGGTTGGTAAAGTACCCAATTTCTTCATAAGAATACAGTAAGCTGTTCTAATCTCATCTCTCCTCAGTTTTCTACACTTACTAATGTTCCCCCATTACAAGGTTCCAGAGCCACTCAAGTTAGAGGATTACTGATTGAGGTGTGTGATATGAATGTAAAAGTAGGCAGTATGGACAGTAGATTGTGAGGATAGGGGAGATAACCACTGACATTTGAATAGAAAAGTTTAAGATTTTAGTGTTCTGGAAAGCACCCACAGGGGAGTATATTACACAATGTAGGTCATGCAATGTTGTGGATTCCGCGTGAAAAATCGGTCTCCAATAAATGACAAACGCAAGTATTTAAGCTAAGAAATTAAATACAAAATACAAAAGGTAATGCTGTTAGTAAAATCCAGGAACGCCGGTTAGTATTAATCAAAGATCGCTATATACAGTCTCGAAGTAAATTTCCTTAGAGCCGGGCGTCCTTGTAACTGACTTCTAACGTCAACTCAATCACAGTGTCTATGTACTTTCCACTCTGTTACTCCACCCTGTTCCTCCACCCTGTTCCTCTGCCCTCATCTCTGACTGACTGTGGCTATCTTATGGCAGCAGGACGAGTCCATTTATATCAGAAAAGGGTGGAGCCCATATTACCCCCCTCCTTAGATCCCTTTTGGGGGGGAGTTAATATTGTGTCCATTGTTTGTTGAAAAATTGCAGGAGCAACTTTTACTCCGAATGGTAGTCTGTTGAACTTATACAACCCTTTGTGCGTATTAATGCAAAGGATTTTCGAACTCTCTTCTTGTACTGGAATTTGTAGATAAGCCTCACTAAGATCTATTTTTGAAAATATCTTACTGCGTTGAGCTTTGTAAATACCTCCTCTGGGCTCGGTAGTGGGTAATGGTGGTCTTTTACTGCCTTGTTGAGTCCCGTCGAAAAATCTGCGCATACGCGAATTTCTCCTGACTTCTTTTTTACGTAAACCACCGGCGCATCCCACTCACTAAACTGTTTTAGATAAAATCCTAGTTTGTTCAAGTCTCTCAAATTCTTTGTCTATTTTTTCTATAGTAGCAAACGGTACATTTCGCTTCTTTCTGAAAATTGGTTGGACGTTTTCTTTTAATTCTATTTTGGCCTTAAATTTGTTGCATCGTCCCAACCCACTTGAAAATACCTCAGGAAATTGCTTTATAATTTTTCCTTCAATTTTATGGTATCTGATGGTTCAACCTCTAACCTTTTGCAAAACGAGTTGATGGGTAGGTACCAAACGTTGAATTTCTGCATCCAGTCGATACCTACTAAATTTTCAGTATCTTTGATGATGTATATCCTAAGTTTTTTTGTTTTGCCGTGAAATTTAACATTCACTATTATTTCTCCCTCAAATTTTATTCGTTTGCCTGTAACCGACTTGGCAATTTTTTGAGTGTGTAACATGGTAGGTCTGTTGAGTTTTTTCTGTCTGTAAGTTGATTATCGTGAGGTCGGAACCCGAATCCAGTTGTAATTTAATTTTTTTGTTTAAAATTTCCAGTTGTACATATTTCCTTACATTGGTGTTGTCACCATTATTCATCCTTGTAGCTCTTATTCTATTAGTATCTTTTCTATTTCTACATTGAGATGCCTTGTGGCTTTTTTTTATATCTGAAGCGGCAATCCTTGTTCCAATGTAATCCTCCACATCGATAACATGCTGATGGAGGGGACTTATATTTGTTTCGATATTCGTCATAATTTGTCCTGTAAGTTGTACTTTTCTTATTGTAACATTTTCTCTTATCATAAAATTTTATTTTTCTTTCCGGGGAGGGTGAGAATCTTTTTTCATTGTCGTAAAATTTTAGTTTTCTTTCCGAGGAGGGTGAAGAACGTAGACTTTTATTTAACTTACGCATATGAGAAACAGCTGATTCTTCAATGTCCCTTGCGTCTTTCTTTATGCTTAAACATCTCTGGCAATCTTCCGATAATTGCTGTAATGTTAGACCCGGTTCATTTTGTAATTTTGCAAGCATTCTTCTACGCATTTCGCTATCTTTTCTAGAAACTAGCCCTTGAACAAAGATGAGGTATTTAAAATTGTCCGGTGTTAATTCCGCTAGTTTGAAGTCGTCACAATGTTTATTTACGATTGCGGCAAACGTGGAATAATCCTCATTATCACCCTTTACCAGGTTAAGGCATTTCCAACTCCTATGGAAGAGTGATGTTTTCGAGCTGAAGAGTTCTTTAAGACATGTCACTGCTTCGTCAAATTTTAATTCGTTCGTCTTTTTTGGCAAGATATAATCCACGAACTTTGTATATTCTTCAGTTCCTAATTTTCTAAGCAATAGACGTAGCTTTTTTGCTTCTGTCCAATTTTGACAGTCTATGTTAAAGATGTCTTCATGTCTTCTGAAGTAATCTCCAAAATTTTTGTCCTCATCTAGAGAATATTTGAAAATCTCTATGGTATTCCACACTGCGTCTTGCGAAAATGTTACTTCTTTTTCAACATCTAATTGCTTGCTGCCCGCAACTTTCAATATTAGTTCCTAGAGCTCTGTTTGTCTATCTTGATTTTGCTTTTGAGTTTGTAATATTTGCTTTTGCCATTTTTCTTGTAGCTGTAACTGTTGATCATTTTGGTATTTCTGCATTTGTAATTGTTGATCCTTTTGGTGCTTTATCAGTTCTACCAACATATTTTAAAAATCTTCCATGATAACTCAATTTTATGTATTTTTAGTCCTCGAAATTGTTTGTCGCTAATTTGTTGTTGAACGACGAGGGAAGGATTTTTCTTCTGTTGATTAGTTTTCCGCGTGTGTTCGCCAAGTTGTTTGTTGTTAGACGTACGAAAAGTTTATCCTGTTAGACTGTGGTATCCTATTAGATCTGTGGAAAAATAAAAATCCTGTATTGCAAAAGACCACTGGATGCGAGATACTTTGGAGAAAGGGGAAGAATAGATTGGGTAGAACAGGTGTTGATTTCCTGTTGATTGTAAGATGTTAAGGATTTCTTTGACTTCACTGATTTTATTGTCATTGAATATCTTTGAAGAAACTTATGTTTCTTTTCGAAGATTTTAATATTACTTTTAATTTAAAATAATCTATTAAATACTACCGTATTTGACGGCATATAAGAAACACGGGGGTATAAGACACACCCCAATGTAAGCAGGCAAAATCATGAAAAATTAGTAATTAGTAAAATTAGTAAAATTATTAGTAAATGTACAGCCTAGGCTATATTTATGAGGTATTATTTTGGTTAAACAACTTATGATTACACTTAAACGAAAAATAACAGGAAAAAAGAACACGAGTCTATAAAAACTCTATTATATCCTTTCTATGATCTGTACAACCTGCGTCTTGTTAACGTCTTAGTGGAATAATTAGGATATAAAAATTCTCATTGTATTTATACCAATGCAACCGGAAGTTATCGCAAGAAAAATATTAATGAAACAAATATATTTTACAAATATATACTTTGAATTTATTACATATAATTTTAGTGAAACAAAGTACTAATATTATACGTAATGAAATTTATGTAATGAATATTATCAATGATAACACTTTTAATCAGCATAATAGCCTTTTAAATAATGACAATAGGTATATGAAAGTTACTCTAAAGTGTAAACTAATAGATGTTGCCAGGTAGCTAATTTCGGCCGAATATCTCGAATTTTAAACTTACATATGCCATATAAGACGCAGGGGAATTTTAAAAGATATTTTTAGTAAAAAAAAAGTGCCTGTAAAGACCCAGCTTAATCCTGAAGAATTGTGAGCAGGACTCACAGGGGAGTGTAGGAGGTGGATGTGTTGGGCGAGTATATACATACATACATACATACATATATATCACTGTTAGATTGGCTGATCTTTTAGATCTTGCTCCCGCTTCTTGAAGATGATTCAGACATGCAGGTTGAAAATTGCTGAGTCCGCTAAAACACGTTGATCTCCATTCTACCCACTCCAAAGCTAAGCGCTCAGGGAGGGTGTTATATGGTATATTGACTGCTGACAAGTTGCTTTTCAGCTTGTCTTTGTATCTTAACCATGGGCGTCCTACATTCCTGTAGCCCTGATCTAACTGGCTGTACATTACTACCGTTGTTGCGCATATATATATATATATATATATATATATATATATATATATATATGTATTTTTTTTTACAAACAAGTTTTATCAAAAAGAACCGACAAGGTCTGCTTGTTTAATTTTTTCATTATATATTTACAATTTTCAAATAAGATGCTGATTATTGTGCTCGAAGTCGTGAATAAACTTTGCGTAGTTCATATTTTGACATTTTTGTTCAAGTACATTTCATTTTCTCAGTCATTATCATGAGCCATATGTAGTGCTTGTGTGGTTGTCAGAATTCTTTTGTTTGCATCCTGGTATTCTTTGGGAAGATCGACGATTGAAATGGTCTAGTATAGGGTTTTTCAGATTGTGGGTCCCAACTCTCTACTGTGTCGCGAGATTAAAAAAATGGGTCGCCACAAAAAAGAAAGAAAGAAAAAAAAAATAAAGCTACTTCAAGTTTGGCACAGCACTAATAAATCATTGATAGTTTTCGCCAAGTTAAGCTTGTATTATATCTAATTTTTTAAATCTTAAAGTCACTAAAAATGCAAGGGGTTACAGGGCGTGGAGGAATTAGGAACAGAAATAATAATAATGAGCAGATAGAGATAAGAGTAATCAGGAGGACAGTAGATAGCGATTGACATTGAATTTAAATTTTTGCAGATTAAAGTTGGCTGAAAAGCATGGAGCCGGAAGGGAGTTCCACAAGGGGCAATTGCGAGAAAAGAAACTGTTAGCTTAGAAATTACGACTACATTTAGTCAGCTCAACTGTAAATTGACGAGATCTCGATGCATGTTTAGTACTGCGCTTAAATTCATAAATCTAGGTACCATAGCGAAGAGCGATATTTATTCTGTTTTCTACAGAAATGTGGCACAAGGCCAAAAAGGGGATTGGGGAAAGGACGGTCTTCTTCTGTCTTAATTATAACTTAGCTAGCCGCAAACACTAACCCAATCGCACGAACAATATTCCTTACACCAAAACAACACATTCATACGTACCTTTCTTACTACAACCACCATAATACCTCTTTGTCTCTATGAAAATACTAACTAGTCCCCATATTTACAATTCATTGTCTGTGAGGGGAGGGGAAAAAAACAACAATTCTAAAAAACTAGCCCAATGTGTATTTACAATATGAAAGCAAAAAAAAAACTATTTACAAGAAACTAAAGAAAAATAAGATTAGTAATAACCCACCCCCCCACACCATAGCGAAGAGCTCATCTGAACAATTGTCATGAAAGTATTTATAAAAATGGCACAGGGAGCAACCTAACGGCGGTGAGCAAGAAACTGAAGCCGAGATGCTAGATCTGAACCAATAATATTGCTGATTCTTTGGATCTTACCAAGGAGCTCAAATTAAATAGTAGGAGCATCGGACCATATATGGCAGCAGTATTCTAAGTATGGACGAATAGTAGCCTTATGGATATGTG
Source organism: Acanthosepion lycidas (assembly GCA_963932145.1). Classification (NCBI taxonomy): domain Eukaryota; kingdom Metazoa; phylum Mollusca; class Cephalopoda; order Sepiida; family Sepiidae; genus Acanthosepion; species Acanthosepion lycidas. The sequence continues at coordinate 119,040,615 of OZ010577.1, read as the reverse complement.
AGATAGATTCCGGAGAGAAAACTCGCACGATACAGTAAATCGACTTTCTTAGCAGCTGACATAGCAATATAGACATTCCACTTCACGTCAGCTGAGAACTTTATCCTGAGAAAGTGTAACGAATAATTTTCCTGAAGGTTTGTATCAGCCATGCTGATAGAAGCTAGAGAGAGATCCTTCAGATGATTAATGGAGAAAGGTTTAGTTTTGAAGGCGTTAAAACTGACAAACCATCTTTTCCCCCAGTTAACTACAATCTTGATGTCGGCTTTCATTTGTGACCTAGACTGACTGATCAGCCTTATATCGAGGCAGAAGTAAATGGTTGTGTCGTCAGCGGAGATGCCAAGTTGAGAGCTGATGTCATCGGAAAGGTCGTTAATGAAAATTAAAAACAGGTAGGACCTAGGATGGAGCACTGGAAGTCATTCCCGTTACTATGAAAGGATCTAAACGAGGCCGCTCAGAATAACTTTTGTTTCCCGATTTGATAGGGAAGACTAGATCAGCTCAAAAATGTATCCGGAGATACCGTACCTTTTAAGCTTGTTGAGAAGTCCTGAATGCCATACCCTGTCAAACGCTTTACAGATGTACACTACTGCAACCAGGGCTTCACCATTTTTATCTAGAGGATAGACTCTTTCCATAATTATCGTTAGCATATCAGCAGCTAACCTGGAAAAATGAATGCCGTATTGTTTGTCGCAGACAAGGCCCTGCGATGAGAGATGATTAACCAATTCCGCATTGGTTAGGGCGTGTAGGAGTTTCTCCAAAATATGTAGAAGCCTAATAGGCCAATAGCTGGATGGTTCAGACGGTTCACTAGAGTTCTTAGAAACTGGAACAAAAGACGATGACCCCCAATACGCGAAAAGGAGGAGGCATTTATTATACAATTTCCAGAGAACAGGAGCCAGTTCAGGAGCACAGATTTTAATGACTATTACAGCAATCCCATCGGTTCCACGTGCTTTTTGGAGATCAATGTTAGAGATGATAGCAGAAATCATGGAAGGGGTTTTATGCATCTCACTAAGGCTAAATTTTCTAAATGTTAATGCCGTTTTATTTCTGTGTCTGCCATCAATAAAGGGTCATCTCACCCCAACATCGAGGTTAGCATCCTTCAATATCTATCTATCTATCTATGTATCTATCTATCTATCTATCTATCTATATATCAGGTTGGTGCAAAAATAATGTCGTTTTCTCACATAGTATGTGAGAATACGACATTATTTTTGCACCAACCTAATATCTATTACAGTTCCCTATCTATCTATCTATCTATCTATCTATCTATCTATCTAATAGACGAAGGTTGAAGGTGTTATAGGCATATCACTCAACAGAGAACCGGTTCTAAATGGGAAGTAAGGCAGGGATAATGTAGATGAGTTTGAGGAGTATTTACAGGCAAAGCATTCAGCTTTGTCAGAAGACAAAGACAGAAACTTTAATTTGATTGAAGAAGGGGAGACCATGCACTTATTTAATACCCTATTACAGAGCCTCTAGTAAACACAAGAGCCGAAGATGTTAGAGGCTACGCGGTGCCTCATTCTCTTGGCAAACAGGGACTTAGCTTTGAGAACTCGCTTACATTTGTTACGAGCAGTAGCAAATAGGTACCTGTTATGATGAGAGCTGTCAAGAGCCGGAAATAGTGATTTCTGTGTGCTCTGGCGAGTGGGCATGCTGGTTTGAACAATGGAGAGAATTGCGGTTTCAGCTGGTATTTCCGAAAAGGGATGAATGTGTCCATGTTGTCTTTGATCCCCCAAAAATCTCAGTGGCGCAATTTTCAATTGGGTGTTTGAAGATGACAATTCATGGGACGTCAGGAAGAAAATCACGAAGTGAGTCTCAATCAGCATCAGCAACGGAAAGAAGTCTTATGAATAGGGATTTGAACGAGATATCAAAGTCTACCACAGAGTGATTCGATTTACATAGAAGGCAGTATTACGAAGCTCGGCAAGAGCGAGGAGATGAGGTTAGAAATAAATCAAGTAGATAAGCCTGTTGCTCGGTTTTGCTAGGAAACGAGTAGGGGAGTCCATGAGATAAGGATGGGATTAGGCAATGGGAAATTTGAATGTCTGAATACCGGCCACATTAGTACGTGTCATGGTGAGGATTAAAGTCACCGAAGACAAAAATGTTCGTAGATGAATGGGTAGAAAGTGCCTTTTATATACTGTCAGCTGTTATGTCTAAGAAACTGCCGTGCTGTGAAGAAGGAAAATGAGATATCTAACAGAGTTTAGTAGCTAAAGACGGAAGCAAATGAAAGAGTAGTCAGAGAGACAATTCCCTGGCCATCGAAAGATTATCCCAGATGTAAACACCAAGGCCATCCATGTGAATGCTGGAATCTTTTTGGCAAAGGGGAAGATAAACAGGAACCAAGAATTTATTGGTAGCAATGGAAGAATTCAGGTTGGTTAAACAAAGGGCAAAGATATCTGGCGACTTATCCAGGAGAAATAACGAATACAAAGGAATATTCACCAAAAACAAAGATGTTCACAGATGGATTGAAGAAAATTACCTTTTCTATACTGTTAGCTATTGTGTCTAACATACTTCAGTTTTGGGATGAAGAAAAAACAAATAACTGACAGGGTTTAGTAGCGAAAGACGGAAGCAAATGAAAGAGTAGTCAGCGGTCTCGAGAGACAATTCCCTGGCCATCAGAACATTATACTGGATGTAAATATCAAGGCCATGCATGTGAACGCTGGAATATTTTTGGCAAAGGGGAAGATAGTCTGGAAAAAAGATTCATTGGTACCAATGGAAGAATTCAAGTTGGTTCCACAAATGGCACTGATATCTGGCGACCGTTTCAAGGGAAAAGATTTTACGCTGCCCAAGTTTGAACGGGTACCACGAATATTGAAGAAAGAAAGGTTGAGGTGGGTAGGTATTCTTTTTTT